>CM070830.1:3912140-4387140 GCA_036326025.1 Chrosomus eos | reverse complement strand
ATTGATTGTGTATTGCTACTGTATTTCTTCTGCCTGTAATATGATTTCCTGTTTGTCTGCCAGATGTCCATAGCCATAAACTGGTCTCAAGATCCATTCATAAGTCATAATGGTTCTGGTGACTCTGATGAAAGACAGAAAAGCAGAAGAAAGAGCTGAAAGGTGAAAACGAGAGGTTGCATGAGATGAAAGAGGAAGTAGTTACGTCCGGAAAAGACGATTACATACACATGGCAGATGGCAGGTTATATTTCACTCCAAAATCGAGAGAAAGAAAAAAGAAATAGTCTGTTTTTAAGTCCATTAAAAGATTTGTCGTTGTGGCATTATTTGCATGAAAGTATTCACCCAATTCTCTTTGCCATAGTTTAAAAACAAAACAGTAGCTATGTTTCCATCCACACGTTTTTATCCGCATTAAGTGATATCGAATGAAAAATGCCTTATGGAAACAGTAAAATTCGATTGAATTTCATGAATATCGACTCAAATGAAATGCGTTCGGTCTCATGGGATTTGATCTTGATGGATATACGGCTTATGCGATAAGCGCTGATGGAAACGTTATTATGGCGCGATCCATTTTGCCTAGTAAAACTTTGTTCGCAAATGTTGTCTTGAATGTTGTGCAATTCAGTGAGAAAATGAATGGAAACACCTTAAAATGTCTCAAATCAATTCGATATACCAATTTGATCGCAAAACAGCATGTGACGTCATTACGCACAGGTTTTTATCCGCTTTAAAGCCGTTGGATGGAAACACACTTTCACCAGCTTTATTCGCATGAGGTTTTTTTACCGAACTTCAGATAATTCGATTGACAAGTGAATGGAAACATGGCTACAGATACATTTTTAAATTTGTAAAGTATTTCTACCATTAAAAAGTTTGGGGTCTCTTCTGCTCACCATGGCTGCATTTATTTGATCAAAAATACAGTAAGAACAGTAATGGTGTGAAATATTATTACAATTTAAAATAACTTTTCTATGTGAATATATTGTAAAATGTAATTTATTCATGTGATGTGAACGTGAAGACTGGAGTAATGATACTGAACATTCAGCTTTACATGATCCTTCAGTCTAATATGATGATTTGCTGCTCAAGAAACATTTCTGATTTATCAATTTTTCAAAACAGAAAGTTCAAAAGAACAGTTTTTTTTTAATGGAAATATTTTGTAACTTAGTCAGCTTTTGATCAATTTAATTAATAATTTCTGAATAAAAGTATTAATTTCTTTCAAAATTAAATCTTACTGACCCTAAACAATCGAATGGTAGTGTACATCATGGCTTTTGCGCTGCCTTTAATTTATGCAGATTAAAAATTATTAAAAGTTAACAAACTACTTTTTTAAAAATGTGTATTACTAATATAAAATGTTCATTAAAATAATGTCACAATGCCAAAATCATAATAGTAGTAATAGTAGTCCTTTATTATTATTATTTTAGATGTGAACTGACATCCAGTCATATCTGTACGGTACTGGCCAAATAATTAAACTCTGTTTGTGTCTGTCTGACTTTGAATTTGTCACTGATTATCCAGACTACCATTATACTCGTTTAAACAACCGTACACGACATGAAACCTGGCTTGATACGTGCTGACCATACTGAGAAAGAAATCTGCCTACAGAAATCCATATAAGAACACCCAGATTTTACTTCACTATTAGTTGCTAGCTTCTTTTAAAGGACTATCGTCCTAAATGGTTACATTTAGAATGTAAAATTTTTAATTTTTGATGTTGTGTGAGATGTGATCAAACCTAAAAGATTGTAGAATGCTTGTTTGAGTCTAATCATTTGGTCATGACTGTACTGTAGGGTTTAAAATCTCCACGTTTCCCTCCGGTTCTCCGTCTATAGGAGAACATGAACTATTGAAACTATGAATCCTCTGCCTGACTCTTCCTGTGTAATGAGGAGGTGCTGAACTAGGAAACTCAACGAGAGGGAAGATAATAGGAAGAAGTGTTTAAAGGCTTTGCTGTTTTCCTTCAGATTTGTCCTGGTGTTGTCTTTCTGAGCATCAGGCCACTAAATGAAAGGAGTGCAGCTGTTGTTACTGCTTCCATTGAGACTTTTAGCAAAAGGCTCTTTTGTAGAAGATTTTTTTTTTTTTTTCTGTTCTGAATGTGTGAATGGTGTGTTTAAAGAAGGGCTTAATCATGTACGCTCAAGGAAAACTGAACTTCACACAAGCTCAAGGTTTAAAAAACGAAAAAAAAAAGACTCGTCTTGGTTCTTGGTTTTGTACTGGAGTGATTTGTTTGATCTGTTTAGTGTTGGTACTGTATATCTGGTTATTCATGAGCTTAATTTGAATATGAGATTTGTTCTTCCTGTCTAGAAACGTAGTTGTTATTATAAGCTTCAGATCATATTTAGGTTCTTTTTAATTTAGCATTAAGCTGAAATAATACCTCTAATCTCTGTACAGCTCTGGCAATGCATCTCAATGCCTTATTGTACTCTACCGCATTGAATTTGTCAAACACTACAACTATTTTAAATTATAGTCGACGACGAACCAGTAAAAAAGGAAAGTAAGATAATAATGGGATGTATTTATATTTATATTTTTATATTTCTCAGCAGTATGCATGTCTATAAACAGAGCAAAACAAAAATGTTGATGCTTACCATGATCATGGATATTATTATGTTATTATTTTGTAGATGATGTAGATCATGTTATCATTTTGTAATTTTGACTATTAAAAGGAAATGGAGTAATCATATCCCTGTGGCTCATGTGACTTATATTGTCAAGATTAGTGTGTGTGTGTGTGTGTATGTGTGCACAGATCTGACCTTGACCTCCTCTTCCGCCCAATCATATTTGCCCATCTAAAATAATAATCCATATCAGTCTAAATGGGGTTACTGAGAAAGAACAAACACACGGAGGAGAATGAAGTCAGTGAACAGCACAGTGCTTTCTGATCTTCCTGAAGATGAGTGTTTGTCTTGCTGTTCTCTCGGTGTTGTAATTTATCTTGAGCGCATCAATATTTAATGAAACGCTTTGGTGTGATCAGATGTGGTGAGCTTTCGACCTCAGACACTCTGCTTGAGAAGTTCACCATACACCATTAACCATACACTTATGCTATTAATTCAGCCTGGACTACTTACTTTATTTTGGGTTTAATTACATAATTTCGGGGTTTTTTTTAGACTTTTTAACTTTTTCTAGAGAACTTCATAAGAAAAAAATATTAATTTAAACTTATTTGGTATTTAAGTGTGTGTGTGTACAGTGTGTATATATAATGATGTACAGTATACACACTGTACACACACACACACACACACACTTAAATACCAAAATGAGTTTAAATTAAGTGTGTGTACAGTGTGTATATATATATATATAATGATGTACAGTATACACCGCCCAGTCCAAAAAAAGGATTTAAATAGGCAAATGTCAATTATTGGATCATTATTGCAGTGATTATTTTATGTGTGTATACATACTGTATATCATATCAAACATTTTATAGGAAAATCTTTACATAAAAGTCTATGTATTTCAGAAATTAAATTTTCACTAATTTTTTTTTTACAGTACTCATGCAGATTTATAGCCTTTTGCAAGTGCCTTTATAGTGTTGAAATGTTCAATTTATCATCAATTCTCTATTTTAGACTTTGATTTTTTTCATTAGAATTTAAAAATGGTTATTAATTAATAGTACTCGTTTGTCATTTAAGTGTAAAATGTTATTTTGTTTGCATATATAACACCATTGCTGTCCCTAATACAGCAGTCATTACCATCCCCAAACATTTTATAGAAAAAAATGAGTTTGTATTTGGACAGCTCAGCCTGTATTTGAGAATTTTAATTCAGAAACAGTCATTTGTTTTTATTATGCATTCTGATTTAATTAATTTGTGTTATCAAATCCATGGCTTTCCAAATTCCAACTATTTTTCCAAAAAGTGATATGTGTCAGTGTCCACACCACACCGTCTCACATACTCAAGCTACAGATCTTCATTCTGGGCCAAATGATAAATAATTTAACACAGAATGAAAGATAATTCACTTTTCAACATTTCAAGTGCCCATAACTGACAATCCACCCTCATGTTGACTGCATGCATGTAACGTTGCATGATATAAAACACAAATGCTTCCATTAGTATGGTAACAGTTTTGGATACATTTCGACTCGAGGGATTGCTACTGACGTTTTTATTCAATTCCCCCAAAGAATTGCCTGAATCCACTAACAAACAATTAGCAGATCCCACATGCGTCCTCATTTTGTTCTCCTGAGGGACGAACTCTCCGTTCCGCTCACTGTTTTTATCTCAACAAGAGCGTGAAATCCGCACCTCAGATGTTCTGATGGCGATGGTGCTCTCAAGCTCTCCATTGACCTACATAACAGCAGCTTATGGGTGGATAGGTCGACGCTAGAGAAACCCTATGGTTTGTGAAGTCAGCGCGATCAGGATTTGCGTTATTGATTTGATGGTGATGGACGCGCGCGTTGCAGCGTTGCTGCTGCCATCGCACTGCTGTCCTCTGTGGGAATCTGATCGATAACGTAGCATGAACCCAGGCAGGAGAACGGACTTTATCTCAGCACTGTGGAGGTGTCGCGGTCTGAGGCGCATTTCAGTGGCTGAAAACACCGTCTCACAGGAACTAAACCGAGACATGCAAGCGACGTCGGGAGATTTCCGAGCGATTCTGTGCGCTAAAGCGGACTGAACAAAAAGAGCAAGCGCATATTTGAGCAACGGAGCTTCTAATCTAGAATTATTGACTTCAGAGACACTGCAAATAAACACCAAAAACCATGTCAGTAGATAAAACATGCACCGGCTCTTCGCTATTTGTTTGCAGGAGGACGCGAGGGTCGACAGGCCGCTGACAGTCACGTATGTTCATCCTCTCGCTTCATTCATTTTGACATTCAGAACATGTTCCATAATATGTTTGTTAGTTTGACAGCAACGAACTATTCCAATGCTGACGACCGTTATTATCACGCGAATACACGAGCATTGTGTTGCATTAACCAATAACGCGTCATTTCGAGAGAGGGACGCGTTTGTCACTTAACGTTAGTAATGTTTTGAATAAAAGGGTGGTCGACCATTTTGTATGTAGATAGATTGAGTCAACGTGCTGCCACTTTTCTTCTTAAACCTGCTGTTTTTTGTGTGATTTCATGATAGCGCATTGCGCATTTTTGTCTGTGCCTTTAGCTGGGATCCACGTGCATGTACATCAGCTGATTTGCGAGCTGTAGGGTAGAAATTATATATGCTTCTTCTCTAAAATAATATTAATGCTTGGCTATAGTTGCTTTAATGGGAGGTCAGTGAAGCTGTGGAGAAGCATGTTTACGTGCAGAGGATTGATGAATGTCCAACAGCGTTAGTGATGAGGATGAGGATGAGGATGATGATGATGATGGGATGCAGGTCCCATCCTTTGTTTTGGACAACAATAGGGGCCTGTGTCAAAACACTATTCACTCATCACTTGTTTTCTGGGGCATTTATGACACGTTCATCCATTTAATTACTGTGTTTTATATTTATTATTATTTATAATTATGTATAATAATATTATTATTATAATTTGCCAGAATTTAGTATGCATCATATTTCTATAAAATAATATTGCATTATGGCACTGCTTTTAAAATATTCTATATCATTATTATGTATAATATGATTATAATTAATGTTAATTGATTGATATTAAGTAATATAATACATTTATACATATTTATGTAATAATACATGTATTTATTAACTTCTTTAAACAGTTTATACATATATTTATATTATTTCATAAATGTATATGTACTAATATGCATAATGTATTCTTTAAAATATTATTGCACTATATCAGTTTTAAAAAGTATCTAATTAGTAGTTATAATATTGCTGTTCACTGTTACGTATTTTTAATGTTTATTAACTTAATATATTTATAAATATTTATGTAATTTCTGCTTACTAACTTTATAAATAGCTATATTAACAAAAACACTAAATGGATTTTTCTATTTTACTGATACTTTTCAAATTTTTTTTATTCTTGTAACTACAGTATGCCTCAAATAAAAAGTTTAAAGAGTAGAAGTAATCATAGGTTTTTTAACATGTATTTAATGAATATAATATTTATTTAGTGTATTGTTAATGTATATTAATATGTTCTATTTAAAATGTATTGAATGTGCACTTTGAATGTTCACTGTCCGTCATCATTGAACGTTTACAGTAGGTTGCATTATATTAATACAAGGCAGAAAATGCAGGGTATTATTGACTCTGAACATTAGTTCTGCCGATGACATGTGACTCGGTTTGCATGTGTTAGACTTAAGTTGCTTGTGACGGCGGGCCACATGTGGCACCATATGGGGCGTACATAATAACTTGGTTTATGCAACACAATTCATACTAAAGAGAATCCATTTCCCCTCCTGTTCTTTATCATTACTATTTCCATTTTAAAAGCTCCTTTGAAAATGTTGCTTCAGTCATTTGTTAGTTTATTTCTTCATAAGCTTTCAGTTCCTGACTGTATTTTGTTACAGGAGGGGGAGCCGGACGGGACGTCTGCGGAGGGCTTTTTTGAACAGTATTATCAGAGTTCTCCCACCAGAGACCATGTTGTCCATCTTAGCGGCGGGGTCTGTGTTCTTCCCGGGCCTTTTCCTGTTGTCCAAGCAGTGTCTCAAATCCATCCCGGGACTGCGCTGGAACGAGGGCGATGCCGTCATCGTGTCAGCCAGGTAAAGACTTACACAGATGTTAAAGTTGTTCTATTATGCGCTTTTACAAAGTCTTAATTTTGTTTTTGGACTCAACTAGAATAGATTTTGCTTGAATATTCAAAAAACATAATTTTTCACATATTGACATTATTATAGCAACCTTTCTGTCAGTAGCGCTTTGTTTAGTTCCTGTCTCTATGAAGCCCCTCCTTCTGAAATGCACACTGTGCTCTGATTGGTCGACTGGGCCAGTTTGTTGTGATTGGTCAAGCTCTTCGAGTGTGTTGGGAGTTGTCCTGCTCCTTACCATAACCGCCAGTTTCAACACACTACTAACTAGCTCCACCAGGCCCGCCTCTTTATTCTACGTATGAATTATTTAAATGAGGAATATTGTTACATGTTTGTTCCCAGAAGAAAACTCAAAACTACAATGGAGGCATTTCAGGAGTTCAGAAACACTGACACTGATATAGAGAATAACTCCCGCTGGAGGGACTTTGTGAGTTTGCAGACCTTTTTTATGCTCAAACAGCAACATTACACACTAAAGAAAGATAAACATGTAAAAAAGCATAATTGGTCCTCTTTAAACAGCTTATGTTTGGCCATAAGTTGTTAGTAATGTTTCTAATTTGTTAGAAATATTACTGGACAATATGCAGAAATGTGAACAGACTTTGAAGAGCACTGGCTGCACTTGTTTTGTTATATTTTCAAGGTTGGTGTCGTCCATCCAAGCTATTATGGCTTCTACGGCTGGTTACATCATTTCCTCATCCTGCCAGGACATCATCGAGGACCAGTGAGTGCAACAGTCATCACTTTTTGGGACATAAAATCAATTTATATCAAATCTTAATCAGAACAGATGTAGTTTTGGCGCTCTTTGTTGTTCCGAATGATAAAATAATAACAAAAATAAAAACCTATTGATTTGTTGATGTGTTTGTTTAAAAAGCATAAAGGCTATACACATAATTATGATTGTGTATTTGTGCGGTGAGATATGATGATTCAACTAAATGAATACTGAACTTGTGACTAATGTTCTGACTTTGAGTTCAATAATAATACAGCAAAAAGCCATGAGAAAAATAATCAGATTTATTTGATTACACTACCATTCAAAAGTTTGGGGTACGTTTGTTTTTGTCTAGTTTTTGGGAACACATTTATACTTGTGTCCAACAAGGATGCATTAAATTGATGAAAAGTGTCAGCAAAGACTTTTATTTTATTAAATAAAAAATATTTTTAGTTCAAATAAATGCTTCTCTTTTGAACTTTCTATTCATTAAAGAATTATGAGAAACTAAGCACTGACATTATTAAGAAATGTTTCTTGAGCAGCAAATCAGCATAATGATAATATAATGAATATATATATATCACCACACACACACAACACACACACACACACACACACCACACACACACACACACACACACACACACACACACACACACACACACACACACACAGATATATATGTGTGTGTGTGTGTGTGTGTGTGTGTGTGTGAGAGAGTATATATACATATATATATATATATATATATATATATATATATATATATATATATATATATATATATATATATATATATATATATATATAAATGGAAAGCAGTTATTTTAATAATAATATAATAATTATACACTACCGGTCAAAAGTTTGGGGTCAGTACGATTTTTTGTTTTTTTTTAAGAAATTAATACTTTTCTTCAGAAAGGATGCATTAAATTGATCAAAAGTGACAGTAAAGACATTTATAATAATGCAAAATATTAGTTTTTTAATTAAATGCTTTTCTCTTGAACTTTTTTAAAGAATCCTGAAAAAAATGAATCACGGTTTGCACAAAAATATGAAGCAGCAAAACTGTTTTCAACTGTGATAATAATCATAAATGTTTCTTGAGCATCAAATACTCATAGAATGATTTCTGAAGGATCATGTGACACTGAAGACTGGAGTAATGATGCTGAAAATTCAGCTTTGATCACAGGAATAAATTACACTTTACATATTCACATAGAAAACAGCTGATTTACATTGAAATAATATTTCACAATATTACTGGGTTTGTTTTGTATTTTTTATCAAATAAATGCAGCCTTGGTGAGCAGAAGAGACTTCTTTCAAAATATTAAAAATCTTACCGACCCCAAACTTTTGAACGGTAGTGTATTTATATTTTAAATATTTTTGATTAAATAAATGCAGCCTTTGTGAGCAAAGAGACTTTCAAAAACATTAAAAACCTTGCTGACCATAAACCTTTAAATGGAAATATATATTGTTAATATAATTTAAAGAACTACAATGTATCGCATGTTATAGATTTACTTTTTTTTAAACTTTTTTTATACTAGCACTGCTAGAAAAGCTAATGTTTTAATGGTTTTATAGCATGTACAATAAATCAGGAGGCAATTAACAATTTATTTGGAGGGAAGGGAGGAGAATGCTGTCAAACATGTAAAATTAAGAATATTAATTTAATATTTTCCAGATAGTATTTTAATAATTATTTTGACTTCGGTACAATGAGAATTTAAAGGGTACATATCATGCTTTTAAATCTTTCCTTTTTACATATAAATCATATATTTGTGGTCTATATAAAGCAGAACTGCAATGCTTGGGTCTGAATTCCTCATTATTATAGCTCCACAGGCCACTTTTCTACCGCTTTTCTGATGTGCGTCTGAGATCAACTCGTTTTGGTGCGGTCTCTTTAAATCCAAATGCGACACTTCATACCCCGCCCCCTCTCCAGCTCGCAGAGGTGACACTCGGTTCAGCTCCACCCCGTTCGGCAATTTTTGTAGTTTTATAGAGATGCGATTATCTAGCCTAGCTGAACAGAAACTTTTTATTCACATGTTATTAACAAAATGTCAAAAACGGAAGACTTGTCCATCAAGCCTAACATGTTCGAGCCACAGTCGGAGCGAGATGAAAATAAAGAAGACGAACCTGCAGAACAACGTCTTCATATGGATGTATCGCAATGGTGTGTACTGTATTTACAGTCAGTTCTGCATCCATGCCCACTACTACAATACTGCATGATTTACAACGACTATTTAATACTCACAAAACAAAATATAAGTTATATTATAAACAATTAAAGAAAAGTCGATTATTTCTCTTAAAACAAGCACACTAACAAGACAACTGCTAAACCATGACCACCGAGTGTTTTAAGAAGAGTAGTAAGTTACGTTATTTACAGCTTACCGAAGTGCTTTGTTCGTCGTCTCCAAAGATAGAAGGAACTGACCCCTCAATCAGACGAAGTCTATCGGCAAATCCTTCTTTATACTGGCGGAGGTTGCTGAAGTGACGTTGGTTATCCATGAAGTGCTTCGCGCACACAAACATGACTTTACTCACAGATGTGGGGACATTTCCGTGAAAAATAAAACTCAAACGGGCACTTCGAAGAGGTTCTGATGCTGGCAGACGGTGTAATGAAGCATGTGGGTTGCTACATCCAACAACCGAACATGTTGACGTAACTTACCCTCTCGTAACTTCTGCATACTTGGACTACAAAATTGCAGCGAGAAATAAAAATGGCGGATTGCTCAAAGTGTTTGGCCGGAAGTCGATGTCCTTATTTGGCAGTTCCGCTGCAAATACTTTGACGTAATAGTTCACAAAACGTCATAGATTATAGAAAAATCTAAACCGGTTGAAAAATGTGACCAAAACGGAATATAAAGATATCAACGAAGTTCCCGAAGAGACTGATTTCAACTTTTCTGTACTTATAAACACTCCAAATATACAACAAAAGGCATTTAAGGGCTAAAAAAGTAGATTTAGCATGATATGTCCCCTTTAAAAGCCAATGATTTAATTTAGCCAAGAGTAAAAGTCAAGACTCTTACTTCTACGCAAGAGTCTTTATGATATCATACTAACTATTTCTGCATTTAATGTCTTCATCCATTACCTGAAAAACAGGGTCTCCTCCCAAAGGGATACAAGTTTGGAAAGTTATGGACTAACTCTGTTCCCTGACCTGTTCTCAGTCCATCTGTCTCTGTTTTTCTTTCTCAGACACTGGCTGACCTGCTCCTACATTTTGTTTGCTGTGCCGTACTTTGTGTATGACATCTACGCCATGTTCCTGTGTTACTGGCACAAGCTCCAGGTCAAAGGTCACGAGGTGGACAACGGCTCCAGATCCAAGGCCGTTGCAGTCACTGGTTATCTCCGCCGAGAGTTCCTCATGATCTTACATCACGTCGTCATGGTCACCGCATGCTTCCCCATCTCTGTGGTAATAGTCATGACGGACGCCATGCTTTACAGAAACAGAATCTCTAATATCGGTTCATGTTCAG
The DNA here is from genome assembly GCA_036326025.1 of Chrosomus eos. Taxonomy (NCBI): domain Eukaryota; kingdom Metazoa; phylum Chordata; class Actinopteri; order Cypriniformes; family Leuciscidae; genus Chrosomus; species Chrosomus eos. Next base: position 4,375,997 of record CM070830.1, on the reverse strand, counting down.
ACGGTCTCTTTCTCTCACTTTGACTTCCAGTTCTGGAGGCAGGGAAAGGGCGATTACTTCCAGGGTGTGATGTTCCTGGCTGAACTCAGCACACCGTCCGTCTGTCTGGGGAAAATCCTCATCCAGGTATATTCATCATTGATCTGATGGTATTCTTACCCTGATTCATCAGGCTCTGCTTTAGTCTTAACAGTGTGTGTGTAACATTAAGCACAGCTTCTGTTATGTCGTACTTTAATACATTATTCATAGTAAAGTGTATTTACAGAAGTGCTGACTTCACATATGCAAGTCTGGCCTGAACCCTGACAGAAAATAAATAAATGCTAATGCAATTACTGGAAAGGACACACACACACACACACACACACACACACCACACACACACCACACACACACACACACACACACACACACACACACACACACACACACACACACACACACACACACACACACACACACACACACACACATAACACATACACACAACATACATTATTTTAATTATTTTATTGTGATTGCTTTATAAAGAGAATTAACACTTATATTTTACACTTATTTTATTTTGATTTTAACAACGCACGGCTAAACACATGATTTATATTTACAACTGTAGATGAACATTTAAAGTATATTTTAGTTTAATAAATTCATTCAGTTCAGTTTCAAAGAATAAATACATTGTAAAATACATAAATAAGTATTTAGTTTACTAATCTTGTATGTTAAAATAAATTTTAAAGACAACAAGAAGATGTTTATAGATGTATAGATATGTAGCATAGTTAAATAGATGATAGATAGATAGACATAGTATAGATAGTATATATGATAGATAGTAGATAGTATATATGATAGATAGATAGATAGATAGATAGATAGATAGATAGATAGAGATAGAAGATAGATAGATAGATAGATATATATGATAGATAGAATAGATAGATAGATAGATAGATAGATAGATAGATAGATAGTAGATAGATAGATAGATAGATAGATAGATAGATAGTTATATTGATAGATAGATAGATAGATAGATAGATTAATAGATAGATAGATATATAGATAGATAGATATGATATGATATAGATAGATAGTATATATGATAGATAGATAGATAGATAGATAGATAGATAGATAGTATAGTTATATATGATATAGATAGATAGATAGATAGATAGATGTAGTTATATATGATAGATAGATAGATAGATAGTTATATATGATAGATAGAAGATAGATAGATAGTTATATATATGATAGATAGATAGATAGTATAGATATATAGATAGTTATAATATGATAGATAGATAGATAGATAGATAGATAGATAGATAGATAGATAGATATGATAGATAGATAGATAGTTATATATGATAGATAGATAGATAGATAGATAGATAGATAGTTATATATGATAGATAGATAGATAGATAGTTATATATGATAGATAGATAGATAGATAGATAGATAGATAGATAGATAGTTATATATGATAGATAGATAGATAGATAGATAGATAGATAGATAGATATGATAGATAGATAGATAGATAGATAGATAGATAGATAGTTATATTAGATAGATAGATAGATAGATAGATATATATGATAGATAGATAGATAGATAGATAGATAGATATGATAGATAGATAGATAGATAGTTATATATGATAGATAGATAGATAGATAGATAGATAGATAGATAGATAGATAGATAGATAGATAGATAGATAGATTCACCCTCTCAGAGCCTCATCTATATCCTGATAGCCACAGCTGCTTCTGAATATAGCTCTCTGAAGTGAGATGAGATTTAACGCATAATATGATATCTGGCTCTCTTCCCCTCCACCCCTCCACCCCTCCACCCCTCCACCCCTCCTCCAGTGTATGGAATAACATAGTTTAGTTTGGTACTGCGCCAGGTGACAGCATGTGTGTGTGTGTGTACGGAATAAGTGTTTCAATTACATGCTACACATCCAACATGAAGTTTCCTTAAAGGTGAAGTATGCTGTGTGTGCTATTATCTGTCATTAAAGGAATAGTTCACTTAAAAATGAAAAGTCTGTCATCATTTACTCGCCCTCAAGTTGTCTCAAACCTGTATAGTTTCTTTCTTCTGCTGAACACAAAGAAAGATATGTTGAAGAATGTCGGTAACCAGACAGTTGATGAACCCTAGTGACTTCAATAACTGACTAAAAATACTCTGGAAGTCAGTGGAGTCCATCAACTCTGGAAGTGGGAATGGAAAATAAGGAGAGTTTACTAACAGGTTTCCATTAACACTCCTATCATCTGTTCTTGTCTGTCATTATCTGGCGGTCGCACCTCATCAATCACTTCATTATGATTAAATAGATTGTAAAATATTACTAAACGCCAAGAGTCCTGGGGGAAATCTATAACATGCGTTCTTTATCGTCTTATTTATTTTCCCTTCTTTCATCAAGTTGCATTACTTATTCTCTCTATTTGTCTTTTTCTCTTTCTTTCCTACTGTGAAGTACAAGCAACAGCACACACTTCTTCACAAAGTGAATGGAGCTGTTATGCTGATCACTTTCTTCCTCTGTCGAGTCCTTCTCTTCCCCTATCTCTACTACGCTTACGGAAGGTATGTCTCTTTTACAGCTTCTTTCACTTTTACAGGAATAGCTTCTATCATTATTTACTCATCCCCATGTTTTTCTTGCTTGTATATTGTTGTTTTCATAACACTTTACAATAAGATTCCTCATTAGTTGATGCATTGGTTACCATTAAACTAACCATGAGTCATATATTTGGTACAGTTTTATTAATCTTTGGTAACTTTAACACAAGTGCTCATTGTTAGCTTAGGGCCATTGCATGCTTTAAGTATTTTTCATTGTTCATGTTAAACCTTGTTAATTAATGGAACCTCATTGTAAAGTGTTGGTTATTTTTTGTTCATTTTTTGTTTTCTTCTGTACATAAAAAAACCATACAGCTCTTTGTTTTACACTGCAACCCTCTACGGACACACTGAAACTCCAGTCGCCATTGGGTGGTATATTTTTTATTTTACTCGCCAGACTTTTTACATAGAATGCAAGAACAATGCAAATACATAAATATAATATAAAATACATTTCAAAAACTTTTATTAAAGACAAGTACGCAGTCTGTAATAAAATAAGAACACATAATCAAACTACAAGCAATAGCGCAAATAAACACAATAGAAGAAAAACACTAATGAAATAAACCGTGATTTTTCAGGTAGATCTAACAATAGTTACATACAGATTAGGTACAGAAATTGAATAATCAAATGTAAAACAACTGCATAGTCTTCACTGGATAAATTAATATAAATGAATCCTTATTAAAGTTACACAAGTTATTTAGTCAAGAGCATTGAGTGAGTCTTTTGTTTGATTAACATAAAAAATATCAGGAATATTAGGCTGCTGTCACTTTTAAGATGAAACCTGCTGATACTGTTACACATGCGTTTTCTTTCTCCACTGTTTTCGTTCACTTAAAGGCACAATATGTGATTTTTCTGCTTTAAGAATAGCAAAATTCTGTTATATATATTTTTTTAGTTGTGTACTTACATTATCACGACAGTTTCCACCAACTTTCAAATCCGGAGAAATGTATAGTTTAATTCGAAGACACGTCACGTTTCTTTATTTCCGTTTCGTCGCCTGTCTATGGCGTCATATAACCTTTGACTCCTCTAGTTTCTCTAACTTCCTGCAGAACCCGGCTAAACCCCTGATGGCGAAACCGCCAAACCCCAAAGGGGAACACCGGACGCCCGCCAATAAAAGCAAAGACGACGATGAAGAAGAAAAAGTAGTAGCATCATTACGCCACTGCACCGAACTTGACCGATATTATATTGAATATTTAAATATAGCTAGAGCTAGAACTACAGAGAGATGCCGATCTCGCTTTCCTATAAATAGGTAGCACCCATTTCAGCTAACTATATCTATACGTATATTTTGTGAAACGATGATGTCATGTTTAAAACGCAGAGGACTAACTTAGCTCTCATGTATAGTATACTGTAATGTTCTATATATAGCTGGAGAAAGTAGCTTCATATGCAGTTCAATATCTTGCTTCAATATCATAGTATAAACGTAATTATAATTATTAACGAAAGGTGACCGTGTTTTTTAACATCTATTAATACTAGCTAGATGGAATATTGATTTAATAGGGGTCTGATAATTCATATATCTCTCCGTTCGAAAAGACGTGATTGTCAACATACCTAACGTTACCTCGCGGTAATTTCATTAGAATGGCATTACATAAAGTGAACAGCCGTAACTAAACGTAACAAGAATAGAGATATAAATAACAATACATTACCTCGTCAGTGAACATGTTTTCTGCTGGAGATGCTAGATGTCTGGTTGTCATTGACAACGACAACAACTCCCATGAGCCCAGCTCTTTCCCGATGCCATCAAAGCACGTCTTTTGTTATTATTTTGATTGAGTGACCCCTGGTGGCCAAAAATTACATACTGCACTTTAAGACATAACCTACTATGTTTACTAGGATATTCGCCCATCATTTTGTGTTAAACTGTCCGTTGAAGCGCAAGAAGACATGAAAGAGAGCTCAAGTGTGTATTCGCGTGCGTCAGATGTGGCTTTCTGGACACGCGCTTCGGATGAGCGAGTTATTTTCGCGTCTTCTTGCGCTTGAATGTTTAAATTGGCAATGCTTAAAAACTCTAGCCTGACTTCGTCATACTCATATTCTAGTCAGAATGTGAGATAATGCTCCATAGGGCTTTGATTATGAGGCGTGTCTTAACCCAACCAGAAAAAAACAAACTCTGCACTCAATTGGATAGACCTACAACCAATCAGAGCAACGCAGTAAGTGACGAATGTTTACCAACGCATAGTTGTCAACAGAACTCAACTGCACGCACTCTGGAAAAAGTATTAAAAAAATAATGAGTGTTAACGATCTTTGCCGGTGTTGCAAAAATAATTTAAGGATTCGCGGAGTACTTGCAAACACGAAAAGCATTTTTGAAAGAAATACGTTTGATGACGTGATGATTACGTAACTGCAGATCATCTGTCCATCATCGTATAAAGCCCGCCCTGGCAATTTGATTGGCCCGACGATTTCTGAACCGATCATAATTGCTCCTCAATGGATCGAGTCCAGACTGAACTTCCCGGCCAGAAAATGTTGTGGGCGGAGTTCAGGCTGGCATCCAGGCTATAAAAACTTGTGACAGTTCATTCAGTCATTATTTTCTAGATCTAGATTTAGATCTAGCACGTCAGTTCTCTTTACGTGGCTCTCTCTCTTTCTCTCACGTTGAGTGTGCATGTGTGAGAGAAAGCGACAGTGCCAAGCAGCAATGAAATTAAATCTGCGCTAAACTTATTATTTGCCTCTAACACAATCACAAGTCACTAGCCATTGGCTAATTTAAGACATTTTTAGTCACCTAGCATGATATTTGTTGGCATATGTGAGTGATTTACTCCCGTTATAGAGGGTTGCACTGAAAAATAACAGCATATGGGTTTGGATAAACATGAGGGTGAGTAAATAATTACAGAAGTATTATTTTTTTTAGAACTATTCCTATAACTTTCTTCCTTTTCCTAACTCTCGTTCTGAGATGACAATGATCCCGAAACCATCTTTAGGGAGAAACATACTTTTTTTAGCTTTTTGATTATAACTCGATTTCTTTTGTTTCCGTCCACATTCTCTCTCCATTTCCTCTTTTCCAGGTACGCCTCGATTCCCTTCTACCGGGTCCCTTTTGTGGTGCCCTGGCAGTGTAATCTGGGAGCGGGTCTGCTCATGGCCCCGCAGCTCTACTGGTTCTCCCTGATCTGCAGAGGAGCTCTGCGCCTGTTCACCGGTCGGTCCTCGCGCTCCCGCAAACCCACGGCTCCGGTCAAGCCTGAGTATGAAGGACACGAGGGAATGCCTCAGTCAGCCAATGGATACAGTACACAGATGGGGGGTCGGGACACACCCACAATGTCTCACTGAGGGGAGGGGCTTATGCAAACGAGACGGGATTGGATGAACGGCTGAGTAGAAGGGCAGGATGCCAAGGAAGTACACAGAGTGATTAAAGAGGTACTGAAATAGACTAGACGCCCTGTAATGCGTTACAGAACAGCATTATGTTTAGTTACAGGGCTCGTGTACTGTATATAAGACGAGCTTTAGTAGATCAAGGGAAGCTATGCCGAAAAAAATCAGTGGAAGTGTCTACACAACGGCCACATCACAACTGAGGCAATAAGTGCATATTTTACGCGAGAACATTTCTGAACCAAGAGAAGCACTTTTTGTTTGAGGCACTTTGAAGGGGTCGGGGAATGTCAAACCGAGGTCTGTTCTTTGCATATATTATTGTAGTGTTGCAGATACATCATTCATAGAAAAGTCCTTGACTTATTATATTTAGCACTGGTCTACAATGAGCAACCCAAGCTTTAATATCTCTGGAGAGTTCAGTCCAAAGGCCTCTTGTTCGGTTTAAAGGGACAGTTTACCCAAAAATGAACACTTATTTTATTAGTGAAACACAAATTTGAGATGTTAGGCAGAATGTCTGAGCTGCACTTTTCCGTACAGTGATTTATTCTGTTCCAAAATGGGGAAAAAGGAGCATTATACACTACCACCACACTACTAAAAAAAAAAAAGAAGAAAAATTAATACTTTTATTGAGCAAGGATGCATTAAATTGGTCAAAAGTGACAGTAAAGACATTTGTTATGTCACAAAATATATATAATTTTCTATTCATCAAAGAATCCACATATGAGACAGCACAACTGTTTTCAACATTGATAATAATCAGAAATGTTTCTTGAGCAGCAAATCATCACATGATTTCTGAAGGATCATGTGACACTGAAGACTGGAGTAATGATGCTGAAAATTCAGCTTCGATCATAATTGTAATAATATCGCACAATTTTACTGTTGTTATTAAATAAATGCAGCCATGGCGAACAGAAAAGAGACTTTTCAAAAACGTTAAAACATCTTACCGACCAAACGTTTGAATGAGTGTAAGTATATTAAAATTCAGTAGTAATTATTGATGTTATAATTCTATACTGTTTTGTTAAACTAAATAAAAATGAAATACTAAAGACTAAAATCAACCTTTATGATGCTAAAAGCAAAGTCAGGCATCATAACATGTACAGTATGAAAAATGCATGTTCCTAAAATACAGTATGGCCTCAGAAGACTGGAATATAGCGTATAAATCACTGTCTGGAAAACATTTGTACATTTTACCTAACATCTACTTTTGTGTTCCACAGAAGAAAGAAAAAACAATAAATGACTCATTTTCATTTTGTGGTGAACTACTCCTCAACCAGAGCTGATGAAAAGAAAGAAAAACCCATCAAATATAATGAAACCCTGTCTGTCGGAGAGAGGCAGCTCAGGGTTTGGGAATGTATTATTCTGTACATGCTCAGAAAACAAGCGTTACACGTCATGGAAAGTAGCTACCTTGAATGTTCTCCGATTCAACCTGTGATCTACCAGGAAATTGTTTCAAACCTGTCCCTATTATAACCTCTTTAAACAAAGACCCGAGTCCTGAAACCCTGCATATGTTTTAAAGGGACATGATCAAATATATATTAAGCTGCCTTATCCCTGATCTTTACTCTTTAGTTTCGGCCAGAGGTGAGTTTCTGCCAAACAAATGTGATTCTTTACATGGTCAATGTGAAATTTATTTGCACTTTATTCATTTTGTTGTCTTCGAAGTCATTTTTGTTCATCTCACAGGTAAACGTTCCTAATTTATTGTGCTTTGTTGGACGATATTTACCGTTTTGATTTCTCTTCAGCCTGTTTTGTTTGTTTATGGGTCACTCAAGCTATCTCATCTCTGTCTAGTCATAAATCAAGGATTCATTTGCAGATGAATTTGGCCCAGTATGTTTTATTTAATAACAGTTTTCAAGCTCTTGCAAGTTCAACCGTACCACTTATCAAAGAGAAATTAATAACATTGCAAAGTATCCTGCCAGAAGACCTGTTTCTGAAGCTTACTTAAACTTAAAATGTCTGAATGCTGATTTGAAAAAGAAAAAAATGCAAATGCGCTGAATTGGGTATATGACTTTGCATGTGTATATTCCATCTTTGTCCCTTGTGAACCCTCTATAATGTACCAGTTCCATGTGCACCGATATCCCGACTATTTAATCCTAGTGAACTGCAACGATTGCTTTTGATGGTTTTCTTGGAAAGCTTCTGTTTTAGTTGGTTTAACTTCTGTTGTTTTTTCCACATGTAAACCTGTTTAACCTGTTAACATGAGTACAAATGAAAGCACTGTTGTAATTCAAATATACACTCTTGTCTCATATGCTGCATGTTATAATTGTCGGTTTGTGAACGCGTACGGGGGTCAATTGAGACCTCGATAATGTCGAGCATCAGTCTGCCGTCGTGACCTCTGCGGAGACATCTGGAATTAAAACCAGCTTAAATGAGTCAAAAAGGACAGATTAGGGTTTTTTTTATATCAAATGTCCTCTTGATTCCTCTTAATTTGAGAGCCTGTACCAGACACGCGATTCTTTGAATCCAGACAATGCAATTCCGGCTAACACAGGCCACAGAATGATCCACGCTAATACAGCAGCTTACGCTCAACCTTTTCTCCTTTCACAGAGTCGCTTGTGCTCTGGACATAAAGTCTGGGAGGTTTCAACACCGGATGGGGTTTGTAATTACTAGATAAGGGTTTTTAAGGTCTCAATTTGCTATTGAATCATTGAGTAAAAAAAAAAAAACATCACGATGGCTTGTGAATAAGTTTAGCCTAACTAGAAAATAATAATAATAAATAGAAAACTGTATATTTGAGGTAAAAACATTTCCATGACTTTTCCATGCATGGAAAGCCGGGATTTCCTGGGATTTGCCTGACCATGGAAGTCCCAAAGTTAAGTTTGATTTTGTTTTATTTGAATTAAAATTAGTTTTAAAGAAAAACAAAGACATTGGTGACACTTTACAATAGGGTTCCATTTGTTAAGATTAGTTAACATGAACTAACAATGAAAATACCTCTAAAGCATTCATTAATCTTAGTTTAATATACATTTCAACATTTACTAATGCATGATTAAAGTAAAAAGGTTTATGTTAATATTATTTAAAGGACCTGAGCTAACATGAACAACTCTTCAAGTTATATTTTTATTAACTAATGTTAGGCACTATATGTAAGAATTTTCCTATTAATTAATCACTTTGTGTAAACAGTGTGTAAACCTTAAAAAACAAGACCTTCCCAGTTGTGTCTATGAAAGCCTGTCGACTGATTTTTATTTGAAGGACTCAAGAGGTTTTTGCCGGGAAAATCAAAAGGATGTGATGTTTACACACTTCTGAGAGTCTCTCTTCCTTTCTGAGTGACACACATGACACCAATGCTTAAACTGTTCTGGATAAATAAATACAAATCTGTACCATATTGTCAATATATCATACAAAGAAAAGGGATTCATTCAAACTAGTCTCACATAGCCAGATATATATAATCTGTAGTCTCAAATATACTTTATAATCAAACTATCATAAGTGTAATTTGAATTACTTAATCTGTTGACATGATGCCGGTGAATTGCAGATGTTGTGCAAACATTTCCACATCGCTATGATCAGATGCTTTCTTAACTTTTTTCACCGCTGTCATTTTTGTTGTTTATTTTGTTTTTGAGGAAAGCATATTTACATATTCATCTAAACGTTGCTCTCAGCAGTGTGGACGGCGTTGGGATGTGTGTTAGAAGTATTCTGCTGCAAAAGTATTTTTCTAAGCGAAGAATGAAAACGAACTTCACCATTTAATCACGTTCAGTGTCCTGTATGTTAGGTGTGCACGAGTGCTGTAGTTCACTTAACGGCCACCGGTGTCGCTAACAACTAGGGTTTGCCTGAATTCTACATACAGCCCCTTTAACAAAAATGTATTCATCCAGTAACAAATATATTGCATTAACTAACAATTACTACCGTAACCTTAATGTAAAGTGTTACCAAGAAATCAATATCATTAAAAAATAGCAAGACACCAGAATCTAAGCAATACATTTATTCACATTGTAAAAAAAACTTTGAATAAAAAAAGACAACATCAGTAAAATATGAGCATCTCACTCTCAATTCATAACGATGAATTATGTTGAGTTAAAAATCCTGGCATCCGTTAAGCAGTCTGTAGTTTCCTCAGTATCTCCTCTGTCTGGGACTGAAGACAGTGCTGGGGTCGCTGTCTCTTTCCCGCTCTTTTTCCCGCTCTCGCTGACTGTTCGGTGATAAAGGCGGCTCGACGGCAGGCCCTGGCCGGGATTTATCGCTTTTAAAAAGGTCACGACCTGTCCTTAGAATCTGCTCCTCAATTTTTCTGTGGCGCTTCATGTCCGACAGCACTTTGTCCAGCCGGGCCTCGCGTCTGACCGAAGAGCGGGCAGAGGAACCTGGAAATGAGACAAATGATTCAATTCAATTCATTTATTTTTTGTGTTTGCAATATTACCAAATCTATACATCGTGGAAAAATATGTTTATCATACCTGGTGTCCTGCGGCGATTGAGAAAAGAGTTCTTGGGAGTTGCCATAGTCTGCTCTTCATCGAAATCAAATTCAGTTGGTGTGAGGGCCCTGCAACACACAGAAATACATACATATATTTTACTTGTTTAAAATGGCCTTGTCTACTGTGTATAAAAAATACAGTAATATTGTGAAATATAACTATTCAAAATAACTTTTTTAATGTAATTTCAAATTCTGATGCAGCGCATAATTTTCAGCATCATTACTCCAGTCTTCAGTGTCACATGATCCTTCAGAAATCTGATATGTTAAAAGCAATTTTTTTAATTGTAAAATATTTCACGATATTACTGTTTTTGATCAAATAAATGCAGCCTTGAAGAGACTTCTTTCAAAAACATAAAAAAATTATTTGAAACCTTTGATCGACTGTATACATATACTGCCATTCAAAAGTTTTCTTTTTATTAAAAATACAGAAAAAAAAGTAATATTGTGTAGTATTATTACAATTTAAAATAACTGTTTTCTATATGAATATATTATAAAATGTAATTTATTCCTGTGATGCAAAGGTTAAATTTACATAAGCTAAAATTAAAGAAATTATAACTTATTATATTCAGCAATGATGCATTAAATTGATCAAATGTGACAGTAAAGATATTTATTATGTCACAAAATATTTATATTTCAAATAAATGCTGTTCTTTTGAGCTTTCTATCCATCAAAGATTCCTGAAAAACATTGTACTGTTGAAAAGCGTGATTCTTGAGCAGCAAATCATCATATTATAGTGATTTCTGAAGGATCATGTGACACTGAAGACTGGAGTAATGATGCTGAAAATTCAGCTTTGATCACAGGAATAAATTACACTTCACAATATATTCAAATATAAAACAGTTAGCCTGTTTTAAATTGTAATAACACTTCACAAATTTACTGGGTTATTTTTGTTGTATTTTCAATCAAATAAACGCCGCCTTGCTGAGCAGAAGAGACTTTTAAAAAACATAAAAAAATCGTATCAATCCCAAACTTGAACGGCAGCGTATACTGTATAGACATATCTCCATCTGTATAATACTTGGACTCACTTGAGCTCATCCTCCTCTTGTTTGGCCTCCTGCGAGTCTTCTCCATCTCTCTCAGGTGAGGGAGTGCGTGGAGGGGTCGGAGGTCGGCGTGGGAGAGCGACCCACTTCAGCTCGAGCGCTTCTCCTTTAGACAGGAGCTCATACAGGCGTTTGATCTCCTCGGGTGGAGGCATCCAGCTCTTCGAGTCCTCCATCTCCTCGTCACTGTAAGGGATCTCCCAGTCCTCCGCATTCTGCACCAGCTTCCCTTCTCCACCTCCATTCATCTCTCCATCTGTGCTTATTCCCTCTTTCTGCTCCTCTACATCCATGGCTTCTTTGTCTCCTTCTACATAGAAGCGATTACAGTGTTCATATATGTATTATGACTAACAATATCTCACAGAACACACCTTATAAAAAGTATTGTGGTGATACCATGGTGCTTTGATATACAGCCTGGATGGTACTCTAAGCCTAAGGTACAATAAGTAAAGAATATAAAAAGCATATAGAGCAGAGGGTGTCAATGTTTCAGATGCCATGGACCCCCAAATATGATCGCTCTCATCTAAAAGACCCCCATTGTAAAATTTAAAAGCCAAGTAGTTTCGTGTATAAAAGCCTAGTTTGTTACTGCGAAAATGTTTGGAATGTATGGAAAACATTTAGTTCCCTGCTCATTATTATCATGGAAGCTTTAAAAAACAAAACGAATATATAAAAAAAGGTAATAGCGACTTTATCTCACAATCCTCACTTCCCCCCCTTACAATTCTGAGAAAAAAAGTCAGAACTGCAAGAACCTAAACTTGCAATTGCGAGAAATGTGTCACAATTTCCTTTTTTATTCAGTGGTTAAAAACAAAACAAAAACATATAATCCTCAAAAAAACTGAAGTTGAGATAAAAAGTCGCAATTAGCTGTTGTTTCCGCCACATAATAAAATTTTTAAAAAGGTAATAGCGACTTTTCATTTCGCAATTCTGACTTTATAACTCGCAATTGTGAGTTAAAATATTTTATACAATGGTCTGTCTAAATACTCGATTCTGATTGCCTGAAACAAGCTTCCATACTTAAGTAAGCTTCCAGTACTGTACTTCTTGATGCAATTTTAATTAATGTATTTTAATCATATTTTTTGTATGACAGTGCTTTTCTCTCAACTTTTCCACACACTCTCTTGTAGCCCCAGTTTTAAACCCCATGAGAGACAAATGTGAAGCGCATACTTGTGTCATCCTCCGTTTTAGTATCCTTTGCGGGTTCAGTCGTCTTCTCGTCTCTTTCTTTATCCTTTTCTTCCTCTTTTCCTGCAGTTTTGTCCTGTTCACTGACTCCCATAGACTCTACCCGCTCCGCCAGAGAGGACTGCGTCTCCTCGGCCGCCTGCATCTCTGCACACCTGAGGAGAAGCAGACGCTGCAAACTAGTGATTTTATACTTCAAAAACGAATATAATATTTATATTAAATTCTATATACTATTATGATTCTGTGTCAATACATCATTGTATGTCTAGTTCCACGCTTTGAGGGCAGACAGTGTTCACTGAGCATCATTCAGACACATTCAACATAATTATTGATATTGCACAAACATGAAGAGTCGGAGGCAAACTTACAGTTGTTTTCCCACCTCTGTTACAAACTGCTGCGCGGTATAGTAGAACGCATCAATGTGCTTTTATTTCACAAAATAATACTTCATTAGTTTTCATGGCACTGTTTATTTCGGCGCCTTGACGTCATTCGTTTCATGTCCCGGATGAGAGGATCTGCCCACAGCGCCACCACCCGCTCGAATGACCGTTACACACTTTTCTGTTGTTTATGCGACAGACAGACAGACAGACAGACAGACAGAAGACAGACAGACAGACATATATCATGGTATTTATAATATTATTTTAATATAGGATAAATAACATAGCAAGATCCTTTATTTACAGATAGCTCTGCACATGTTTTTAATACATGTCGGATGCAGTTACATGAGAGCTAAATGGCACTGACTGTAATAACAAATGTTTCTTGTAATGTTAAATTATTTTCGGGGTGAAAAAATATTTCTTCATCACTTTCCTTATTATAATATCTGGCTTTATTTCCACGCCACTGCATTTCAGAAAATAAAATAAAAACTTTTCCACGAACCGAATTCGATTTGTCCAATTTTTGTATATGCTGTTAATTTGTCATACAACGTTATTTTGTATACATGTAAAAAATCCATATGAGTCGTAATTAATTTTACTAGATGTCAAAAATACTAAACAAACTATTCTCATTTGTAAATCGAAAAGACTTTTAATTTGGCGGGTGTTTCCCATAATTCCACCAGAGAGGAAACAGATTGAAGCGGAGCCGCACATCAACAGAACTAGTACAAATCTGCGATGAGTTTTGAGTGGCCCTGGCAGTATAACTTTCCTCCATTTTTTACGTAAGTAAATCCATTTGTCAGTGACCGCAAATGGAACAACTAGTTTCGTGTCTATAATTTTGTCTGAATACTTTGCTCTATTGTAAAATATATACATTTGCATCGTGAATAATGTTGCTGTTTGCATTCCGCTACGGAAGTAAGTTAATCAAATCACCACAGTTGACACTTCACGCACAGTCCAGTCTCGCGACGGATTAAATCAAGTATAATTATGTTTTACAATACTTACACGTTACAGTTGCAATGTGCCATAAAGCATTTAAATGCTGTATGACATTAAATGCTTAGAAAGGTGAAGGCAAGCTAGTGCGATCAGAATAGCCATGCTTCTGTTATTTGCAACAAGTAAATTAAATAAATTAAAATTGCATTATATAAAGATTAAAGAGTGCCATGATTAGTGGAGAACTTGGAAATATTTGGACATTTTGAAAATTACATATCCTGGCCTTAAAAGTTATTGTAATTACAATTGTGACAACACAATTATATTAATTTTAATTTATTAATATTAATTTTATTTATGGAATGAATGAACACAATTTCAAAAGTCATGGAAATATATTGGAAAATGGGAATAAAATGAGAATATTTGAATACTCATCCCTGAAGTATCTCTAAAAGATCATTCTTAAAGGGTTACTTCACCCAAAAATAAAAATTATACCATCATTTACTCGCCCTCAAACTGTCCTAGATGTATATGACTTTCTTATTTCAGCCAAACAATATCCTGGCTCTTCCCAGCTTTATAATGGGAGTGAATGGTACCACAGATTTTGAAGCGCATCCATCCATCATAAAAGTAACCCTGCAGATCCAGGGGTTAATAAAGGCCTTCTAAAGTGAAGCCATGTGTTTGTGAAAGAAAAATTTCCATATTTATTATAACGTTATAAACTATAATCACCAGCTCCCGGTAACGGCCGTACGTTTGTCTAGTTCCAGCAGAAGTGTGATCTCTTACCCGATGGAGTAAATGATGGGATAATTATCATTTTTGGGTGAACTAACCCTTTACAAATACTGAATTCAGTCATATTGGGGGTACAACAAAAATGTATGAGTACATATTTATTATGTAGAAGATGGTCTTGTTGGAATTTATTATTTTTCGTCAATAGGTGTGACATTCAAAAAAATTGGGCCTCAAATTGTTATTGAGATGGAACTGTCAGTCTAATGTTAGTAATTCTTTGGTACAATATATATATAAAAAAACCTTTTGCAGCTTTTGATCTGGGATATGGGTAAGGTTTGGTGAAATGTGTAGGTTTAAGAGGGTCAACAGTGTAATTACTTGCAGATATATTTAGTGTATATATCTGTATACACTGTATAGACCCGCTCAAGTATAATGTAAAAACCTGTATGTACACAGTAAGTGTATTGTATCAAATGATTTAAGTTAAATGTTAGTACGTGGTAAAGACACTTAATATAAAGTGGCACCCTAATGTTTTATTATATTTTGCAGATTGCAGCCAAATGTTGACACGAGACAGAAGCAGTTGGCGGCGTGGTGTTCACTCGTGCTGTGTTACTGCCGTCACCGCAAACTCTACACGCTGGACGTGCTCGAGGCGCAGGAAAGCCCATGTTCAACAACAAGAAAATTGAGAGTATCCTTTCATGGCGTCCTACCCGTCTTTGTGTTATTTTTATATGATGGACATTTTATGGATTAAAGGGATAGTTCACCCAAAAATGAAAATTAGCCCATGATTTACTCACCCTGAAGTCATCTTAGGTGTATATTACATTCTTCTTTCAGACGAATACAATCAGAGTTATATTAAAAAATGTCCTGACTCTTCCAAGCTTTATATAACTCCGATTGTATTCGTCTGAAAGAAGAATGTCATATACACCTAATGCCTGGTTCAGATTACACGATTGTTTTGTCTGTTATGATAGTCACTGTATCAGATTACACGATTTTGACTCCTAAAATCTTGTGGTTTCGTGGACAAAAAACATGTCAGACTACACGTTGCTTTCCGACAAGTCATTGCTTGCCGTCTCACGCGCACACATTCACTCACACACATATACACACGCACTCACTCACACACATATACTCACTCACTCGCTCGCTCGTTCACACACACACACACACACACCACTCACTCACTCACTCACTCACTCCACATCACTCACTACATCGATCGACTCACTACATCACATCATCATCTCACTCACTCACTCACACACTCACTCACTCACTCGACCACACACTCGACTCACTCACACACTCACTCACTACACTCACTCACACACACACTCACACACACACTCACTCACTCACTCACTCACTCACTCACTCACTCACTCACTCACTCACTCACTCACTCACTCACCACACTCACACACTCACTCACTCACACACACTCACATCAGACTCACACACTCACTCAGACTCACACACTCACTCACATCACTCACTCACTCACTCACACTCACTCACTCACTCACTCACTCACTCACTCACTCACTCACTCACTCCACACTCACTCACTCACTCACTCGACCCACACACTCACTCACTCACTCACTCACTCACTACCACTCACTCATCACTCACTCACTCACTCACTCACTCACTCACTCACTCACTCACCTCACTCGACCCACTCACTCACTCACTCACTCACTCACTCACTCACTCGACTCCACTCACTCACTCACTCACTACACTCACTCACCACCATCACTCACTCACTCACTCCACTCACTCACTCACTCACTCATCATCACTCACTCGACCCACTCACTCACTCACTCACTCACTCACTCACTCGACCCACTCACTCACTCACTCACTCACTCACTCACTCACTCACTCATTCACTCACTCACTCCACTCACTCACTCACTACTCACTCACTCACTGCACTCACTCACTCACTCACTCACTCACTCACTCACTCACTCACTCACTCACTCACTCACTCACTCACTCACTCACCACCACACTCACTCACCCCCACACTAGAGGTCCGCACTCCCGCGGGTCGCGACGCAAAACAGTGCGGCGCGGGACAAATTTTGAAAGGTCATTGCGGGAGCGGGCGGGATGATGAGGTGCACTTGCGGGTGCAGGCGGGAGGGATGATACTCTGCACTCCCGCAAATTAAATATGAGTGTAAAGCAGAGACCTGCACTCCCGCGGGAAATAAAACAACTAGAAACAAATAAACCGTTATTTATCTAATGCACAAGCAACAAGGATAACTAAAATAAAAACGATTTACTGGCGCAAGGTCGGAAGCTAACTCTCGCGTGGTTCATTCATAGGCGCAGAACAGCCAAACCTACCATACAGAGGCAAAATGTCTGCACCACATGACTTGGATTGTTAGTGCTACATATATTAGTTCATTATTAAAGAAAGGAACATGCAAAACCAAACAAAGAAAAGTCTGATATTTGGAAATGTTTTTTAGTAGCTTAGGCCAATGCGACATCAACGGAAAGCACCTTCCTTTTGCGAGCTGTTACAAAAGCAGCAAAATACTCACGTACAAGTCTGTAACTTCAGGTCTGAAGTGTCATGTGTGCACCGTTTTGAAAGGCAAACTTCCCTGACGTTTACGGCAAGTCAGTCGAAAGTGTCAAGTGCACTAAAAGATGTAACAACAGAAAAATGTGCATTCCAGCTTCCAGCACACCATCGGAGAGGGCTTTCAGTATTTGCGGTTGCTCGCATACTGGAGCAGAGACGGATTAATCTGAAGCCCTCATCAGTGAACGACATCCGAAAAAAAAAAACTAGGCGGGATTTTGCGGGCGGGAGCGGGACGAAACTTGATTGTCGCGGGCGGGAGCGGGAGAAAATTACATATATTTTTGCGGGAGCGGGACAAAATCTTGCGGGAGCGGGCGGGAGCGGGACGGAAAAATTCGTCCCGCGCAGGTCTCTACCTCACTCACTCACTCACTCACTCACTCACTCACTCACTCACTCACTCACTCACTCGACTCACTCACTCACTCGACTCACTCGACTCACTCACTCTTGACAGAACCTGTCGTGGAGGACCGAAAACATTTTTTTATCCTGATGTCGTGAAGCATCGCAGACCTGACGTCGGTTGTCGCTCACTATGACACTATACGAGATGAAACGATCTATTCTTGCGTCCCGACGCCCGTTGTCGTTTACGAATCTCCATGATCCCCTACGTCAAACGGATCGTGCCAAAATCTGGTTAAAATCGTGTAATCTGATCCAGGCATAAGATGACGTCAGTGTGATTAAATCATGGACTAATTTTCATTTTTGGGTGAACTATCCCTTTAAGACCTTTCTTTTTCTGCCATTACTTGCAATGTATATTTCCCATAACTTGTGTTGTTTAGGAAAACTTTCAGTTGAAGCCATACAAGTAGTGTTTGAAGAATTGAGGAAAAAAGGTGGGAAGAAACAAGCATTTAAAAGAAGACACGTATTCCCAGGTTGTAAAATGAGTTTTACAATTATTTTGTTCTTTGCTTTGGCGCAGGAAACCTGGAATGGTTGGATAAAAATAAATCACGATGTCTTATAATGTGGAGGAGACCAGAGGAGTGGGGCAAACTCATTTATCAGTGGGTGAGAAACAATATCCTGTGCATTATCAAACACAATGTCACTGTGTAAAGTAATGTGAGTTGAATGTTCAGACCATCACTGAGCTGTTCAACATTTCATCACGTTCTTTCTTAAATCAGGGCCTTTGGTGCAGCTGTACACATTTAAGAGGACATGCATGAATTGACTATTGCACTTCTGCTTAGTAAGGAGTCATCTAGGTCTCTGTAGTGGAAAGGCCCCGACATACTTTAAGCGAAATCTAAAAATAAACGGTTGTCATTTCTAAATAAATCAGGCGAAAACACGAACTTTGGCTGAAAGGTTACCATTGGTCTGGGGTGATGATGTAATAGGTGGGCGGAGGAATTGCGGCTCCGCCTACTTTAACACATGGTAATGTTCCAGGTAATTTCTTCTGTTCACTCCATCGAGGTCCGACCACTGTGTAGAAACATGAACACACTGTAAAGCTGCTGTTTAAGGAAGTATACATGCTAGCATGATGTGTGGATACATTACAATTAAATGTACAAAACGGCATTTATTTTGAAATGGCAATCTTCTGTAACATTATTCATGTCTTACTACTGTATACTGTCACATTTGATAAGTTTAATGTGTCCTTTGATGAAAAAAGTCTTCCTGACCTTATTACTCTTATTAGATAGATAGATTTTTGTTCCCTCATGTTTCTTATACAAGGATATTCTAATACTTGCGCTAGTTGAGCTTTGTCCACAGACATGATAAAATTCTGACAGCTGGATTTATTTATGTATTACTTCTATGTATTGTTTATAACTGTGTTTGCTGATGAAAACGTTGCATTTCACTTATTTTGTCCTGCATTGATCTGTTAAGTTGAGGTGTTTAAGTGCACATTCTTTTCTCTCTCAATTGTTACATGTAGGTTTCCAAAAATGGCATGGTCAACTCGGTGTTTACACTTTATGAACTCTCTAATGGGGATGACACAGAAAAAGAAGGTATAGAATTATATGTAATGTACATTGCACCACATCAGGGAAATAGTATGTATAAAGCCTGGTTCACACGGGACGATTTTAAAATTGTCGGACGATTTTCCAAACCTGAGAGACCCCACACACGGCGATAAAAAATCACTGGTCTAACAGTTTTGGTCGTACAGTGTGTGGTGCGCAGCCACACGGCAAAATCAACACATCACACACGAACCGATTTGACTCCCGAGCATTCCCAGGTCAGACGGAAAATCTCGCGAAATCCCTCGAGATCAAACGTGACTTCAGGGTAAACTATTATGGCGGACAAAGAGGATGCAGTGGCGATAGTTTAAACTATTAGAGAAAACATCCACCGGACTCTCTGGTGTGCCATGCGGCCGGCTGTTTTGATTTTGTTTGTTTGTCTTCCTATGCGCCTCGTCACTTCGCTTTCTGATTGGCTACACGCCACAGTCCACAGGCTGCGTGCTCATTCGTCCTCGGGGGACACCACACACGAGGAGAAATCGGGCCAAAACAATCCAACATGTTTGATATCCCCGATTTGAGATCGGAGCGGTCCAGACGTCCTTCCGAGCAGACAAGAGCAGTCTTAAAGGGTACCTATTATGGCATTTAAAATGTTCCTAATATTGTTCTGGGAGTCCCCAACAACAGTTTTACAAGCATGCAATGACAAAAAACACTTTTGTTGTCTTATAATATGCATTTATTTTTACCTGATTTGCTCACCGACTCCCTAATGATTCGTTTAGCGAGTCATTTTTCCAAACCCCGCCTTTGCGTGACGCTAATCTGTGGTGATATGTTAGACACCCAGCCGACGGGGTGTCATTGGTTGTTGCGCTAGATCTTACCCAGATACAACAGTGCTATTTTCTGATTGGCTAACAACACCAGACGAACAACACCCGAGGAGACCAGGGTTGCCAGGTCTGCACAACAAAACCAGCCCAATTGCTCATCAAACTAACCCAATCACGGCCAAAAATATTCAAATAGCGTTCCCGGGTGTTTCCTCAATAACAATCATGTTCCAGTGGATAAAACAATCGCGTCAACCAGCGTGCACTACACAAACAACCCGCGGAAACAGTGCAGGCATACGGACCTGGCAACACTGGAGGAGACGCGCGTGAATCCTGCCGGTTCCACAGTGAGTGAGTTTTGGCCACTGCGGCATATTAAATATATTACAAATAGTTTTTCAGCGTGAGAAATACAATGTGTGGCCGGAGAGCGTGACAAAAGACCGAAATGAGTGACTGTCACGCTCAATGCGTGATGCGTGACACTCGAGAGCCCTGTGACAACTCCATTAACAACGACAAACACTTCACATATTTCAATACAATTGACATTGAAGACCTAAGTTAGCTGCTAGAAGCTGCGCTGTGCCTGTGCGTACACAACACACAAAATAATTATAGAACATGATACAAACATAAAAGCAACAGCCTACTTACAGATTGTGATTCGGAGAAGGAAGCTGATCCAAAGAAACTCGGTACTGAACCTCCCTCCTTCAGTATCGGCCGGCTCGCAAATCCATACTTTATAGCATTTAGGTTTGTGAAGCAATCATCTTCAAAATGACGCGAACACAGAACGAGTTCGGGCTATAATACTTCTGTGGTATAGTTATGAACTGTAGCCACTGTCTTCAAATGCTCCTCACTGGGCAGATGAAAAAAGTTTGCTTTTGCGTCGCACTTCAAAACACAGCAGCGTCTCGTCGACATGATGTTTTCCCTGGTGTCTCCTAATGCAATGAGTGGGCGTATCTTATTCAAATAACTTGGACAAGTGATGTACGAAAGTGCATCGTTCGTCTATCGATTCATATCAACGACTCAGAGTCGACTCTTACTTTTGAGAGATAATAACTTTGTATACGGTGAACTTTCATATTTAAAACTTTGCAGGATGTTTTCGTTCACTTAGATCTATGTTACACACTACATGAAAGGTAATTTTCAAAATTCCATGATAGGTACCCTTTAACACACCACACACGGCAGGAATATCTGATCAGATTATTGTACGATAATCGGAGCATCCTTTAGATGTCGGAAGGGGAAAATCGGGGCTAAAATCGGCCTAATTATCCTGCCGTGTGAACCAGGCTTGTATAACTCTATATCTTTCTAAATCAGTTTCCTGGTTGGGATTGACTGGGATCAGTAGGAGGTGCTTTGCACTGATCGCTTGTGTCTTTCAGAGTTTCATGGATTGGAGGACTGGATGCTGCTGCGCTCACTGCAGGCCCTGCAGGCTGATGGGAAAGCAGAAATAATCTCCATGGATGATGGAAAAGGAGTCAAGTTCTTTTGAATCAGGTTTTCTCAAGTCAGACTTTGGGTTGGGGTGTTGGGTTTCTGTCAGTCCAGCGGGATCTTTTGTCTCAGTCCACTTGGGATCTTGTTTGGACTGTATATTACACTCCACTGCTAAATCAGCAAGTCATTATTTGGCATATGAGCTCAAACTACATGTAAGGGTCTTCCTCGTTGGAACATGTTTAAATTGGTGGTTTTACACCTGTCAAAACTGGAGTTAAGAAACCAAGATTTTATTCTCCACCATTATGCATACAAAGCGAAATGTCAGACCAAAACTAAGGAATATCAATATCTTAGATTGAAACTAAATTAATTTTTTGTGTACATATGTTTTTATTTCACTCCTGTTATTGCTGTCGATCCTGAAGGACTCTTGTTCTACTTGAATCTTTGTTCTGTGTAGAAACACAAAGCCAAAAGACGGTCTTCTTATCTCAGACACGACTTTTTGCGAATCCTGCGATGCTTCCTGGCTAAGATTAAATGTTCTTGGGTAAACGTCTTGTTTCTGATTGCGGTGGAATTCATATCAACAACATTTAGCTGAAATCTGGTTGCATTGACTCCTTTTCCCCGACTGTCACTGTATCTTACCACCTTTTATATCTATGTAATACTGTACAAATAAATGGAGACGTTTTCAGCTCTCTCCTGCAAAACCCCTTGAAAATGCTCTGTGTTTGTCTTTACTGAAGAGCGCTTGCCTTAAATATTTGATTTTCACATGCAAATTTCATGAAGGATTGAACCCCGGCTTACAGCATAAAGTCATCTAGTCTATGCTTCTAATGGAAGAGTGTTATTATTACTGTTGCTCATGGTTTGGGTAAAGAGTTTTACAGAGTTAGTCTCTCGGATATTTAGAAGAATGTTTAAAAGTAAAAATCTATTTTATACAGTGCACAAATTATTTTAAATAGCATTTAATTTAATAATTGTTGGAAAAAAGAAGCAGATTGGTGGCTTGCAATTCTTCACAATTGTGACGTTTATCCAAGGGAAACGGCTTCTCGAACAAAAAAAATGATTTTCTGGTTTGCTATTGGTGGAGTCACAGGTTGCCAGAAGAGAAGAGAATGCTGGTTAGATTACTCACAAATTGTAGTCCATTACAGAATACAAGTTACATGATAAAACTTGTAATGTAATATATTACACATGTAGGTAATGTAATCGGACTACTTTTGATTACTTTTGACCTACTTGTTTATAACATTGATTTAAACAGGACAATCTTGTCCCATATAAAAAATACAAAAAAAATAAAAATGATTCCATTTTTTTTGTTATCGACAACATAAAGTGCATTAAACATTACATTATGTCAGGGTTTCCCATCTGAAGGAACTACAGGGGGTTTATACATTTATGAAACGCTTATTATAATTAAGTTAAATTAAAATAAATTTAAAAAAAGATGAAATATTTGACTTGTTTTTGCTGTGTGGCCTTTCAATTTTCCATGCAATTATAGTTGCCTGGGTAGTGCCAGTCTGTGCGTACAATTCCACAAAACAGGACATTTAAAAGATTAAAAAAAAAAAAAAAAAGATTTAAGAAGAATCAATAAATTCTGAATAATTTACTGCCCTTTTGTGAATAATAAATAATCATGTCAAATAAAAAAAAGGAACTGTTCTGATTTTAATAAGTGTTATCTCATCACAGTATTTACTCTTTGGAATCTGATTATGTAATATCCAGATGACATATAATTTATTAATTTCCATATATTTGCTAAATCCAGTGACCTTCTGTTTTTCATGTGACTCAGTAAGAGAAAGAGAGACAGGTGGCGCTCACGTGCGTGCCAAAGTATCATGAAACAGCGTCCTCTGCTGAACATCCATTTACAAAATAATGCAACACATCCCTGAGGGCCAGTTTAGTGTTGACCACACATAATGGAACAGATGCAAGGGTACTAATGTAATACATTTTTTAATTTGACTTAATCAAATAGACATACATTTTGCAACCACTGTTATGTAATCTAGCTACAGTAAGCTACAATGTATTGAACACAATAGTAGTGTACGTTGAATAAAATATATATACTGCACAGAATAGTTAGAAGTACAGGAGGGAAGTTGCACAAATGTTCTGAGCTCTGAGTAAATGGATAGCCTCAGGTATGAATGATGCTTTGTATGGTAAAAGTTTCTGGCACCGCTTGAACTTGCGCTGGAGAATGTGAGCTGTCCTCAGATCCTGGACCTTTTCTGGTTTAGACGGGCTAGAGTTCATAAATACAACCCTTTTTAGAGCAGATGTTTATATGGGTTGCAGAAGGTTTTTGCTCTTGGTTGTGAGAGACATAGACAAACAACAGACTCTCCATTCTCCATATAAGAGACAATGATTTTACAATGAATAGAATGTATTGGTATTGGTGTGCTTTGGTTATGGATTTGATAGATATTATTATAGATATGAAGCTCTGTGACATTTCTGTGTTTTAATTTGGCCCATTCTGTTGTAGACATTATGAATCAAAATCATTATTAGGGTCATAAACGCAAAATGTTTGGGGGATGGGGTCAGATGTGGAATGTTGCTTTTATTTGATGACCAAAATAATTCAGACAAAAACATGACAAGCTGAGCCCTTTTTAAATATATTATTATTAATTGTATTTTGGGGGCAGAATAGTTCTTTAATAACCGTGTCCTAAATCCAGCATGAGAAAAGTCTAAAATAGTCTCTATGGGGCTTTCAGCTCATATCTAAATGTTAATTTAGATGTCAAATTTCTTGTATATGAGTGTGTATGAATAACTATGAAAGTCAAGGGCAAACTCTCTTAAGTAACTGTTCCCAATTGATTTCTTGATTGTCAATATTAGCCTACTATGATACATAGGCTAATATAGGCCTACACATAAATTATAATTATATGTTTTAAATTGTAAGATAATAAGATAATTAAATTGTAGTGTCGTTTAAATAGATCTTTATACAAAAACATGTCGCAACGATGATCAATCATAATCTAGGGTGGCCTCTAAAAATGTAACCCCCCATGTCCAGACCATGGCCGGTTCAAGCGATTCATTCAAGAGATCAAATTCACTCAAAAGAACGGATCGGACATCGCAAGCGAACCGAGACACGGTGTTACTTCTGATGGCACAGATAGATCTAGGCACATACTTACTCAAGCCTGCAGTGAAACCCAACGCTCTGCGGGGCTCACTCACTCACTCAGGTGAAGGGGGCGGAGTCAGCCGCTCGCTCCCTGTGAAGAGCTGTAGTGCACGCGCGCCTCTGCAGAATGCGAAGCAAGCGCGCGCGTGTGTGGAGAGACTCGAGTGTAATGTGCTATTTCAATTCTGGAGTATTCTCAGACTGCTCTAAATAAGGTAAATCTAAGTGCACTAGCGCGTTGTGTGGACGTAATATATTCCATATAAAGAAGAACTATATCTCTTTTATGTTGTTGTTGTTATTATAACCTGATTTGTTGTTATATATGTCATATTTTCTTGTAAAAGTGAAGAAAATGCGCAACCGTCAGGCACGCAATGTTCTTGATGCTTTGCGTTTAACGCGCGCGCTTGTTCATTTGTCTTTTTTCATCCAGTTTGTGATGCTTTGAGCAGTCCTCATCATGTCTCATGCCGAAGTTGAGTTCGCTGGACGTGGTTTTCCAGGTTTACCTGTTGAATTAGAGGAGGACTGTCTCCCCAGAGTGCCAATGCTGCGAACGCACTCCTTGAGCGCGAGGAGGAACTCATACGTGCTTCATAAACTCAGTGTGGATATTGACCCGCAAATATACACTGAGACACTCTCCAACGCGCTGTCATGGTCTTCTGAAAACACATTATCAGAGAGAAGAACTGAGGAAGATAAAACAGACCATCCATCTCCAAGTTCTCCATCTTTGGTCTCCAGCCCAGAGTCTTCTACACCCAACGCCAATCCAGCAGCTCCAGAGGACTGGAGAAGCTCCGTCCAGACGCCTCTGTCCCCGGCTCAGGATGCCAGTTCAGACTCGGACAATGAGGGGTCCAAGGTCGAGCATGTGGTCCCACGACGCCCATTCATGAGCAGACTGGAGCAGGACGAGAAAGAGGACATTGAGACCAAAGCGGTGGCCACCTCACCGGATGGAAGGTACCTGAAGTTCAACATTGAAATTGGGAGAGGGTCGTTCAAGACGGTCTACAAAGGGCTGGACACAGAGACCACAGTGGAAGTGGCGTGGTGCGAGTTACAGGTAAGGTCTCTTTCTTTAAAGTTATGGCAATGTTTTGGTTATGTAGGATAGTCCATGCAGGTTTAGACATATAGTCATATATTGGTGTTGGCGAGGCTAATGATTTTTTGACATGTACAACCTATCCATATAGTATACCATATTTAAAGCAAATGGAGCAGATGTTCCAGATGTGTGGCTTACAAGCCTATCAAATCATTCTTCTGTGTTTGACTTCTGCACGGATGCTTGGAAAAGCACATGGACTGTTTTAGCTGCCTTGCTTGGAGTGTTTTTTTTGTAAAACAGAAGTCTAAAATTAAGAGCCATGAACCAAACCAAGCCACTCCGAGATTAATCGCAACATTTGATTCGCAACAAATCGTCATTGACATTCGAAAAACAAAATTGTGAATTTGCTATTCGTCCCATAAAGCATTGGAAATTACATAATCAACAGTACAGTAAATCAATAAATAATGTATAGTCCTTTATTATAAGTATAAAAACATATTAGCATATTGCAAGAGCTACTTTTCTCAGTAACACTTTACTGGAAGGTTCCAGTTGTTAACATTAGTCAACATGAACTAAGAACAGTTCTAAAGTATTTATTATTCTGAAGAGAATCAATCGCTTTATATGATATGGCTTTTATTCACATTTAAACATTGTTCAGTGAACATAAACAGAAGCTCAACAGAACCTGCTTGACGTGCGAGAAGAAACCTCATTGGTTCTCACAGAAGCTCAAAGTCCTGCGTAACATGAGAATGAATCTCATTGGTTCTCACAGAAGCTCAAAGTCCTGCGTAACATGAGAATGAATCTCATTGGTTCTCACAGAAGCTCAAAGTCCTGCGTAACACGAGAATGAATCTCATTGGTTCTCACAGAAGCTCAAAGTCCTGCGTAACACGAGAATGAATCTCATTGGTTCTTGCAGAAGCTCAAAGTCCTGCGTAACACGAGAATGAATCTCATTGGTTCTCACAGAAGCTCAAAGTCCTGCGTAACACGAGAATGAATCTCATTGGTTCTCACAGAAGCTCAAAGTCCTGCGTAACACGAGAATGAATCTCATTGGTTCTCACACATCAAACGAACATGTTTGAGCTTCCATTTATCATAAATGATGTGTGAGTAGATGAATTGTTTATATGTGAATAAAAGCTTAAATTCAATCTGTTCATCATATAAAGCGTTCAAGTCTCTTCAGAAAATGTTGTACTAAACAGCTCAATTCATATGGATTAGTTTTACAATCTCTTTTTGAACTTTTTGAAGCGTCAAAGTGGTAGTTGCGTAGACTGCCAATGCAGGGACAGAAATCAAAAAGATCTTCATTTGTGTTCCAAAGATGGGGGAGTAATTAATGACAGAATTTAAGTTTTTGGGTAGTTATGGGTAGTTTTTAACTGGGAATTTGTCAGTTAAATGTGTTTCAAGAAGTTTTCATCAACTTTTTCCCCCCAACAAATGGAAATCAAGTTGAATTTCTCCTTGTGCAGAAGTGAATCACTAATCAATCTCAGAGCTTGTGGAAGGTCTGTCCTGAAAGGCTAATTAAAACCAATTTCTTGATGGAGAAAATCGATGGGATTTATACTTTTAAATTGATAAAATCTAATCAGTCGTGTGGGATCAGACTGTCCTACTGAACAAGATGCTCTCGTCTATGTGCAAAAGCCAGTCTTTTCTCTGTTTCTATGGTGTGTAAAGCTCAAAAATGTTTTGATGTTGTACCTGAAGCTGTAGGGGGATTTGTGAAATCACTTGTCCAGGTTTGTCTACTTTCTCCTGTTTCTCTTTGACCTTGATCAGCATTCTGTCGACCAGCAGCGTCAGAGTCAGGCGGCCAGGCGGTCACTCTTTCCACACTTAACTGTGTTAATACATGCCTTCCACACATTCATTCTGCGTTCATTAAGAGAGACGTTCTCTCACAGACTCACGTACACACGTACACACACGTTCTCTCACAGTCCACCAGAAGATCAATGTTTGGGGTTGCTCTTTTGGATATTTCTGTTGTGCTTTATTTTAATATCAACTTTGTTTCAGATGTTTCCTAAAATGACTTAAAAAAAATGATTCAGAATACAGAGCTGCATGTAAAATGTAAATGTAAAATTTTACTACATACATTTTACAACATTCAACATATACTATGTATATATGTACTATTTTATATTATAATTTAAAATAAATTATAATATAAAATATATTTCATAAAGGCCAGTTTTGATATTTTTCTGAATGCAGTATTTTTAAGATAATAATTTAGGTCATATAGTTTTAAAATGCAGAGAATTTTCAAAGGAAGACATTTGTTAAATTGTTGCCTTTTTAAATCAAACTGAACTGAAGTAAAATTGCATAGGAATGATATTATGATTTTTCTTTAGGTGCTTTTTGAAGCTCGAAAACTCATTGACTTTTAATGAGTGGTCAAAAATAATGGAATATTAAAGGCACACTATGAATGAATTCCGTTTTTGTCAAACAGCGCCCCCTAGAGTCACTGTGGAGTACTTGTATTTAACGTTACTGTCGTAAATACCTCTCACGCAGAGCGTCTCTGCACTCACGGCCTGATACCCCTTTGAAGCTGTTATATTAAGGAACAAATCTTGCATAGTGTGCCTTTAAATAAGAGATCTAGCGTAAAATGTGTTTTTGAGCTCAAGCTGAGTGCTCGTGTCCGCTGCTATCAGTGTCATGGATACATAGTGTCTGTTGTGGTGGCGCGCATGCAGTCTTCACTCGGACGCGCTCTTCAATCTATCGCCGTTGCGGAGACTCTTTATTCATTTCGGTGAAATCACAAAATAATCATTTCAAAAAGTCCCTGCTTGCTTTAGCAGTTTTAAACTTTTTCCTTGCCTCAGCCATGGCCAGGAGTCGAGCAGGCGGAAAAATAGTAGCAAAAGCCTTAGTTTCATGAGTATATCAGAGCCTGTGGTCAGATATACTCTATTTTTCTACTATTTCTACGCTACTATTTTTCACGTGACGGCCGTAAAGCGATACGTTCTCCAGGTCACATGACCTGGCCAAAGACGGAGCGCCTTCTCCAAACTTACTTAGACGGTATTTCAGGAGGGCAGCCCCGCTCGGAGCATTAATAGTGTCAAGCGCTGTATATTGGCCTGAGGAATCATTTAAAATAACTCATATGGGTCAACTCTTTAGGTCACAAAGTCCGCAGTGATGCCTTTGAAAATAGCTTTACTTGTGTTTCGAAGATCAACAAATGTTTTACAGTTTAGAACGACATATGGAAACTGTCCCTTTAATGGTTTGGATCCATTTAATACTATGCTGGCTTTTGGAAAACATGTTTTGTTTTGATAGGACTGATACGAGTGGAACAGGGCTGAGTTGGCAGAGTTCTTCAGAAGTGTAAACACATGTGAAATGTGCACGTGAGGAGGATTCTTTGCACCTGTTGCTTTCTAGCATCATGTCGTCCTGTGACGATGGGGGTTTCTCAGGGGAAAGAAGGCCAGGATTACGACTCTATTAAACCTGGCGCTGGGATTGATGTATCAGGTGTGAATCAGGACATGCTGATAATTCAAAACACTCAAAACGCTCCCAATGCCTGAAGGTCACATTCCTAGTATTTTGAGGGAATTGCTGTAATATCAGCTTGAACTAAAGGGATAAAAGGAGATTTGGGGTTGAGATTGAAGCACAGAAGTGATCTTTAAAGGATTAGTTCACTCAAAAATGAAAATCATGTCATTATTTAGTCAATATATTTATTCAATGTAATTTCAAACCTGTATGACTTTTCTTTCTTCCATTGAGCACAAAAGGAAATGTTTTGAAGAATGTTCACGCTTCTCTTTTTCAATACAACAACCACAAATAAAGGGCCAGTTAAGTAAGAAAAAAAAAAACTCAAATACACCTTAAAAGCATTATAAAAATAGTCCAAATCTCATGCAAATTTTGTGTGAGAAACGTTTATATACGTTTATATCATTATTGATTGATAGTTTTCGAAATGTATACATGATACGTTAATAATGCACATATGGGTTTTGGAATGACATGAGGGTGAGTAAATCATGACATTTTTGGGTGAAAAATTCTTTAATTGCTATAATATCAACATGTTATTTTATTATCAATGATACGGCATAATTTTTTGTTAATATTTTGAACATGTCCACACACACAAACCTGATGATCTTCCAGATCAAATCTCCTCATTTGGTTCTGCAGACACAGTATCCATGATACCCAAACAACAACAGACTGCTACACTCTTAACAAATATGTTCGCAGCAATGCCATTGAATAACCATTTTTGGTTCCCCAAACAACCTTTCAGTGAACAGTTCTTAAAAGAACCATTTTTTGTTGGGTGAAGAACATTTTAAAATTCTAAAGAATCTCTTCCACTATAAAGAACCTTTTGCACAATGGAAAGGTTCCATTGATGTTGAAGGTTCTTCATGGAACCATTGATGCCAAATAAAGAACCAAGAGTGTAGGTGGTTTGCACTGCAGGTGTCTATACTAGACTTGATTTTACCCAAAGTGACTTACAAATGAGGAAGATTACAAGCAGTTTGTCATAAGAGCCAAGTCGTTTTGTGTACATTTTCACCTCATCCACCATTATGGATGTTTTCTCCCACTGAGCTTGTCCCTCACTTAAGTGTTCATAGGCTCACTGGAAAAACGTGCCTCTACCTACATTTTTAAGAAAATTCAAAAATGTGATAATATGCTATTATAGTTTTTGTATTTTTTATTTTTATTTTTATGTAAAGTTTTAATAATTTTGTTTTGTGTTTTTTTTTGCCTTTGCATTATTATTATTATTTCTTAAAAATGTCTGAAGTTTTTGTTTTTAGTTTTATTTTATAAAGAAGTTTATTTACTAGTTATTTTAGTATTAAACTAAACAAATAAATGAGATATGTTGCCTTGTTTTGTTTCAATTAATGTTTTTTTAATTTTTATTAATTGAAGCATTGAAAATGTTTTTATGGTTTTAGGTCTAGTTTATGATGATAAACCTAAATAGCAACTAAAGGGATCAAAGTGAGCTTCAGGCTAGGGATTGAACCACGGCAATTTTGTAAAGACATATAATTTTGACTCATGCATATTGCATTCTTCTCAGTAATTAATAATATTGCATTCTCAGCATATTCAAAAATGTGCTTATACATACAATTTACTGCAGTTTCTTTCCAGCTGAATTGAACACTAGTGGCTAATAAAACACTAACAACTTTTGTTCCTTTTCACACAAATCATGATTACAAGGGCAGATTTATTCCTGTTTTCATGTGGTTTCTTGCACAATACTATAATGACCACAGAACACTTTTATCATATTGCATAGGGCTTGACATTAACTTTAATGTAAAACCTAACAGTACTATGTACTCAATTAAATTGAGTTCACTGCACTCAAATAATATCAAAACTTGAAGTGGCTTGAATGACTGAAGCAGAACTCAAACTGAATGAGTTATAGAACATTTCTAGATCCTAGAATGATAATTGAATAATAATTGTATAGTTAAGTTAATTAATCATCAATTAAGTGATGATTGATCATTAGTGATGACCACCTGCTGTTAACAAGCAGAATCACTGAAGGAAAGAGAAACACAAGAAATACAAGGTTTAAGGTCACCATGATGGAGATAAGCATTTGCTTTAGTCTGGCTCTTGACCCTTGGTGTTTGAGTGCAAGTTTTTCTTTGTCTGTTGTAACTGAGTGTTTATGGAACATTTGTTATGGCACAAAATTCAAGGAAAAGTATGGTCGGGTGATGACAGTCATCACTTAATGTTTTCATTGACTGATAGTATTGAGAGTCTAATATCTGATTATATTATTAGATGTATTCAAAACTAAGATTCTACAACATTATAGCTTATGTTATGACTATCAGATATTGTGAAGAATTTTCAGGAAATGTAATTCATTACCAAAACTAACTAATCATGCTGACTTACACAGACATCAAGAATCAGCATATGAATCTCAACAATGGTGACCATTAAAAACCGATTCATACTGCAATGCATGCTGGGTACTACCATAATACAAAACTTATCCATGGTTCCCAGCATGCATTGCACCATTATTCATTTTTAATGGTCACCATTGTTGAGATTCATATGCTGATTCTTGATGTCTGTGTAAGTCAGCATGATACCATAGAGGTTTTTAAAATCTGATTTTATCAACAATGGGTACAGCAGAATCACAGTTCTTTTATTATGAATAATACAAGTTATATATCACCAGTTTAATCAGAGATTATTCTCTTGATAAGATCAGAGAATCAAGACACCAAATGATGATTCATCATTCCATAAATCATCATCAAAACACAACCACATGCTCATATTTTCTTTTGGCTTTTGTGCCATAACAAATGTGTGTAATAAACACTGTTACAGCAGCCAGAGAAAAATTGGTGTTATAAAGTCAAGGGTCAAGAGCCCAACTAAAGCAAACACTGACCACTATCATGGTGTCTTTAAATGAAACAATAAATCACCATAATCTAAACCTCTGTTCATTCACAATAACAACTTCTGTAGACGCATGATAAAACTCAAACTGGTTAGTCATAAGTGAAGCTAGTAATGCTGTTTGTGGAGTTGATCAATCCTCCTCTGCTGAGATTTTCACAGATTTAAACATATTTTATCTTGATTTCATCTAATGTTGTTGTTGGAAGTCAGTTGTAGTTCTTGTGTTTCTCTTTCCTTCAGTGATTCTGCATGTTAGCAGCAGGTGTCAATCACTAATGCTCTATCATCACTTAATTAATCACTAAATTTCTTGACTGCAATGTCTACTTTTATAGCCTAGAAATCTAGACGCACCCTAGCGGCAGCGAAAATCATTTCGCTGCCAGTGTGGTCTAGCAACTCTCAATAGGCTTTTGAGCTGGAAAAACCAAAAACTGGTCAGGCCAATCACATCGCGTATAGAGTCGGCGGGTGGGCTTAACACAATGACGGCACAGTTCATGACGCAGTTCCGCGTGATTTCCATAGGTGATTTCCCTGCTACTGAAAACAATGAAGATGCAGCGGTCTTTCGAATCGGCTTTGGCCGCGACTCTGGAGGACTTGGAGTTAAGAGAACGTCACTTAAGTCATTCTTAAAAAAGGAAGATGTGTTCGGAGTTTTGCCGACCTGATACGGCAAAAGTTTATTATATCAATTAGCTCCGCTGGTGGAAAAACTCACTCATCCACAGCCGTTCGTTGCTCTGATTGGTTGTAGCGTTATCCTATTGCGTGAAGAGGGATTTTGAAAGACAACCGTTTATCCCGCCCCTCGGATTGAGGTATGTCAATGGAGAGTTCCCAGACCTAACATCTTGATGTAGGTCTGGCATGCCAGGCTACTACTTTTAGTGAACTCAACTGAAATAAGTTCAGAGTACTCATAACTATTGTTTTTAATAAACTTAAATGAATTGAGGTAATCTGTTTCCTCAAATGTAATGAGTTATCTTAACTCATTGGATTTGACATTGTGTGTGAAAACTCATTGGATTTGACTTTGAGCAGTAACTGCAAGTGCTCTGAGTTCATTTAAAGTTTATCATTTCACTGTTTTTACTCAGTAAAGTGAAGTTTCAGCTATATACAGTATTAAATGCAGTGTAAAGTTTAATTGTGTATTAAGAAATATTATTGTTTTAGTGAACTCGATTAAAATAAGTTTACTAATAGCAAAGTACTCATAACTATTGTTTTTTATAAACTTAAATTAATTGAGGTAATCGGTTTCCTCAAATGAAATGAGTTAGCTTAACTTGTTGGGGTTTACAGTGTATATATATATATATATATATATATATATATATATATATATATATATATATATATATATATATATTATATATATATATATATATATATATATATATATATATATTAATTGTAGTCAATATATATATATATTTTAGTAGTGTTGTCAAAAATATAGATTTTTCGATGCATATTGATACTGAAATATCTGAAATGCGTTCCAATACTTATTTTCTGCAGAATAGACACACGATACCAGCTGTGCTTTCTCTCTCTTTGTGAGTTACACACAAACCCGCCTCCACTCACTCGTTTCATTTGCTCCGGATAAATATTGTTGCTGTTATAGGGGTTGAATTTTGACGTGGGATAGCGCATATTGCGCATAATTTGACTCATTCCTGTAGATTTTTTGCTCACAGCGAAAGTGCGTGCACATAAAACAGCATCTCAGTAATAAACAAGAATTCTTTTTCGCTGCTTTTTGCACTTAAACAGTCAAATATACACGAAATGTCAAAATGCGGGGCTTGGCGAGTATTCATGTAAACACAGTCAGTAGTGTTTTAAGTGAACGTAAACAGTAAAATGGATCCATGTGTCAGGTCTTAAAGTGACAGCCTAATATATTACCTGCTGCCAAATTATAAGATAATATTAAAAAATATCTATGAAAGTGTTTCCCCATCGTATCAATGTCAAAATTGTGGCCAATGAAAATGCTGAGTAAATTTGGAAAACTACTAGCCACAGTGGGTGATGAGCAAAAAAGTTAATGTCAGCCCTGATAGTCAAGTCAAGTCAAGTCACATTTATTTATATAGCGCTTTTTACAAAACAGATTGTTTCAAAGCAGCTTTACAGAGATAACAGGAAAATAATGCAACAAAGTTTTACAGAAGAAAATAGCATCACAGTCCAGCTAAAATAAGTTCAGTGATGTTTCAGTTTTGTTGTAAAAAAGTGATTAATTTAGTTCATTTATATATAGCCGCTCTGGAGAAAACCATGCTGTCATGTTCCAGCTCAGTTCAGTTCTCATATACTGGTGTCAATGCAGGCAGATCAATATTATTGTTGAATATCAAATTAAATGTTAAATTTAATGTCCCCCCCAAAAAAGCAAGCCAAAAGCCAATGGCAACAAAGGTGAAAAAACGCGACAGTGGCAAGAAACCAAAACTTCATCAGTGACAGAATGGAGAAAAAAACCTTTTGGAGAAACCAGGATCAGTCGCTCAGTTCTCTTCTGGCCAATGAACGAACAGTGTATAATTATGATTCAGGCAGCATTGCAAGTCAGAAGTCAGATTGGATTGGAACAATCAGAATATTATCCAGTTCATCTGGTTGAAGATCGGAGTCACACGGGTATAGAGATGGGTTTGTTGAGGATCAGTGCCGATGGCTGTCGTGTCGATGAGGCCTTCACAGGGGAGAGTTGAGTTGACACAATCTCTGCTGGCACTTCAGGGATGCGTTGTGGTCATGTCTAGGCGCAGGTCAACCATCTGATCTGGATACGGCCCGGGTCCGGCTTACTACATCATGCGTTGTGGACGTGTCTAGGCGCAGGTCCGCCATCTGATCTGAATACGGCCCAGATCCGGCTGATTACAGTAAACCTTGGAATAAGCAGAGACTAACATTAGCATAGATGCCAATCTTTTTATGATGTAAAGAGTACATCGGGTCATGGGTGTTATGAAGTGTTCCTGGTTCTGGCTGACCTAATTTATGCAGCCTAATAATCATTTAACTGATATGAATAATAGGAATGTATAATTCTCTATGTGTATGCCAGGTTAAAGTGTTTTTAGTCTAGCTTTAAACTGACAGAGTGTGTCTTCTTCCCGGACAATGTTAGGAAGATTGTTCCAGAGTTTAGGTGCTAAATAGGAAAAGGATCTACCGCCAGCAGTCGATTTAGATATTCTAGGTATTATCAACTGGCCAGAATTTTGAGATCGCAATAGACGTGAAGGACTATAATGTGTTAAGAGCTCGCTCAAGTACTGGGGAGCTAAACCATTTAGTGCTTTGTAAGTGATCAGCGATATTTAAAAATGTATACGATCATACTTCCTGGTTCTGGTAAGAACTCTAGATGCTGCGTTTTGGACCAGTTGTAGTTTGTTTATTAAGCGTGCAGGGCAACCACCCAGAAGAGCATTACAATAATCTAACTAATATACTAATATATTTTTATGTTTGCTTCACATAACTAGCTCCAGATGTTTGGCTTTTCTGACATTGTACTCAGTCACTCACCTGGTACAGTATGGTACTTGCAATGCAGAGCGTTTGGTTATGAGTCCTATGAAGCATGAGTCACGATAAAAGACCTATAGAAGCAGCTAAAATGGCATGTCTACTTCAGTAAATGCCTTTTTATCTCACATTTGCTTTTATTAACACTATCGTTTATAGGTTTAGCGTTATTTTCAAACGTGATAGAGCATTAACCAGAGCCACTCCATGGACATTTCATTTACCACAATACAACAACCAACGTAATAAAATGTTGCCAGATTCACGTTAATCTGTTTCGGAGAAACCTACACTCTAAAAACTGCTGGGTTGTTTCAACCCAACTTTGGGTCAAATATGGACAAACCCAGCCGTTGGGTTAGATTTTTACATTACATTTTTAAACCAACGTTTCGGTTTGTCCATATCTGACCAAAGTTGGGTTAAACCAACCTAGTATTTTTTAGAGTGTAAGCTTGCCTTTAGCGCGAAGCAACGTAATATCATTTTGCATATATTGGCACTCACAATATGATGATTACAATTACACATCAGATATGAACTTCATGACAGTGTTGTGGTTTTAGGAACACATAGTTACCTGACAACCGCGTTCCTTTCAGAGCTTTGCCAAATAAGGCTGACTATACAGGGAACGTGGCCAAGAGAACAATTCACATTAAAGCATTCAGTGCTAAGTGTTGAACATGTGAACAAGATCTGAATGCCATTGCTGTTAGTGCCTAATGAGAAGGACAAGAGTTAGAACATTTTGTTCTTTTATTCAAGGAAAAATTTTTTTTTTTACAGTGTTTTCTTGTTTCTATTTCCGAGAGACAAATCTAATATATGCACTAATTTTCCAGCCTAGAGTGTGTATCTTCACATCTCTTTCTCCTGTCTGGATCTCTGTATATTTCCAGTCAGCCAGTTACCCAGCGCTTGGACCTTGGCCATTCACTTCCTGTGGGTCTAAAGCTTTCTGGGTAATGCAATAAAACATTATGTGTGTCTGTTAACCGCAGTGCTGTAGTCCAGAGAATAGATTACAGCTGATATTCAGATACTCTGCTTTGCTCTTAGACTGGACATTCATTGTGATGTGTCACTAATCTGTTGCTGCATATGCATGAACACATGAAACTACAGCCTAAGATGAAAAAGAAGTGGGCTTAATTGAATTGAATGTGCACTTGTAGTGTATTTCAAGTCTTAAAAGTAATAATGTCTAACATTTTATACTTAAAAATCTTTAGTCGGTCTTTAAAGAAGTACACTTATGTTGATGTGTTGACTAAAGCATATGTGAATTTAATTTTATCTGTAGTGTGTTATTTGATATTTACATTTAAAGTTTCAATAGAAACGACATTAAAGTATATTTAGTTTATCTAATGCATGTACATTCGACAGTGTATAGACTACCATTTATTTACATTTATTCATAAATAACATGCAATTAAGTGTTCAAAAACATTCAATCCACACTTAAGTATATTATTTTAAAGTATATAATTTCCATAATAAATACTGATCTACTGAAATACTGATATACTTTTTAAAAGTGTACTTGTTTCACAAATGCCTAACTTGTACTTAACCTGAATCATTACTTTAATGCTTTGAATTTACTGCAGTAAACAGGTTTTAAGTAGACAATATGGTTGCAGATCAACCATTTTATTAGGGTTAAAGAATGCATGTAATTGAACCCCGTTCATAATCAATAATTTCTCAGCATGCATGCAGTCATGTTCATAAAGAGTTTGCATAGCAGAGCATTATCGCCTTCGGCTGCGATGCATTGAATTTCAATGATCTGATATGCTTTAATCAGTTTTTGACACACATTTGAAACTTTTTTAACCTCTTTGTGTTGGTGAATCTACTGCAATGTCTATAAATTACAAGGAAACTGCATTTTCTCTTAGCATCTGGTTCCAGTTAGTAATGTAAAGTAGAAATGCATTGACTCTGACCTGAAACTAAAAGTAGTGATGACATAAAGCTATGAGGAGACTTCTGTATATATCAACTTTCTATAATTAGTTATCCATATTTCGAGAAAAACATGGAAATAAAGTAAATAAAAAAGTCCTATATTACACAATAAATCAAATCCATGCGGTATAAATAATTAACAACTGTAATTATATATAATAATATTTTTGGTCACACTAGATAAGGGTCCAATTCTCACTATTAACTAACTATAAATGACCACTTTTGCCTCAATAAACTAATTACTGCTTATTAATAGTTAATAAGTAGTTGTTAAGTTTAGGTATTGGGTGATTAAGGGATGTAGAATATGGATCATGCAGAATAAGGCATTAATATGTGGTTTATAAGTACTAATAAACAGCCAATATCCTAGTAAAATGCATGCTAAGAAACAGTCAGAATTGGACCCTAAACTAAAGTGTTTCCATTTTTTTAATGAGATTCATTGAAAAAATCAAAGTATGATTTTTCTGTCAAAATGCCCTGTCCCTTTATTGGGGTGCAAACATCCCTTAACATGTTGATCTTGACATCCACGGGAGCACGTCAAGCACTATGTATGTACTCTTTTTATTTTTACTGACGAGTGGCTGCTGTTTATCTGACGTTTTCAGCTTGAGTTTTAGATCAGCAGTGCAAGAAAAGGGGTCTTTTAAAACGTCTGCCATGCAGTATCTTATCAGCATCTGCCTGCTGGACAAATATATTCCCTTTCGGTGCAAGAAGAGGCGGAGGTCTTCAGTGATGCTAAAACGCCCGCGCCCGTCACGTAGAGCTGCTGTACACTGTGTTCATGCATGACTGTATAAGCTCTGTGCTAACTGATATAGCGAGATTACAGCTGTTTCTAGTGAAAAAAACGCAAATATAAGTGTGTTTGCAGAGCATTGATGATGCAATGCAATTATGCAACAAGAAAGACATTTAACACTTTTCTAACTTGTGATAAATTTGATCTGAAACGTAATTAAAATGATAGTTTACCAAAAATGTTTTAAAAGTGAATATGCATAGAAATATACAAATGATTTAAATTTCCTATAAGGGTATTAAATAAGGTTAAGGGTGTGTGAATGCATTTTTATTTTCAGGAAAACCAACCTATTAACCATTTCAAAACTTGTAAAAAGTACAATTTAGCTTATGGGAAAAAGAACTTTAAAATATATCATTAAGTGCGAAATAAATGTATTGTTTTCGGGCACTTAATTGAATGTTATTTAAATTAAAAAAGTTGAAATTTATATTAAGTGTAAGTTGATATTAATTGCAGTTAGTTGAAATGAAATGCTGTTTTGACCCACTTAAGTTCATCTTTATATGTAATTTCATAATTACTGCTATTGTCTTTAAATATGTACTGCTGATGAATACTGTACTGACAAACATTGGTAAACTATACTACTTTAATGTAATTTCTAATGAAACTGTATTTTAATATATTTCTAATTACACATTTGTAATGCTGAAGTTGCAATTTAGTACATTTAAAATATATTCACTTTAAATGTTATATCGAATATCACCTATTTTAAATTATACTGTAGTACTTTACATGCTTAGTCAAAAAATAAGTGTACTTCTTTAAGACAAAGATGATTAGAACACAATGATTTAAATTGTACTTTAAAGTTCAACTTTTAATTTGACATTATTAAAAGTGTTAACAAACATATTGTACTGTCTTTAAGTGGCCTTTCTATTTAATTAATTATTATCTGCGAGTATTTTAAAATATATACTTTTACGATTTGATAAGGTGCACCTTTTTCACAAGTAAACAAAAACAAACAAAAATTTGACCTATATCTATGCAACTTGCCTTATTACACTAGACGTAAACCCTTATTGATGCATCCAAGATTTGCTGAATGTACACGACTCTAGACCGGTCACTGATACGAGTCTTTGACGTCAGCATAAAAAAATAATGACAAATATCTTACTGTATTTTTGTTATTCAGTTTGAGAATTTATTCGTGACTACCTCACTACATAAGTATTGCATACAGTCAATAGATCCATAACGTCTGCTTAAGATAGTCCTTTACTTTTCTTATTTACACCCATGTCATCCAGATGTCATGTTCTTTCATCGAAATAAATTAAGGTTTTTGATGAAAACTTTTCAGGATTTTTCTCCATATAATGGACTTCAATGGGACCCAAACGGTTCAAGGTCCAAATGACAGTTTCAGTGCAGCTTCAAAGGGCTTTAAACGACTACCAGACGATGAATAAGGTCTTATCTAGTGAAACGATCAGTCATTTCAAAAATAAATAAAAAGTTTAAGTTTTATAAGCACAAATGCTCACCTTGCTCTGTTCTGTGATGCGCGTTCGTGACGTCACGTAATACGCAATTACGTAGAAAAGGTCTCACAGAACAGAGCAAGGCGAGCATTTGTGCTTATAAAACTTTTTATTTATTTTTGAATTGACCAAAGGTTTCGCTAGATAAGACCCTTATTCATCGTCTGGTGTCGTTTAAAGCCCTTTTGAAGCTGCACTGAAACTGTCTTTTGGACCTTGAACCGTTTGGGTCCCATTGAAGTCATTATATGGAGAAAAATCCTGGAATGTTTTCATCAAAAACTCATTTCTTTTTTAACTGAAGAAAGAAAGACATGGACATCTTGGATGACATGGGGATGAGTAAATTTAAAGTTTTTTTTAAAAGTGAACTAATCCTTTAATATCTGCTAACACTTTATTTTGATGCTCCCTCAATAGACTACTGACTATAAGTAACTTTGCAAGTACATGTCAACTTATTCTACTAACCCTAACCATAACCTAACATGTTAATACTGTAATGACTGCTATGACATGTAGTTGCAAAGTTATTTTTAGTTAGTAGAATATCTAAAGTGGAATAAAGTGTAACCGTTTTGTATCTTAGGTAGGTCCGACATCTTATTTACTGTAGGCGACCAAGAACATGAACATTCAAAACCTGCTGTTGTAATTTGCTCTGTGAGGTACTTTGATGAAACAACTAATCTTTGTTACAGAACGTTTTCATAAGAATGACTCATTTTGACTTAAATGTTCCCAACTCGATTGGTCTCGGTGTTGAAGGGGTCTGAACAAGCGAGAGGAGTGCATTTTGTGTTTCCAGTCAACTGAAAACTCAATATTTTCACGATTTTTTCCACAAGGGAGCGAGAAAGTAAGAGTATCAGAGCACAACCTTCAAACAGAGAACAAAGAAAGAGCCTAGTCTGTTTCCAAACCGTTTTCCTCAGAATGAACAACACTGCCAGCGATCTAACTATCACTTCATTGTGCTTTTATGTCCTTCTCTCAGCTTGAGGAAAACATTGAGTCATTCTGGCTAATGAAAACACCCATACCCAGAAATCAATAAATCTGAATGGAAAAAAGACCAAACAGACTGGCACAAAGCAGCAGTTTTTCCAGACTAAATCATGTAGGAAGATAGAATGAATAAGAAAACTGTTCTCAGATCCCCCATTGGGACGAAATTTCTAAATTTTGGCAGTATATCTTAGTAGATTTGTCTTAATCAAAGCATTTTCACTAGTGGTCTCAGATTGTATAACCACTACACAGTAAAGTGGTAACATCTGGATGAATTGGTTTTATACAAGTCACAATAAGTATTTAATCTGACTAATTAGATCACTAACAAAAGTAGAAATAAATCTTTCAATATTTATTGTACAGCACTTACTGGAAGTGAATGCAATGTAAAAAAAAAACGTTAATAAAAAAAAGACGATGAGTACATTTTACAAGGAAATACTATTTCAGTCTTTCAACTTAAATTTAATACAGTGTGTACTTGCCATTTATTTGTAATAATTTGTTATTTACTAGCAATTTCTGAGTTAAAGTTGTTTCTGCACCATTATTTTCAGTGTATGATTTTCCAAATATTGTTCATAACTGTAAAGGGTTGAAGAGTTGACATAAAGAGATATAGTTAAATAAATGGAAATGTTTGTGAATGACTATCAAATTGCCATTTGATTAAAATGTCTTCCATAAAAATGATTGAGAAGAGACTGCTTACCTGCAACGAGACTCTTTGACCCCATTTAAGGGATTGCAGCAATTTTATTAATAACTGGAAAGTCTAATGATAGTCAGAGAGATTGTCCCATAATGATAAGGGGGTCATTCACAAGAACAGGTCAAAGACAATAATACAAAATCTCCAGCTGGGAAAATTCAGCCCCTGAACCGAGAAGCATGAATCTATGCTTCATGACGCCAGTTACCTTTTGTTGGTCTGGCCTTTTTAAATCACCTATATTGCAAATTGTTAACCCTAGGGTTGTGTGCATCATACGTTTTTGTGAACATCATGTAAGTAGCTGCTTGTTCTGAAGACATGGCTAAATGTGCAGTCCTAACCTCCCTGCAAGCCTCGAAAAAGGAAATGTCAGAACTAACTATCTACACTTAAAGTTTATGCTTTCTTACGTCAGCAATGTACAAGAACAAGCCTGTTGTGAAAGCTAGACTGCATTGAGCACAGCAGTGTGTCCTCTTTCTCTTTCATGCTGGGGGATATTAAAGGGACAGTTCACCCTAAAATCAAAATTAAGTCATCATTTACTCACCTGTTCTAATGTCTTATGCCCTTCTTTCTTTTATGTATATAGCTAAAAAGGGAGAATACAAATAAAATGTCCTGTTCGTGCTCGTTCATTTAATGGCAGTAAATAGCGACCAGCATCAAGCTTTTTTTAAAAAGATGCAAAAATATCACAGAATGATTCCATGCGACGTGTGCCGTTTATTCTTAGTGTTCTGGGGGTGTATGATATAAAATTCAATATTATTAAAAGAAAATCGTGACCTCGACCGTTGGTCTTCTGTGCACGTACGTGTTCATGTGACTCTTAGCACCGTAGTTCACTCCATCTTGCCTAGAAAAAGAACATAAATTGTGAGAAATCAAGATTAACAAAAATGCGACACGAAATACAACCCATGAGTTTTTTTGGGGGAAAGCAAAACATTTGCAAGAGAATGCAAAAGCATACACATTTCAAGCCCCAGAAAGATAGTAAAGACATCATTAAAGTAATTTAACCACTCCAGTGGTTTAACCTCTATTTTATGAAGAGACTCGGTCGCTTTACATGATGAACAGATTGAACTTAGGCTTTTATTCACATATAGACATTCATCTACTCATCAGTTGTGGTAAACGGAAGCTCTCTTGATGTGAGAGAAGCAGTGAGGTTCATTCTTGTGTTACGCTAGAGGTTTGTTCTCCCACGTCATTCAGGTTCGGTTGAGCTTCTATTGATGTTCGCAAATCAATGTTTATTTCTGAATAAAAAATCATATAAAGTGATCCGAGTCTCTTCAGAAAATTTGGACTAAACCGTGCAAATCATACGGATTAGTTTTACAATCTCTTTATTAACTTTTTGAAGCGTCAAAGTGGTAGTTGCGCAGACTGTCAATGGAGGGAGAGAAAGCTCTCAGATTTCATCAAAAAGATCTTCATTTGTGTTCTGAAGATGAAGTCTTACGGGTTTGCAACGACGAGAGGGTGAGAATCAATGACGGAAGTTTCACTTTTGGGTGAACTAGTAACCCTTTAAAAGGGTCAATCAGATGCAAAATTCACTTTTACATGGTGTTTGCATGTAAACGTGTGGGCACAACCACCATACAATGAAAAAAATCCAT
This sequence comes from Chrosomus eos, assembly GCA_036326025.1. Classification (NCBI taxonomy): domain Eukaryota; kingdom Metazoa; phylum Chordata; class Actinopteri; order Cypriniformes; family Leuciscidae; genus Chrosomus; species Chrosomus eos. The sequence goes on along the minus strand of CM070830.1, from coordinate 4,332,007 downwards.
TCACTGCTTATTTTTTAATCCTCAAAAAGTCGAAACACTCAATAATTAAGCCGTTTGGATTTTCGGAGCAATATGATGTCATATTGAGGAATTTTAACCAAACTATGTTACAAACTTTACATGAACACCCTTAAGAATCATACCAACTTGTGGAAAATGGGCATCAGATGACCCCTTTAAACTTGAAAAATGACCCAAAACACCTTAACAGCGATATATACAACATAAACTACAGTGCAAAACTTAGTTCAAACTGTAGTGCACTTGTTTTTTGGGTTCTTTATGCTTCATTGGCTTGAATAGGAAAGTGACTTTGAAACTGCTTCTTCTCAATTTGTATTTTTGGGAAAGACTGAAATGTCTCTCTGGACAACCATCACTTACAGCCATTTACTGTGACATGAAGGCTTATATCCATATTGTGTTAACCTATACTTTGGTCTCTTCCCAAAGTCTTCTTCCTCTCGGTCTGTTCAGCCTCACCTCTCTCTCTGTGCGGACGGTCACTATCAGTTTCTCTCACAGTATGTGTCCCTGCGATGCTTTTATAAATAGTAACACTATCAGCTCTTGAATGAGAGCACAATCCCAAACATTTGCCAGTGTGTTTCCAGAACAAGGTACAGTCATAATAAGTGATGAGATGTGGAACTGAATAAATGTTGTTCTTATGGCTACTTTTAATATTGGTGATAGTGCTCAAACTATAAATATTTTAGAATAAACTAAATAGACACTTAAAAGTTATGAATAATTAATATATTTTTAAAACGTTTTGAAAGAAGGCTCTTATGCTCATCAAGGCTGCATTTATTTGATTAAAATACAGTAAAAACAGTAATATTTTGCAAACAATTTCAAGTATCTGTTTCCTATTTTAATATATGTTAAAATGTAATTTATTCCTGTGATGTAAAGCTGAATATGCTGATCTTAAGTTGCAATAATCAGAAATGTTTTGATTGAGAAAAATATTTCCAGAACCAAGGCCGATAAAATGGGTGGACACTGTTTTGCTCTGTAGATAAGTCTTGTCAAACTAACCTTCATTTAAAGCCTCTTTTGTTCCTGCACACACACACACACACACGCGCACACACGCATGCACGCACGCACGCACTCTCTCTCACACACACACCACACACACACACACACACACACACACACACACGCACGCACGCACGCACGCACGCACACACGCACACACACACACACACACACACACACACACACACACACACACCACGCACGCACGCACGCACGCACACACGCCACACACGCACACACACGCACACACACACGCACACACACGCCACCACGCACACACACGCAACACACACGCACACACACCACACACACCACGCACACACACGCACGCACGCACACACACACGCACACACACACACACACACATTCAGAGATAAGGAGGAACATTTTGTGCAGCCTAGATCCACTTGATGAATACTGTATAGCTCTTCTGTCAATAAATGCACTGAAACTAACTTAGCTGAAGGATAAATAAACTCTATGATAGCTATAATAGGGTGAATATTATGAAAACACATCATGATCACATTCCACTCCAAAATGAATAGGGATAATTATTTCCTGTATTCCTAATATGTCCTAATGGAAAAAAGCTTCCTCTTCTATCATTTTATTGATTTTTTTTACACTTGAGTGCTTCTCTGCTGCACTGCAGAACATTTCTTTATTGTACGAAATGTACGAAGTGGAAGGTGTTAGTTACACCAGGACAGTGTTTATCCCCATATACTGTACTCACATGCATTTTGTTCTTTTTCGTTCTTTGCTTAGGGGTAAAAATCAAAATCAAAAATATCAATACAGCTAACTATCGCAATATTTTTTTTCACGATAGTGTATCGATATTTCAACCTCAAGTATCGATATTTTAAAAAAAATATCCGAGTGTGTCTAAAACTCGGTCTCTCTCTCGCGGACACCAATCTCCGTGACGCGTCCAGTTGTCTACGACCAATGTCTCAGAAGTTAGCGGGAGAGAGAAAATGGCGGAAAACGTAAAAACATTTTGGATTTAAAACATTTTTTTATTGCAATATATCGCAATATATATCGTATTGTATCGTATCGTAACCCATGTATCGTGATATGTATCGTATCGTGAGGCCCTTGCCAATACCCAGCCCTACTTACATATTTATTTTCTACTATAAAGTTGGTTTCCAGTGTGTTCATGTTTTTACTCGCGCCAACTTCGACAAACTGAACAAAATAAATGACCTGGAGAAGGCGGATCCACAGAGCCACACACACCTATTTTGTAATCGCCACGTACCAATGGTAGTTTGAAGGTTTTCACTAACCGGTGTTGTGAACTTTTTTCTTCTAAAGTGTTTGAAAACTCAGAAGCGAAAACCAGGAGACTCGGGTGTATCTTTCAAGCAGGGTTCTTTATTGCTGTCGCTGTAGTATTCTCAAGTCTGCTTCGTCCAAAAATCTTACCCAAGTCTAACTAGGCCAAAATACCTTGTAGTTAAATATTCATTCCAAGGGGGAGGGATTTACATAAAGGTGGAGACACTCTGAAACAAAGCATGTAAATTAAGTACAGGATTTAACTCTTACTGGAAATTCCCCAGCCCTGATCTCATCAGCATAACAGTGTGATTCGAATGCATAGAAACCAAGCGGGCAATCCGGCTCTTTTTCGTGACTCAGCTCACTGAAAAGAGCCGGCTCTTTTGACTCACAAACGCCTCTTTAAAAATAATAATGTTTTTACTATGAAAGGTGTAAAAACAATTCAAAATTAAATTATTAAATGAAATCATACTCACAATGTCTCACAATTTCTTTAAAAATGCATTGATTTGTTATGAAAAAATAATGTATAATGTATAGAAACAACATTCAAAACAAATACAATCTGAATCTGAACAACATAGCCTAATAGAAAAATAAATAACTGAAAGGATTAACTAACTCCCTCTTTTTCTTTATTGGCATGTTATAATAACCAGCTTGAACTATCTCACTTATGTTTTGTATAACTAGCATGAACACACACACACACACACACACACACACACACACACACACACACACACACACACACACACACACACACACACACACACACACACACACACACACACACACACACACACACACACACACACACAATGGCTCGGCCCCTCCCTCATGCCGTATAATTGGTTGACACCTCGTGTATGATTGACAGGAACAGAATGTGAGGCTGATCAGACAGTCGAAATGAATGTGTGTTCCTTTAGGCCTATATAATATTTTTTTTGTTCTTTGAATTAGTCAATTATTTTAAATAAAATAAATTTCCTTCATTATATCATTACATAATGATTCAATTTCTATAGGCTATATTTTTAAAAATAGAGTCGGCTCTTCAGATATGCGAGCCAGCTCCCGTCGTTCACTTACAAGAGTCGGCTCATTCGCGAACGACCCATCACTACAATCTAATCAGCCAGACCATTCAACGACAAAGGGTGATAGTCTCAGTACTCTGATCAATTTAACTTACAATAGAGAGATCAGGACAGACAGGAACAGGAAGGTTTGTGAAGCCAAATTAAACATTTTAACAAATTTGTAATCCTTCACCGGCGTGAACTTTTTTGGAAAGTCTGCATTGGCAAGCTGTTTCAAACTCCCGAAACGAAATCCGTTTTGGTCTGATTTTGTTCAAAGTGACGTCACACCAGTTTGTTCTTCGATATCGCTTGAAGTATGTGAGTGTCTTTACAGTGCTGGTGGTTGGTGACTCTGCACGGCTTGTGTTCATCCTAATGAAAGTGCTGACAGCGGCTCGCTACTCATGTAGAGCTTTAAACCATCAACACTGCTTAGTTAACACACATGTGGAGCTGGGCCAGAACATTTTCAGCCTGGATTCTTTTGCAGACCCCCATGACCAGACCACAATATACGTTTCATGGAAGGGATAAGAGTAAAAGTCCCAAAAGCGCGAGCAATGTGAGACCTACAAGTTGTACTGAGCTGAAACTACAACAGAAGATGCAATCTGATTATTGTTTTTATGATTTTTCAGAGATATTTGATGAATGAACATGCAACCGGTGCAGTATGTGTTAAATTTAGTAAATGATGGCATGCCAATTTCCTTTACAGATACGTTGTTAAAAAAAATGTTATTATTAAATTAGATTATGTCATTGACGCAATAGTAAAAACGATCCATTTTAAAATATCATATAATTTCTGAATTACTAATATATTGATTCTGCTGATTGACATTTGCACGTGTTTTAATAAGGGGTACACGGTGTTCAGTTATAATTATTCTATTATTATAAACATAATGTTCCACACTAATGTATTGATGTCCTGCTACATGTCAGAGCGTATTACACCTAAACTAATGGCAGCCTGAGGACAGGGAGAGAAATATTTTACAAAAAGGAGGCGCAACAAGCATTATTTCATCTTTAATATTTACGTAAAAAACGTTCAACAAGTTCATAATGTTCTATCCAGCTTGAAATGTCAGGAAAATTAAGCATAGTGTCTGAGGATTTAAGCTTGTGCCATGTATTTCATGGAGATTTAGTGTTGGATGTGATTCAATAGAAAAATTGGAGCTTGGAGCCCCTGGAGCGTTTATATTCATTTTCATTATGATCTCCCCGCATCGTCGTCGTCTTCTTACAGTGATGTTTACTTGCTGGAAGGAATTAATTTTTGTTGATGTTTCAGTACCAAAGTTGTAATTTAACAAAAAGCCAAGTTTCTGAATTCTCTAATGACTCTATTATGTAACTGAATTCAGGCAGAATATGATGTAACTTGAGGTTTGTACTATAATTAATTGTCTATAATTTGCTCGGTGTCATTTACAAACCTGATGCAATATGCATGTGTTGATGGTTATAAGTCTGATCTGTTTATTCCATTAGCTGGTGGAGGTGTGTTTAATAGCAACTCGTGGCTGTGAGTTACGTAATTAATTCAGTAGTAGTAATAGTACACTGCAAAAATTATATTGTTGCTCAATATTTTTATCTTGTTTTCCAAAATATCTCAATATTTCTTCAAGATCAAGATACATTTACTTGAGAAGCAAAATGGACATATTGTTTGGGTCCCTACTGACTTCCATAGTATGGAAACAAAATTCAATGGCCATAAACTGTTTGGTTACCCATATTCTTCTTCTGTGTTCAGCAGAACTATCCCTTTAAGGCCTAATTTCACAGACAGGGCTTAGATTAAACCAGGAATAGTTTTTAAACATGACTTAAAACTGCACTCTAAAACCTGCTGGGTTGTTTTAACCCAACTTTGGGTCAAATATGGACAGACCCAGACGTTGGGTTAGATTTTTACATTACATTTTTAACTCAACATTTGGGTTTGTCCATATTTGACCCAAAGTTGGGTTAAAACAACCCAGCAGTGTGTATATTGTGAAAAAACAATGGCACTGACATGTTTTAAGATATGCCAGTGCAAGTTGCTTTCAGTTAGAACAGCTCAAACATGCATTTTAGCCTTAAATGAGTAACATTATGACTTCACGCGATCCAGAAAAAACACGCTCGTTGTAGTTGTTGGAATAAAGTGGATTCAGTTAAATAAAATAATATCTCCCTTTGCATGTGACTTTGCACTCTAAACAATGCTGGGTTGTTTTAACCCAACTTTGGGTCAAACATGGACAAACCCAAATGTTGGGTTAAAAATGTAATGTAAAAATTGAACCCAACGGCTGGGTTTGTCCATGTTTGACCTAAAGTTGGGTTGAAACAACCCATCAGTTTTTAGAGTGTGAGCTTTATAAAACGGTTAGTTCCAATCTTTGATTCTGACTGGTCAATAGCTGTGTTTTATTCACGATAAAACTCCGCTTCGCGTCGTGCCTAACAACGCCCTTCAGCCGTGACTTATTCACGATACAGCACAGCCTCTCGTACCTTATTGCTTACTTATAACCTTGTAGATCTTTTTTATGCTCAAACAGGAACATTACACACTACCTAAAGATGGAAAAGTAAAAAAGCATAATAGGATCCCTTTAAGAAAGTTGAGATACTTGTACTAGAAAACCAGACAAATAATAAAAGTATGTCAATGACTCAATCAATCAATTAATCAATTATCCGGTAATCAATAATCAATAGAAACACGAATTGTAGTGTTTTTCTAGTAAATCCGTAAATTCCTCCATTAACGTCAGCTGCCTCAATAATAATCTTCTGATTCGTTCAGCACAATCAAGTGAAAATCGCTGTGTGGCATAAATGATAAATCTAATAGGCAGTCTATTAGCAAAAGTGCTTTTCTTCTTGTTTTCTTCTAAACAAAACGTTGCATCGTAAATGAAGTAAGTGTGAGGTCAGGTCACCAGGGAGTGGAGGGGTTGGGGGTGCATGAGACAGTCAAGTACATCCTTTGCAGGAGCATTAAAGGGATAGTTCACCCAAAAATGAAAATTAAGTCAGTAATTACTCTCCCTCATGTCGTACCAACCCCGTAAGACCTTCGTTCATCTTCGGAACACAAATTAAGATATTTTTGATTAAATCTGAGAGCTGGGTCACTCCTCCATAGGCTTCTAAAGGATTGAAACTTGACAGCTCCGAAAAGTTATTAAAAAATCGTTAAAAGTGTCCAAGTGACTACAGTGGCTCAATCTTAAGTTTATAAAACGACGAGAATACTTTTTGAGCGCAAAAAACACACAAAAACAACGACTTTATTCAACCATCTCTTCTCTTCCATGCCTTTCTCCTAAAGGCCAATTTATACTTCTGCGTCGGGTGCGCGCGGTAGGTACGGCGTAGCATACGCACAGACGCGTTCCATGCGGCGCACCCTTCGCCGTAACCTTACCTGACGCGCACCTCCTCAAAAATGTAACTACACGTCGCGGCGACGCGGTCCGCAAGATCTGTGATTGGTCGGCTTGGTAGCATCACGTTTCCTCTTACGCATTTCCGGCGTGTTCTTCTGCACCGCCCGCCATTTTTAAATTCTAAGTACAGCGAAACTGTTAAAAAAACTAAAAACTTACTGCTTTTCCACCTCGATAAGCTCCAACTCCAACGTGATCCACTCTCTTTCAATCGCCATTGCTTGTAGTAGCCTAAACTCAAAACAGTCGCGAGGAATCTTCTTCTTCTCTAGGAACCGCGCGGAATCTAAACACAGTGGAACATTAAAACCCTCCGCTGCCAACTAGCGTTTCGGCGCTGTACTGCAGAGCAACGCAGACCTAAACGCAGAAGTATAAATGCTCACGACGGCGTCGCCTATGTGCGTAGCCTACGCCGTACACTACGGCGTACACTCGACGCAGAAGTATAAATTGGCCTTAAGCTGTTGACGTAGTGTAACAGTGCAGCGCTTCTGTGTTATACGTCACATGTAGGCTTACTATTGGCCGACGCTGGTCATGTGTGTGATGCGTGTGACGTTCAACCAGAAGCGTTGCGCAATAACACTACGTGAAATCTCCAGGCCAAAGAGAATACTTGAATAAAGTCGCTATTTTTGTTTGTTTTTTTCGCTTGATAAACTTAAGATTGAGTCACTGTAGTCACTTGGACTCTTTTAATGATGTCTTTAATAACTTTTCGGGGCTGTCAAGTCTCAATCCTTTAGAAGCCTATGGAGGAGTGACCCAGCTCTCAGATTTAATCACAAATATCTTAATTTGTGTTCCGAAGATGAACGAAGGTCTTACGGGGTTGGAACGACATGAGGGAGAGTAATTACTGACAGAATTTTCATTTTTGGGTGAACTATCCCTTTAATTCACTGAGAATTATTCACTGTCACGTGGGCACAGGTCATCACTTCCGTTTTATTTATTATTTCCTTTGGCGGATTGTTTGATGCTGTGTTTGGAAGGGGCGAGTAGCAGGAGCCAACTTTCAGTTGACCGTATTGCGTTCATAGAATCATTTCTGCATATTTCAAGCTGAAATAAAGGTGAAATCAGTGAGATCGTCAGTGTATTGGTTTGGTAACAACGATATGACGACCAAGTGCAGTGAGTCATGAACCATCCCGCTGCATAGCCTCTATGTGGCTATTGGATGCCACAAACATCTTTACTCTGCTTTTCTGAAAGATTTGGGGATTTGACGTTTGAAAAATGACAGCAAATTCCTAGCATACGATCTCTCTAACTTGTCTTCCAATGGATTTTTCACTGGCTTAGAGGTCTCTGGAATTATTCGATGTGGTTTGGCAGGAGTTCAGCAGAGGCCGGTACTCTGGAAGCAGTGCATTCTGGTCTGGGCAGTTTGGAGTTAACCAGCGCTGTGAAAGTGCTGGCCCGCACTGCTCTCAACCCCCAGCGGTGTGCTCTGATTGAACACACATGTGTTTCTGTACATTTGTTCTCCTGGACATTCAGGGATATAATAACACAATGAGGCAATTTATAATAAAATACTATCCAAAAACTTACATCAGCATATCATTCAAAAACAAACAGAAATACAAGCACGCAGGATTTAAGAACTAAACTAATTTTTTTTTTAATTGATAGTAACCGTTTATATAATAAAACTAAAATGGAAAAAAATATGAAAATAAAAACACTTCCAATTTGCATGAACACCAACGGCATTTGCATATGATAACTAAGGGCTGGATTCATGAAACATTATTAAAAATTAAATTCTTCTTGTTCTACAACTTATAATAAAAAATAAATATTTTGATGTATTTTTACTTTTTATTGTTCTTAAGACAAAACTAAAGGAGAATTAAAATTCTTCAGAAGTATGTTCTCAAAAATCTTAAATAACTTAAGTTAGAACAAGCTTCAAAACAAGCAAAATAAACACTTTCTTCTGAATATAATAGATATTAATGCAATACCTGTCATTTCATTCAACATTCATTCAAAATGTTTTTTAGTTATTAATCTAATTCAAATGTTGTGTTTAGTGAAGGTATTTATTATATATATATACTGTTATTATTTTATTCTCAAAAAATATCTTCTTCCAAAAATTACACTTACAAGTTTTCCTAACTTTTTTTCTTAAGAAGATTTTCGTAAATCCCTGCCCAGAATTAATATTCTTATTCTAATATTGCATTTAGTGTAGGTATTTTATGTAAACGGCACATTAAAGTAAGTGTCATGCTAAATACTAGGTATGTTGCGTGCAGTTTGGTCAATCTGTAGCAACTAAAATCAGGTTTTGTCCTGTAAATACCACACAACAATGATGCTTTCAATGTGCCAATAACAAAAAACACACTGAGAAACATGGCTGTCCCATATGCGTATCCTCCTCTCGATTTTGTCAAGCACAAAAGCACTACGATATGCCTGAAAGCCCTTAGGTTCCTCCTTTCAATCATGATAAGCTCGTAGAGGTTGTTATGTGTCATTTTGTAATCGCTACCTCGCTGTGCCTTGGGCTGTCCTTAACTCAAGCTGCTGTTTCTAGGCCGGTATAATCCTCCAGGATTGCCCCCGTTTAAGCCCACCGTGTATCAATCATGCTGTTCGAACATGTTTTAACAGTGCAGGTCCCAGGATGTTAAATTTAACCCTTTAGTACAACCTTGATTAAATCACCAATTCATGAAATACATTACTGTTTTACAAACAAGCTGTTCAAATAAAACAATGAGAGATTTTACCTCTGATTGACTAAACTACACTTTTTTACAGCATAATCTTTACATTCATTTCCATGTTCCAGACAGATTCTACAGGGTCAAAGTGATTGTTTTTATGAATGAGTCATTGAATCATTCACTCAATCAATGATTTCAAAACATGGATTGATTCAGGAGCAAAATAGCGTTGCGGAAATTGCTTATTCTTTGAGTTGGTACTTATTTTGAAGTTTACTTTGCTACCATTTGTCATGTTGTCATTGCTACATGACCTAGCAGACTCAGTTGACTGATTGACTGCCATTCACAAATCATCTCTGGAATGCGGACTACTGATGCTTTTTTGACCCGGACTTAAATACATCTTTATATGTAATAACACACATATTTTTATTGTCAAGTCAAGTCACCTTTATTTATATAGCGCTTTTTACAATACAAATTGTTTCAAAGCAGCTTTACAGAGATAACAGGAAAACAATGTTGTAATAGTATTGTTCAATTGAAAATTAAATGTCCCCAACTAAGCAAGCCAAAAGGCAAAGGCAACAGTGGCAAGGAACCAAAACTCCATCAGTGACAGAATGGAGAAAAAAACCTTGGGAGAACCCAGGCTCCCAAGGCATATTGTCTTTGAAATATGGTTAAAGAGTTCAGCCTACTGCTGAATACAGTTTTTCTCAATTGCTAAAACACTAAACTCTATTGTCTGAACCAAATGCTCAGTTGCCTGAACCCTCTGATTAAATCAATCATACTTTTGGCAAAACCATAAGCACTTTTCACCTGTTTAGACACAACTTGCCAACACATTTTCATTGTGATGCACCCGTGCTGCATAATGGTGAGCACTGGTGACAAAAGTCAAACACAATTAAAGCACATGTGTCACCACTTGAACACAACAACTGAAAATTGATCACACTTGTGTCTAATGATGTGAGGGAACATATACAGTAAGCCAGTTCAGAGAGCACTGGTTTGTGAGGCCCTACAATGGATAGAAATCTGAGAGGAAGAGTTTGTGTGAGAGGAGGTCGAGGTGGTCAACGAAGACAAAGAACAGTAATATCTGATGAATCTACTGTGATTGACCATGTTCTTGTCCATGGTATGAGCATGAGGGAGGCTGGACAAAGGGTACAACCAAACATCAGTAGATTCACTGTGTCCACCATAATCCGAAGATTTAGAGAAGAGATGTTGACAGCAATTACTGTGACATACTATATACTGTACCACAGTATACTGTAAGTAAATATGTTTCAGTACATCACTGTACCAATGTACTGTAGTATTGTAATGTAGGGTTGGTCTAACTGTTTGTAGTCCTAGTATTCCATGTATATTTTTGTACTTTATTTTTACATGGGCTTACTGTACACAAGGGGCAAACGCATAAGATTTCTGTTTGTTTGTACAAGTGCTATGTGTAAATGCACAAGATTTCAGTTTTGTCTTTTTGTACTAGTGCTAAATGCACAGGGTTTTTTTTTTTTTTTTTTTTTTGCAACATGCATTTAGCCTACAGTGAACAATAAACATTTCTTCATGTCCTGAGCATTGTGTTTTCTATTTTTCTACGTAGTGTTTAGTGACTGTTCAGTAGTGTGTTTAATTTTGATTGACTCGGGGCACGATTTGACAACTTAGTTCAGTTTTGAGCACAGATCGAACTGTTTTGAGGTGAAAGTTTGGTTTTGCATGAAGAGTCTGAGGTTTTGTGAATGTAGCTTGAAAATTGGGTTTTGTGTTCACAGCTTAGAGAAAAGGAGAGCAGCTTTCAAGAAATGTGTCTTAGCAATCGAGAAAAACTGTAATGACAAGCATGTATGTTAAACTAAAATATGTAATTTCTAATGAAGTTGTATGTCATGTATTTAATTATATTTGTAATAAGACATTTGTAATGAAGTTGCAATTTAGTACATTTAACTTTAAATATAATAAATATCATTCCACAGTTAAAATTATAATCAAGTACTTTACATGCGTTTAAGTGTGTTATCAACACATCAAAATAAGTGTACTTATTAAAAACGACAAAAGATTATTAAAGCATGATTATTGAAAATGTTTTTCAAGGTACAACTTTTATATTGAGATTTACAGAGTGGTCCTTTTAAAAGTGTACTGAAGTGTGTTAAAAACATAGTTTTTTATCTAAGGAATATTATCTGCAATGCTTTTAAGATTTGAAGTACACTACAAGTGAGCATTCAATACAATTAAGTGCACTTCTTTTTCACAAGCGGTGCCGTGGTTGATTTTTCCTTTGACTTTGCTCAGAAACATTTTGGTTAACAGAGCAATTGGTAATTGGCAATATTGTGTCTAAAATGTAGGTACTCAGTATAAATATCTTGTTTGTGTACCAGTGGTTAAACTTACAGCTTGTCAAATGCAATATTTTTATGGAAAATTCTTGTTTTAGTGTTGCTTAGTCAGGGTAGAGAGAGAGAGGAGAGAGAGAGAGAGAGAGAGAGAGAGAGAGGAGAGAGAGAGAGAGGAGAGAGAGAGAGAGAGAGAGAGAGAGAGAGAGAGAGAGAGAGAGAGAGAGAGAGAGAGGAGAGAGAGAGAGAGAGAGAGAGAGAGAGAGAGAGAGAGAGAGAGAGAGGAGAGGAGAGAGAGAGAGAGAGAGAGGAGAGAGAGAGAAGGAGAAGAGAGAGAGAAAAGAGTTGAACTCTGCTGAAAAAACGTCTCTGCTTTTAGAAAACGATGGAAAGTCAAATGTATCTTTATGATATTTACCTCCTGGAAAAAGGTTCTGGTAACCTAATTACGTGTTGGTGCGCTTCTTCGAATAGGCTCTGCTGGTGACAGTGAGAGCTACCGACTCCCCTGCACCTCTGCTAGCTTGTTTCCCCAGCACAGATATAGTCCTACAGAGTGTATTTGATGAGATAATGACATTAACTATGCTCAAAACGTGCCTGTGTGTATGAGAAGGACTCAGTTGCGTCACAAATATGAGGCAGGTTAATGGGGACAGAAGCTCAGTGTTGATTGTACACATACTCAAGTCTGAAAGGCAATCGTTGACTCAAAATGCAGAACTGATGTTTGGAGTCGCTAATACGATTAGTGCCGTGTATATGTATCATGTGTAAATGTGTGTCTATGTTTGGCTGTGTTTTTGCAGTGGTTGTTGGGGGATAGTACTGCACTTCAGGTGAACTGACATAAAGCGTGAGTGAGTGAACTGAGACCAACAATGCTTGTCAATCATTTGGTGTCACAAAGCCTTGAGCCAAGTTTACGGAAACAGTAGTTATGTTGGGTTGGGAGAGATACATGTTTGAGCACGAATCAATATGGGGTGTATTAATATATTGTGTCACAATATATTGCAATACAAAAATGCAACAATATCTATCATGTATAGTTCACCCAAAATAAAAAATGACTGTGTGAGAAAAAATTCAAGTTTTCCGAGTTTTAGTGTCAGTACTACATTAAGGCAAGGCAAGTTTATTTATATAGCACATTTCATACACAATGATAATTCAAAGTGCTTTACATAGAAGAAATTAAAATAATCAAAAGAAATAAGAATAATTTAAAAAAGAAATATATATATATATATATATAGTACTGTACAAACAGTCGGACGCACAGTGGCACAGTGCTCATTCGGTAAATGCACAGCTAAACAGAAGTGTTTTGAGTCTGGATTTGAATGTGACTGTAGGAGCACATCTGATCTCTTCTGGAAGCTGGTTCCAGTTTATCTAAAAGCAGACTCGCCATGGTTAGAGTGAACCCTTGGTATTTCGAGCTGATGTGATCCTAATGATCTGAGTGATCTGTTGGGTTTATATTCAGTGAGCATATCTGCAATGTATTGAGGTCCTAGCCCATTGAATGATTTAGATACCAGCAATAATACTTTAAAATCAATCCTAAATGTAATTGCCAGTGTAAAGACCTGAGGACTGGTGTGATATGTTCATATGTTCTGGTTCTGCTCAGCGTTCTGTATGAGCTGCAACTGTCGTATGGTCTTTATGGGAAGGCCATTGAGGAGTCCATTACGATAATCCGCCCTGCTGGTGATGAAACATGAACAAGTCTCTCTAAGTCTTGACTGGAAACAAAGCATCTAATTCTTGCAATATTTTTCAGATGATAGTATGCTGATTTAGAAATTGCTTTGACATGACTACTGAAACTAAGGTCTGACTCTAGAGACACACCAAGATTCCTGACTTGATTTTTAGTTGTTTGACCCCTAGAGTGAAGGTATGCATTCACCTTGAGAACTTCATCTTTGTTTCCAAACGCAATGACTTTGTTTGTCTTTGTTTAACTGAAGAAAGTTTTGGCACATCCAGCTGTTGACTTCATCAGTGGGGCTGTAGTCGTTAGGCGATAGGGCTAAGTAGAGCTGTGTGTCGTCTGCATAGCTGTGGTAAGAGATTCGGTTCTTTCTCATTATTTGGCTCATTGGGAGCATGTACAGGTTCAATAGGAGTGGCGCAGGTATTGAGCCTTGAGGGACTCTGCATGTCATGGATGTCCACTCAGACTTATGGTCTCCTATACTCACATAATAACCTCTCCCTCCTAAGTATAACCTGAACCATTTTAGGACTATCCCAGAAACCCTGACACAGTTTTCCAGCCTGTCAAAAAGTATGTTGTGATTGACAGTGTCAAAATGTTTTGCCTGTATCACTATTTAAATTGATATCTTTTATTATCTTTATGAGCGTTGTCTCTGTGCTGTGATGCGATCGGAAACCAGATTGAAAATTGTCAAAGTATCCATTCGAGCTTCGAGAGGCATTCGGTTAAATCTTTTCTTGAAAATTGTATAAATGGTTTCTTTTTAAACCAAATGGAACCAACATGAATCCAGAGCACATTTCTAACTACTTGACATGATACATGATAGATTTATAAAAGGTAGATTTTTTCCCCATCTTTTTCTTGGACACTCTCATATGTCGTTCAACAAATTTTTGTGTCTATTGTCATTTCCCCTAAGGAATCTTATGAGAAGCATCTTTAAATACAGAGTTAAATGTAGATCTCGCCCTCCCTGCCTCTCTCCTGTATGTTTTTTTATATCTGGTCACTCGAGACATAAACACACACACTACTTTTCCCAGAACTCATTGAATGTAGGATTCATGGTGCTTGAGCTGGTGTCTCTGAGGAGTTTTCCATCCTCCTCACACGGCTGAGAGGCCCAGACCAGCTAAATCAAGCCTTTCATAACCGCCAGAGGACAGAAATGGCCTTGTTGCCAAGTCATTGCTTGTTTGTAGTCCAGTTTTTCACATACCTATGTTTAGAATGGTATCTAATTATGTGACAAGGGGAAAAATTATGCAGGGTTCCTTAATGTAAATTTATTGTGGTTGCAACTGTCTTGCTGGTTGTAATCTGTTGTAACCGTTTTTTAAACACAGTGCAGTGAATCATGCTTATTGAGGGATGATGTACGACGTAATGCTTATTGAGGAAAGAATTTATGACACTTGAAACCTAAACTTAAGTTTGTTTTTTGCCCAGGACATTTTTTTTTTTTTTTTTTTTTACATATTCATCTTTCTTTAGTGTGTAATGTTGCTGTTTGAGCATAAAAAAGGTCTGCAAAGTCACAAAGTCCCTCCAGCGGGAGTTATTCTCTATATCAGTGTCAGTGTTTCTGAACTCTGAAACGCCTCCATTGTTGTCTTGAGTTTTCTTCCGGGAACGAACATGTAACAATATTCCTCATTTAAATAATTCATACGCAGAATACAGGGTTGGGGCCTGGTAGAGTTAGTTAGTAGTGTGTTGAAACTGCTGGTTATGGTAAGGAGCAGGACAACTCCCAACACACTCGAAGAGCTTGACCAATCACAACACACTGGCCCAGTCGACCAATCAGAGCACAGTGTGCTTTTCAGAAGGAGGGGCTTCATAGAGATGGGAACTAAACAGAGCGTTACTGACAGACTGTGAAGAGAGGAGCTGCAACAATGGAGAATATATATTTTTTTTAACATTCAAGCATGAAAACCTAATCTAGTAGAACCCAGTAACAAAATCAAGACTTTGTAAAAGGGCATAATAGGGCATAATATTTAAGACCTTTTAAGTCAGTAGTTATCAGTCATTAAACAAACTTTAAACTTTCCGTGAAGTGTCCACTTGTTGTACACTTAAGAAGAATCATTTCTTTTTGTTTTCTACTCTTTACAGACTCGCAAACTGACCAAAGTGGAGCGGCAGCGCTTCAGTGAAGAGGTTGAAATGCTCAAGGGGCTTCAGCACCCAAACATTGTGCGCTTTTATGACTCCTGGAAGTCCACTGTGAAAGGTCACAAGTGCGTCCTGCTGGTCACCGAGCTCATGACTTCTGGCACTCTCAAAACGTGAGTTTGTCCTTCACCTCACAATCTCATATCATATTAATTCCTCTTTTTTTGCTGCTGAGGTAAACATTATAATGCTTGCCAATTTCCTAGGTATCTAAAGCGTTTTAAAGAGATGAAACCCAAGCTCTTACAGAGGTGGAGTCGTCAGATCCTTAAAGGACTTCACTTCCTGCACACTCGCACCCCTCCCATCATTCACAGGGACTTGAAGTGTGACAACATCTTCATCACAGGGCCCACCGGAAGTGTGAAGATCGGGGACCTTGGCCTGGCCACACTCAAGAGGGCAAGTTTTGCAAAGAGTGTAATAGGTAAGTCATTGGAAACTACTGTAGTTTCTCAGTAATGATTTATCTTACATCTTCTGAGATCTTCAACCTCATTATGTTTCAAGTTTCAAATTAAACATTCAATTCTATATTTGAAGTTTTCACCTTTAGCCACTATAGGAACTTTAAAAAATGTCATCCTCCCATTGCTTTCTGTCTCTTATTGACTGTCCTATCAAAAAAAAAGCTATTATAAAGTACACATTATTACAAGTGCACATTTTAAAAGTGTTCAGAAACATAAGCTATGTTTCCATCCACACGTTTTTATCCGCATTAAGTGATATCAAATGAAAAATGCCTTATGGAAACAGTAAAATTCGATTGAATTTCATGAATATCGACTCAAATGAAATGTGTTCGGTCTCATGGGATTTGATCTTGATGGATATACGGCTTATGCGATAAACACTGATGGAAACGTTATTATGGTGCGATCCATTTTGCCTAGTAAAACTTTGTTCGCAAATGTTGGCTTGAATGTTGTGCAATTCGGTGAGAAAATGAATGGAAACACCTTAAAATGTCTCAAATCAATTCGATATACCAATTTGATCGTAAAACAGCATGTGACGTCATTACGCACAGGTTTTTATCCGCTTTAAAGCCGTTTTGATGGAAACACACTTTCACCAGCTTTATTCGCATGAGGTTTTTTACCGAACTTCAGATAATTCGATTGACAAGTGAATGGAAACATGGCTATAGGCAAGAAAATGTACTCTCTTTAAGAGACCATTTAATTAATCAATATTTTGTTAGTTGCACACAGTTGTTTAATATACTGTACTTTTAAGATTTGAAGTACAAGTACACATTCAATACAATTAAGCACACTTCTCTTTCACAAGGGTTCTGAGTGATTACCATATTTACATATGGTGGTATTCACATAGTACTTCAAGGTAACTGTGGTATTCCCAAAAACACAGTATTACTATGGTACCTTTTTGTTAGTCTGAGCGTCCTCATATTGTGTTTCGCAGGAACTCCAGAGTTCATGGCTCCAGAAATGTACGAGGAGAAGTACGACGAGGCGGTGGACGTCTACGCATTTGGCATGTGCATCTTGGAGATGACCACATCAGAATACCCATACTCAGAGTGCCAAAACGCGGCCCAGATTTACCGCAAAGTTACCAGCGTGAGTTTCAACCTGCTTGTATTATAAATATATTTAATGCCTGTATTAATTACTCAATAATTTAATAATTTAGGGGTTTGTTAAAAAGTTTGGGGCGAGTACGATTTTTTTTTTTTTAAAGAAATTAATACTTTTATTCAGCACGGATGCCTTACATTGATCAAAAGTGACAAAAAAGATATTTTTAATGTTGAAAAATAATTATATTTAAAATAAATGCTGTTTTTGAACTTTCTGTTCATCAAAGAATCCTGAAAAAAATATATTTCTGTTTTCAACATTGATAACAATAAATGTTTCTTGAACAGCAAATCAGCATGACTCCGCTTTGCACCACAGGAATAAATTACATTTTAAAATATATTCACATAGAACATTTTACAATAGTACTGTTTTTACTGTATTTCTGACCAAATAAATGCAACTTTGGTCAACATAAAAAAATGTACCAACCACAAACATTTGAACGATGTGCTGCATTATTATTGCATTATTTTGCATACGCATATGTTCGTCCATTCAGTATGTCCTAGTTTAATCTCTCACACACACAGCTCTGAGAACTTAAAGCCAGCATGACAAGGGCAGTAAACATCCTTTCTTTATTCCCTTCTTTCCTTCTCTTCCTGCTTGTCCTCGTTTCCTAAAGAGCTTGCTGTGTGTCATCTTTGAGCAGTGGTTTAAGACTCATGCTTGGGTTGATTAGAGCTTCAGGCAGAGTTTGGAATACCCCCGTCTGTATCCTGTTTGCAAAAGCCCAGGACTCGTCTCATTGTGAATCCTTTGAGAAAGGCCCTACAGGTCACATGTGGACACAGAGAGGTCGACTCCGCTTATATAACTTGTTGATACAGTATATTCACTTGTCTGCCCCTTATTGCATTTGGAAAACTTTACTTCTAAATGACATCAACATGTTTACGGCATGGCTTAGATGTCTTCTTGTAATTAATGTAATGTAAACCAATTTATTCAATAGAAAAACCTTTCTTAATATAACAGTTCAAATAAGGGAAACTTATTAACGTTAGATTCACTCAAAGTTTATAGGGGTGTACGGTTGACGGTTCGGTACGTACCTCGGTATTGAAGTCACGGTTCGGTACAGCGGGGGTTAGAAAACTAAACACAAAATTGCTTCTTCTTTTTTCTTTTCTTTAATTAAACTGTGTTTTTTAACAAATGTGTTTAAATAAATGCTATTATAATTACAATATTCTAAAGGATAAAAAAATAACTATCTTAGCTATTGCTGTAAACTATATGGGGAGTCCTTAATTACACATTACTATAATATTAAAGGTTACAATTAACAACAGAGCCCAAATTATTAAATCCAGTTGCTATTTGTTTTTAGATATAATAATCAACACTAAAAAAAAGTATTGTAAATTGCACAAAAGGCAGATTTTGCATTAACTTATAAATCTAATTATAAAGTTAATTTTCTACACCAATTCATTTTTGAAATATAATTATTTCCACAGTGGCTGTGTAAAGTGGTTTTCATGACAATTTAAATTTAACATACATTAAACAATCAAGACATTACTAACAGCTTAAGTAAATATAATTAATAGGCTAATATAGTGCATATGAAACGCTTTTCTCTAGATCTGCTGTCGACACTAAATGTCTGAGGAAAATATAACGCTACATGATATTATTCTCAAGCTGTTTTATTGATATCTTTTCGCAGTTGAAACACTAGTTGAAATATGTAAACATATCAATCAATCGTCTCTTCTTCTTCTGCAATTTTTACTGTTAGCAAACGGCGTTGCATTGTCGCGTGCGCCCCCTTCTGGATTGGAGTGTGGATCGCCTGTGACTGAATGTTTTCGTCGCACCGCACCGTGACGTATGTACCGTACGGTTCGGGATGAATACATGTATCAATACACCCCTAATAGTTTGCAGTTAAAAGTATTTTTACCTACAACAACAAGCTTTAGTGGACTGAGACATGTTGTACTTCAACAGGCTTTTAGTAATGTTTTGATTTTGCATGTCAGAAAACAAGTTTATGATGTTTTTACGCGGATGACGCCAGTGGATTTCGTTTAGGTGTGTTAAATAACGTGTCTTGAAAGAACGAAACAAAGCCTGCTCTGAAAAGGTTGTTGAGTGTTAATGACAAAGCCAAGGAGCGCACCGAAGTGTAAACGCAACAGGCACTCATCCAAAACTCCCGTGAACTCCATGCTTTATGCAGCTCACGCTCCACAAATATTACACGAGTCCACTGGGAAAGTGACCTACTCCAGCTGTAATTCAGCCCTCAGCTGTAAATCTTTGAAATTTAACAGTTAACTTCACATTATTGCAGACTTTTGTGTAGTCGAAGTAACTCAAATGTGACAAATAACAGGTGTGACCTGTTGTAGATCCTAAAATTATTAAATCTGCCATGTGTAAGTGTTGTGAAATGAAATTAATATTTCAGGTGCTTTATTAAATGTTATCACTTGGTTCAAAAACAGATTAAGGTCAAATAGATTTACATAGATGCTATTATTAAAGTAACACTATGTAGTTTTTCAACCTTCATAATATATTTCCAAGACCCTTGTGATGGTACATCGACTTAAAATAAGATAAATGACTCGTCTGCCATAGCCTGATCGCTTTTACTGGCACTATGTAACTTCGGGGTTCGGGTAGGAACCCATGCACAAAAAGAACTACAAAATTCGACTGCTTTACGTCAAGCGCTACAATAGTCATTATTTCGTTTTTCTTCATTTCTGATGTCGCAATACATCATCCTTTCATGAAATCATGTAACATACTCTACCTTGTCTGTGGACATCGTTCATTCTAAAGCCGGTGCTGGGTAAACAGCGAGTGTGCGTGCGACGGTAGGCTAAATTATTTACGACAGCGGCAATGGACAATTTCGTTTCCCACCAGTAGGGCGACCGAAGAGGAAAAGCTACTTGGTGTTACTTTAATCATTTACAAATGTTTTCCAAAGTGTCGTATAGTACTGAAAGTTCAAAAAAATGGAATATTGCACAAAACATTTGCAAAAAAAGCACCGTTTGCATCCGTGTTAGACACTTCTAGAGGCCATTATACCAAATCATTTTGATGACAGACTTTGGCTCAGGCATTTCAGAATGATCAAACCAACATTTGAGATGCTGTGCGATGCGATCGGTAAGTTGTGCCTCAACTGAGTTCATACGTTTTTATATGCATCTTTATTATTTCTGTGCATCTTGGCATTTCCATCCAGTGTTTTTTATGCAATATCCCAAAATTCCCATAAAAATAGGTGGATGGACGCCTAGCTATTGTCAGTAAGAAAATCAACAACTCTTTCAAAACTATTTGCCTGTAGCTCTCATGTAACTCGCTGTGATTAGATTATCTGAAAGGGAATCATCTTATTAACATTTGAACATTAGATTAATGATTGGCATTATTACAACTTATTAAGCCTCTTTGACTGATGTTTTTCTCAAACGTTTGACATTTCTGCTGTTTTCAGGGTATAAAGCCAGACAGTTTCTGCAAGGTGAAAGTTCCAGAGTTGAAGGAAATCATTGAAGGCTGTATCCGCATGAACAAAGATGAAAGGTACTTTACTGCAGCTCAGCTTATTGATTTGATTTTACACTTTAAAGGATAATTCTGGTATTTAGCTCTTTGAGTCTATTTTCTAGTGTGTTTTGGATGAACTAGAGTGGTGGACACAGAAATGTTGACGATGGGTCCTGTCTCGACTTTTTGACAATTTTAGAATCGCCTCTGAGCGCTTCAGAGTGGCTGTCTATGGGCATACTGAAACATCTCCTTTAAACAACACTTAACGTTAGTTTTCAAAACTGTGCAACTCACCGAGTGATTAGTGGTGTTCGTTGATGATTAAAAACAAATATATCGGCGCAATGTATGCTTTCAATCCGTGTTATTTACTATAGTAGGACTATATTTTCAGATACCTCACAACCGCGTATAAACTTCCGCTGGATATTTGAGTCTGAAGCGTTAGCACACTCCCGACCACTTGATGGCGACAACCACTTTGCCGCAGTTGCTCTGCTCACGCTAGCCTACTGAGAGACGGAGAACCGAGCGAAAAGACTACAACCAAATGTAAACAGACCCCTTCGGTATCCGGTAGCGCAGTAATATCAACCAGCACTGAGTCCTCCAACAGACATCACTGGAATTTTAAAAAATGGCAAATAAAACACGCCAGAAACTGTATTTCGCTACGCTACTTGTTTAGGAACATCAACGAACACCACTAACCACTCGGTGAGTTGCACAGTTTTGAAAACGCACGTTAAGGGTTGTTTTAAGCACATGTTTGTGCATGCCCATAGACAGCCACTCTGAAGCGCTCAGAGGCGATTCTAAAAGAGTCAAAAAGTCGAGACAGGACCCATCGTCAAAATGTCTGTGTCCACAATCTAGTTCATCCAAAACAAACTAGAAAATAGACTCAAAGTGCTAAATACCAGAATTATCCTTTAAACATGTTTTGTGATCCCAATCTGGTATAGAAGCAATACTATTATATATATATATTACACCTGTTGTTGCCATTATGTGGAATTATTCTGCAAAGTCAGTCTTTAAGAAAGTGAAATTTCTTAAGATGCTGCTAAATATGATGTCATTCTACAGAGCTTGTGTTTTTAATATAAAAAATATCTTAATGTCACAGGGTCAACAGTGATTTTAATGAAAACCAACTCAAAATAACAATCTCTGAACTTTCTAAATAAAAAATACAAACACAGACCAATGGATGGAAACCAGAAACTGGTGTTGCGAATTAATCAAACTGAATCACCATAGAAACTAGTGCAAACATAGGAAACAAGACAGGAAACAGTGACACTTAAATTATAAACTGACACTTAAATTATAAATACGGTAATAATATTTCCATCCACAATGTTATAATATTTATCTACTCCACTTTCCAACAACTTGGCAAACCATGTAGCCTTTGCCTTCGAAACTTGTATTGTTTGTATTGAGCCAAATATGTGATCATTGTGTGATGTTTCAATGTTTAAAATCAGTCAAACATCTTTTTGCTGTATGAATTTACAAGGCATGCATCAGGGTTGTTTCTAAACTAAAACTATTATACAAAATCTTTTAAATAAAGCTAAAATAAAACAAAAATTTTAATGAAAAGGAAGAAAAATAACTACACTTTAAAAAATGTATTTTCAAATTTGTAAATAAAACAAAAAAAGTTTTTATTTAGTAGTTTTTTTTATTATTATTTGTGAAATTTACAAATTTTGGAAACTGTTCCTACACCCAGTTTTTTCAGTCTGTATAAAAGTCATGTATCACGAAAAAGAATTTAGGATTGTGAAGCGTGAAGTCTCGCGCGACTGCACCTTTATGCTAAATAATTTGAATAATTGAATCATTATTATGTTTAAATAAGTGCACTACTTGAAAACAGGTGTATATTTGTATATTTTCAAATACAACATTATTCGCAAAACCGGTTTAGCAATTAAATGACATTTTTTCAACCTAATTTTATACATTGAGTTTGTGTGTATTCATATGAATCTCTCTGGCTAGATACACCATCCAGGACCTGCTGGAGCACACGTTCTTCCAGGAGCACAACGGCGTTCACGTTGAATTGGCCGAGGAAGATGATATGGTCAAATCCGGCCTGAAGCTCTGGCTTCGCATGGACGACACCAAGAAGCTCCACGGAAAGTACAAAGACAACAACGCCATCGAGTTCCTGTTTGAGCTTTACAAAGACGTGCCAGAGGAGGTGGCACAGGAGATGGTGAGCTATGTCTCTCTGTCAGGTGTCTCTCTGTCAGCTTTAATATGTTTTATGAAGGGATCCTAGGTGTGGTTACATTCCTCAGCTACTATGACTCAGTGGTTTACTGTCACTTTAAACTCTAAACCCAGATATTCCCCTCAGGGATAAACAAAGCCTATGTGTTCACAGATGTACGTTGAGCTTCCTGCAGAGATCGGGTCCTCCTGAAGCTTTGATATTCACAGAGCCAATAAGTAAATATGTGTATCTTAGTAACCTATACCTGTAATTTAACAGGTGTTTATTTTAAAGAGAAACTCTATTGATCACATTTGAACATTATTTTAATGACAATCAAGCACATTTCTCCACTCATTTCTCATAAGCAGGAGCCGAAATGTTTCCAGACATTTTTCTTTTGAGTTTTTGCTAATACCCTTATTCTCAATGTCAATTCTCTTTACTGTAAGACAATATTTTTTCTGTTAATTGCTAATGAAACTGGGGGAATGTGCTTAATTGAATGAAAATAATGTCAAAATGTAAAAACCTTAATGGTCATTAATAGTGTTGTCACAATATCAAAAATTCTGTAGTCGGTACCAATGTCAGAAAGTCGTCACTGTTCTCTGTACTAATTTTGATACCAAACTACCAAAAAATATGAAAACACTTTATTTTACAATGTAAAATGTACTTAGTTTAGTAATAACAGTTAATTATGTATAATTACATGCAACTAACCCTAAACCAAACCCAATAGCAAGTACATGTTGTTAAAACTATATTACTCAGTACTTTATATTACTTTATAATTACACTGACACCTTTAAATAAATTGTAACCAAACTATATAATATTATTTTGGTAACTATTTGAAAATAAAAATTCTATAATAAATGAATAAATACATTTAAATAATTAAACCAATTAAATTATCATTTAATAATGAATTAAGTAAATGATACATTGAAACAGCATTTAGCCTTCAAATATGAGTAAATATTGCATTAAAATTACCAAAGGAAAAGTTAGTAAAACACACACACACACACACACACACACACACACACACACACACACACACACACACACACACACACACACACACACACACACACACACACACACACACACACACACACACACACACACACACACACACACACTAATAGAGCAGGTGGCAAGTTTATACACTACAGATTTTATTTTCTTTAAGCAAAATTTTATTAATTAGTTTAATTTTACTTTGGACTCAAATATAAAGCAGAAATGTATTGTAAGATTCACCAAACCTGCAGAAATTAGAAATAAATAAATAGATAGATAGATGTTTTGTATTCTTTTAAACTTAATTTTTTTTTTGGTCTTTCATTTATTTTTTCATATATTTTTGTATTTGTCTATGTATGCGTTCATTTATTTATTATGAACGAATTTTTTTGTACTTTTCCGTGTGCAACATGTTATTGAGGAGGGGTTGAGCCCACTTACATTTATTTTTTTACTTACTTATTTACTTATCATTTCTACAGATTTGGTCCAACCCGCATAATCTTCAGTGTCTTTCATTATCTGTTTTGACTTTCCAGAACTGACATTGTTTGTATTTTCCAACTATCTGTCCTCATTCAGTGTCGATTGCTTTACTCTTCCTGTGTCAGTAATGTGGGGAGGACGTCACTGAACTCTTGACCTTCACAGAACACAACGTTTCAAACACACCTGTATCTTCTGGCAGGCTTTTTCTTGACATAGTGGGACATGACCCTCAGCTTAAAGACGAGGCCTGTGTAGTGTAACCCTGCTGTGTGTTGCATAACAGTTTCAAGGGCAGAACTTTTTAATCATCGGCGTGGAAATGTGAGAGCGGGGCCAAAGGAGGAAGAGGGTCACGTGACCGGCGATAGAACCGCTTCAAGACCGTGTTGTGAAACTGGAGCCTTTCTCTTGTCCAGACGCTTTATTAGGCTGGATGGTCACAATCCTTCTTTTATCACTCATCAGGTCTGCTTTTCATCAAGAACAAATTTATCGTCAAATCACATCGACCGAGGGCTATCATGTAATTTGACTAGCTGATGTGGTGATAGAGACTTCAGAGCAACATTAGCCAACATTATTTCAGTGGAAAACACTGTTCCAAAGTTGGGTGAAAGGTTATTGAGATCTCCATTGCGGAGCCATTTTCATCGACTTCATGCCAAGCAAAATTTAGCTTTAGATCGGCAGGTGCTACAGGCAAAAGTATTGCATTTCAGAGTAGTGAAAATAAAACATCCAAAATACATAGTGTTTCTTTTATTACACTTGATTACATAGATTTGTACATCATACAGTACAATCGTAAGTCGTTTCAGTCAGAATCTCCAATTAGCAGCTTCACCAAACTTTACATTTTATTCATCTTATTTGAGATGTTGTTATATCATTGTATTTTAGTTGATGCTTGTAAAATAAAAGATAGATCCAAAATCCTCTCTATAAAAACTTGAATCTGTCAACAAAAGAAACAAGAATTTTGAACCTGGCTTTATCCAATGTTCAGATTTCTGCTCTGGAAATGTATGCAAATGAGTGCATATTTAATTAGATACTGCACATTTGCATATTTAAACAACTTTTCAGAAAACTTGTTATACAAAACAACTGTTTTAATTGTACTGTGATTGATCAACTGTGGAACCAATGTGCATACTATCCATCCTAAATAGTGTGTGACATTAGTAATTGTCAATGCTATCTAGGGCAGATAGTAATGCACATTGGGACGCAGGGCCATATTTTTCAAAAAGTTTTGTACTTCCTAATAAAGCCTGTCTTTCCCAGGTGATTCTGGGGTTTGTATGCGAGGTGGACTACAAGCTGGTGGCCAAGGCCATGCGAGACCGTGTGACGGCCATCAAGCGCCAGCGCGAAAAACATCGCCGGCTAGCAGAGGAGCAGCAGAAGAAGAAAAAGGAGGAAATTATTGAGGAAGAGCCTGAGCTGTCATCGCCCAAATCCACCATTCAAACGTATGAAAACCCCGCCCCCTTTCCCGTGCAGGCCCCGCCCACTCCTGGGATCCCTGAACCTGTTAGTGGCTCATCGGATTCTGGGATTATCGGGAGTTTCCCACCAGAGCCAGAGGAACCGGAGGCCGATCAACACTTCCACATCCATCATACAAGCTGCTCCTCAACAACCTGTAAGCATTAGATCCCTTTTTTATGTTTATGTATTCAGAGTAATAATAGCCGATACATCAGTCAGATGGATATATTTTTGGTTCATTTTGGCCATTGTAAACCCCACATTGATAAACCTCTATTTTAGATGTCTTTTCGCTCCCCTCACAGGGTCAAGATGTTCAGTAAGCCTCACATAAACTACACTGTACAGTGCCCTATATTTTCCTGAATGTTTCTTTCACGGTGTGTTAAGAGCAGCAGCTCTCCGAGACCTGAGAACAGCATGCCACAGTCAACTCACTCCACAAATAAACTCTTTTTAATAGCCAGTGTGTGTATGCTTATCGGGGAGGGTACAGTTAGCAACTTATGCAGTTTTGACACACTTTTGGAGTGGAAACTATAGAAGAAGGGCACTGTAATATGAAGCACTAGATTTACCACATTTTTATTAACTGTAATATTCCTGCATCATGTGTATCGTATGTCTTCTCTATGTTATAGTGAGCCATGGTTATTATAGTTAACTAAAACAAAAAATAAATAAATTTCCGTTGCTTGAAATAAAACAAGCTGAAATAAAATAAAATATAAAAAAACGTAAACGTATTATATTTCAGCTAGAAACACACTGCAGTGCTATTTTACTATTGAGATTTTATTACATTTTGAATGAGTTTTTTTTTCTGTTTTGTATTTTTTTTAATGTCTATGTTTCTCATTTCTCTTTTTGGGGTCCAGTTCTCCATATTAACTAGTTACTTAGTTATTAGCATGCGATATTACTATGATATTGACTGTTTATTAGGTACTTATAAAGCACATATTAATATTTATGGTCATCATTCTGGATGACCATATTCTACATCCCTTAATTAACAATACCTAAAACTACTTATTAATAAGTAGTAATTAGGAGTTTATTGAGGCAAAAGCAGTAGTTAATAGTTAGTTAATAGTGAGAATTGGACCATAAACTAAAGTGTGACTGAATAAAAAACTAAACTAAAAAGAAAAAGAGACCACCCCCCCCACACACACACACTAACTCAAATTACCATTTCTCTTTTTCATTTGGTTTGACTAAAATAACCCCGGACATGACATGCAGTTAAAAATTTGAATACCGTGTCCACGAATTAACTAATCATTCCCCCGACTCACTGAAACATCAGCACGTTTTTTGTTTTGATTTATGTTTGCCTTTTTTTGCCTTTTTATTAGGATAGGACAGTAGCTAGACAGGAAGTGAGGTGGGAGAGAGAGAGAGGGGGGGGGGGTCAGGACAGGTCCACGAGTCGAGACTCGAACTCGGAACAAATTAGTAAAATGTGCAGTCGGCGCCGGTTTCAATTAAATCATAAGCACGTTATAATTCGTTCCCTTGATTTAGCCAAACAAAAATGAGGGAATGAATTAGTACAATGTGGCCACAATTTAGGGGAACACATTATTATATTGTGTGTTTGATTTAGTAAAATAATAGAACAAATTAATAAAACATGGCCACTATTTACTAAAACTAGAGAAGAATTCTTAATTCGTGGCCACGATATATAATTTTTTGTCCGCATGTCATGTGAAATAAAATGAACAAAATTCTATACAGACATATTTATAGTCTTTTTTTAATGAATTCAAAATCTCAATGATACTAAAATAGCACTGCAGTGAGTTAGGCTCAGACGTTTTGCCATGTTGTTTTCGATATTTTTTATATTCTTATTATTTTATATAGAAATAAATAGTGCATTTGGAGGTGAATATTGTCTCCTAGCACAAATCCCCTCAAAATACAAATGATTAAAGAATAAATATTTTGAAATAAAATATAGAACTTTCATTGCATTAAAGGGATAGTTCACCCAAAAATGTAAATTCTGTCAGTAATTACTCTCCCTCATGTTGTTCCAACCCCGTAAGACTTTCGTTTCATCTTCAGAACACAAATTAAGATATTTGTGATTAAATCTGAGAGCTGGATCACTCCTTGAGATATTCACATAATGTAACAGCATTCTGCGTCTGTGTTATATCACACGTAGCCTCACTATTGGTCGACACTGGTCATGTGTGTGATGCGTGTGACGTTCAACCAGAAGCATTACGAAATTATACTTCATGAATATCTCAAGGCCAACAGAGATGGAAATGAATACTTGAATAAAGTCGTTATTTTTGTTTGTTTTTTGCGCTCAAAAAGTATTCTCGTCGCTTGATAAACTTAAGATTGAGCCACTGTAGCACTTGGACTATTTTAACGTTTTCTATAATAACTTTTCGGGGATGGCAAGTTTCAATCCCTTAGAAGCCTATGGAGGAGTGATCCAGCTCTCAGATTTAATCACAAAATTTGTTCCGAAGATGAACGAAGGTCTTACGGGGTTGGAACAACATGAGTGAGAGTAATTACTGACAGAATTTTAATTTTTGGGTGAACTAACCCTTTAAACAGCGCAATTCTGTTTTGAGCCCTGAGTGAGGTATTACTCACTCTGATTCTGTGTTTCTCCAGCTGACTGTGAGACTGATGGAGATCTCAGCCCCTCTAGTTTACAGGATGGTCCCGAGGCTTCAAACATCAACATCAGCTGCTCTCCACAGGCCACGCCCACAGAGGCCACGCCCTGCTCCACTCCACCAATCCCAGCTCTCGTTTCCCCTCAGTGAGTTTATAATGACAAAATTGGCCTCATGTAATGACAAGTTAAACGTAGGAGACCCATTTAAACTCAATTTACAATTGCAGGAAGTCACATAATGACCTTGCTTCTTTGATGTTCATTGTTAAGTACTTAATGTATCCCTTAATCTCCTCTCAGAGTATTGCCGTGTCGACTAAAACAGAGAGAGGACCTCCTAGCCCTTTCTCCTCACCTGTGGACAGGTAAAAACCTGCTTTCTTGATCCCTCAGCTCCTCAGTAGCATCTGTGCCGTATTAAAAACATCCATAAGACACACAGAACTTCGAGGTTTTGTGCTTTACTTGACTGCCAGATGTACTGATGGCTTTGTGCTCAGTAGGGTCCATGTTTTCATATGGAGTCCATCCCCTCCTCTCATCTTTCGTAACAGTGCACATGCTCCACGTCCTATAGGATAGTGTTTATACACCACAGGGCTCTTGGATGCCGTCCCTAGCAAATGCCTGCCATTACAACACACTTTTCCACTCATAAGAACTTCACGTTTCTCAGCAGGCAGAGATCTTTCAAAAGAGCCAGAGTCTGCCAAGCAGTAGGCTGGCTATAAACGCTTTTGTGGGCCTCGTAGGAAGCCCAGTGTTTGGATTGAACGAAGGCTTGTGTTGGTAAAAGACCTGAGAGACACGATTAGCTCATAGAAACAAGCTCAGAATGGACTCCACAGGCCAAACTCGGCAAAGATAAAGCCAATTCAAATACTACGTCTGTCTAGTTCTCTGTAGCCGTTATATTGGATTTCCAGGAAACGGTGCAGTGAAAACTACGTGATTTGAAGTACACGACAATTGGACATTCAATACAATTGAGCACACTTCTTTTTCACAAGGGTCCTCTGTGCTGGACATTACTGACACAATGCAAGCTGTGGGGTCAAAGGCTAAATGAAGGACATACAAAAGTTTGTTTACTTCAGACTTGTAAAACCTAATAAGGGGAACACACAGCACTCATGAAATGCACCATGTTCTCTTAAAAACCTAGTATTAAACAAATAATGGTGTTTAGATGGTGAGAGAGGGAAATTCCTTTGTGGTTTCCTTTAGGCCCAGTTTAACTTCAGGTCTTCCAAACAACTGTTTACTTAACATGATGTTCACTTTTGCACTTTTATAAGTTTACTTGGTTGTGCAATGTTGGCATAACAAACTTAGTTTTAGCAAATGGTGGTGGGCGAGTTACACAGAAGTTTAATACTTGGGGTTTGGTGTTTGTTTAAATCCCTTTACCCGAACTACAGTATGAGCAACAGCACATCTAGTAATGATAGCTGATAATGATACACAGGAATTTTCCTGCAGTTTGGACTGTCATAGAATGCAAAATGTAATGTTTTGTCCATAATCTGTCATATAATTCTCCTGATTATGTCACAGTTATGCTTCAGATGTGACCTCAGGCTTGAGCGATGGCTACGAGGGTCAATCAGAGAGGGGGAGCAAGTCAGCGACCCGGCGGACAGCAGCGAAACTGTTTAGGCGGAGAACGCGGTCCCGTCTGAGAATTACAGGGGTGAGAAAAAATCTGCATTTCATCCGGTCACGTATACATACTCCTAACTAATGCTGGACCGATTATGGGCTTTTTGGTGGCCGACGTAGATGCCGATATCTTAGAGAGCAGGGTGGCCAATAAAAAGTTGATAAATATGATCTTTAAATATTTCATTTTAAAGGAGCATTGCGTAAGTTCTGAAATTTCTAACCGTTACTGACACCAGTGGCCGTTAGAGAAACTGCAGCCAGTCTCATGCTCGTTCTCGGTGCGCAAGCTCGCACGCTCGTTGGCCGCACTAGATAAGGCTTTTTTTTTTTTTTACTTACGAGAAGTTTCCGTGTGTGTCTGGATTGTGCTGGAGGCTGGTCGCTTCTTTCCGTCCACAGAGTCCATTTGAAACACTGCTAGCGATTGCCGCTGCTTACTAATGGCTGCCGTACGGATGTAAGCCTAAGTAGACGAGCGTGACGTCACATTTTGTGAATTTTCGTGTCAATTCGGACCCGACTCCTCCACACACACAAACCTACATAGAGCTGATAGAGGCAGCCGTGGTGGACAGTCAAGGTGTCATTCTTTCTATTACATTATGGTTGGCTCATAAATGTACAAATGAAAACTCTTTTAAGTAAAAAGCTACACATAGCCCCTTTAAATATATTTGACATTATATTTACCAGATTAAATTCTAAATTTGTTATAATAACTTAATATTAAAAAGTTATAAATATATAGATTAAAACAATTATTAATTTAAAATAATATTATAATATAATAATTATAAAATCATGAAAAAGGACACAAGGAAGCATAGCATTACTAATAACTTATTTCATTTGTAAAAACAATAAATGCTGCAATGATATTTACAATAATTCACTAAATTGAATAAATAGTAAAACAAATTAGGAAAAAATACAAATGAGGAAGTCTAGCATTTGCCTTTTTTATTACTAATAACTTTTTTTAAATAATTTATTATAATACCTTAATGTATACAAATTATAATTATATATTATACAAGTTTATCTAATTTGAAATGATTATTATTGTAATATTATAATATATGTGACCCTGGATGACAAAACCAGTCTTATGGGTCATTTTTCTGAAATTGAGATTTATACATCACATGAAAGCTGAATAAATAAGCTTTCCATTGATGTATGATTTGTTAGGATATGACAATATTTGGCCGAGATACAACTATTTGAAAATCTAGAATCTGAGGGTGCAAAAAAATCGAAACATTGAGAAAATTGCCTTTAAAGTTATCCATTTATGTTCGCGATTATGCTGCATTCACTCACAAAAATAAATGTTTTATACATTTATGGTAGGAAATTTACTAAATATATTCATGGAACATGATCTTTACTTAATATCCTAATGATTTTCGGCATAAAAGAAAAAATTATAATTTTGACCCATACAATGTATTTTTGGCTATTCCCACAAATATACCCGTGCTACTTAAGACTGGTTTTGTGATCCAGGGTCACATATAATTAAAATATAATTTTATTATATTTTAATATAATCCCCTTCCAACAGTTATCAGCCAAGCAGAAAAGTAGTGCCTAGTACTGGTTATTAAAAATGCTAAATATCTGTGATATATTGGTCAAGCATTACTCCTAACCACTGGGCAGTCCATTTCTGCACCTCTGTAAAACCATCAGATGAAACATAAAAAATGTTAGCAAGGCAAATGGTGATAACTTGCAATGATATTGCGTGTGAATGTAAGATGTTTAGCAGTTGTCCATGTGTGATGGTTCTCTGTGTGGGTACGGGATGTCCTCAGTCATGTTTCATGAGGAATCCTTCGGGCTTGCATTGATTAGTGTTCAAAGGGCCAGAGAGATAAACTATAAACACACAGTCAAACACAATTAGCTCAGACCACGACTAATGCACACTTGCACACGCACAAAGAGAATTTTCTCTTTATTTATCCTATTATGCATAAATAATTTGAATAAACTTGTTTACACAGTTATTGAACTGAATTGAACCAACACTGAACTGAATTGAACTGAATATTTGAATTTGTCTCATGTTTGATGAAGTTTTCGTGATTAATTCTGTTACTTTCCTGTTTATTACTGTGAAGCTGTTTTGAGATGATTCTACTGTATAAAGCGCATTTAAAATAAAGGTGATTTATGCTAAATGCATACATGTTTAAAATGTACCATATGAGTATTTTTATTGATGACAAAATATGAAATACGTTTGGGGGCGTCTAGAAACCCACCTTGGCTGTTTCAATGACATGAATGTCTGGTAATATGCACACGTGACAATGATGTGTGTGTTGTTCCCCACAGCTGTCTGATAAAGTAGATCGGGTGGTTGAGTGTCAGCTACAGACTCATAACGATAAGATGGTCACCTTCAAATTTGACCTGGATGGCGACAACCCTGAGGACATCGCTGCGGTAATGGTAGGTGCCTAACATCTTAAAATGCACACTTTGACACATTGTCTTTTCTTTCCTTTACCGTGTCACTGGATAATAACCTACAGCTGGACTCGTGTTTATGTGCATGTGTTTGGGTCGTACTCAGGAAAAGTACCATCATCAAAGTGGTCATTAAGTGGAAAAGTGGTTATCAAAAAAATAGCAATGGACCCTTTTTGTAATGATGAGTTTCCATAGCTATTAACATTGTAAATCTATACTTTTTTAAAATTATTATTTAACGTACATTTATAGCACAATACTTTGTGTTAGATTATCTTGCCATTATAATTCAGAAAACTGCTGTGACATCTTTCCCTCTTCTGACCACCTTAATCGATTTTTTGTAACTCTATTGTAAAGTAATACAACTGTTTTCATCATTACTTCATAATATAAAGAAATGTTTATATTATGTTGAAATTAATGTTAACTATGATTAATGTTTTAGAAGTTTTTTTTGTTATAGTTCATGCTAACTAATAATAATTAACTCTTTTATAAACACTGCCTTAAATATAAGAACTGCCAAACATTACCAAAATGAAATGTCAAACCCATCAAGTGAAGCTGACATGACTGTGAAGCGTTGGTGCTGTTGATGACTCCATTTACTATATTTGTGTTTTCATCATCGTTCTGAATCCCATCCAGACGTAGTCTTTGACAATAACACTTTTCTCAGCTTTTTGTTCAAAATTATTATTTTTAATGTAACTCACCCACATTCAAGTGTTGATAAAAAAAATATGAAATGAAGCTAGTATAAAATGTTTTTGTTTGTTTGTTTAAAAGCAGTCTGTTGTCAAAAAACTTTTTTCTTTTGATAATTTGCATGTTCAGTTATTTACACAACAATATATTCTCTGGCCATAGAAGTTTGTGAAAATGGTGAAAAATACATGGATTCTTATTGTAAAGTGTTATCACATTTTTTAAATTATTCTTTCATAGAAGAGCACAATACATGACACACATGCACATACTAACATTTTACTATTATTGTTGTACATTTCAGAGATATTTTGATATTAAAGCTGACCAGATCACCAACTGTTTCAGACATCTGGTTCTGTTTGTCCCTCATTGTAAGATGCAGGATAGTTACATTTCTTCTTTTTTTCTCTTTTTTTTCTTTTTCTGATTGAACGTTCACCCCCCAAAACGTATAACATGTCCCAGGGTTTACTCAAAATGTCATGGGCTATTTATACTTTGTAAATAAAATGACAGGATGAAATAAAATTTCACCCTATATATTTTCTAAATCCGTGTTATTGATCTTATTGTGAACAATTACGTCTGTAGGTACTACTAACTATAAGTAATGTTGAAACTACATGTCAACTAGCAGTCATTAGAGTATCAGTAAACTGTCTGCTTAATATCTGCTAAAACTTTATTTTGATACTCCCTCAACAGACTTACTACTGACTATAAGTAACTATGCAAGTACATGTCAACTTATTCTACTAACATAACACTCTACATATACTGTAATGAGAGTTAGTTGACGCAAAGTTACTTATTATACTTATAACGTACATGTCACAATATTCCTAATTTAAATAATTTCCACTTAAAGCATACGCAGAATAAAGCCTGGTTGAGTTAGTTAGTAGTGTGTTAAACTCATGGTTATGGTAAGGGGCGGGACAGTTCCCAAACATGCTCGAAGCGGTTGACCAATCACAACACACTGGCCCAGTCGACCAATCAGAGCACAGTGTAGTTTTCAGAAGGAGGGGCTTCATAGAGACAGGAATTAAACAGAGCGTTACTAGCCATGTTTCCATTCACTTGTCAATCGAATTATCTGAAGTTCGGTAAAAAACCTCATGTGAATAAAGCTGGTGAAAGTGTGTTTCCATCAAACGGCTTTAAAGCGGATAAAAACCTGTGCCTAATGACGTCACATGCTGTTTTACGATCAAATTGGTATATCGAATTGATTTGAGACATTTTAAGGTGTTTCCATTCATTTTCTCACCGAATTGCACAACATTCAAGCCAACATTTGCGAACAAAGTTTTGCTAGACAAAATGGGTCGCGCCATAATAACGTTTCCATCAGCGTTTATCGCATAAGCCGTATATCCATCAAGATCAAATCCATGAGACCGAATGTATTTCATTTGAGTCGATATTCATGAAATTCAATCGAATTTCACTGTTTCCATAAGGCATTTTTCATTCGATATCACTTAATGCGGATAAAAAACATGTGGATGGAAACATAGCTACTGACAGACTGGGAAGAGAGGAGCAGCAACAATGGAGAATATTGGGAATTAATAATGAAAACATATTCTAGTAGAGCCCAAAAAACTAAATAAAGACTTTGAAAAAGGCCATAATAGGTCCAATAAATTTGAGTTGAAGGATGAATGGGCAAGAAGAGAAGTGAATAAAACCTCAGAACAACAAAAATATGCTGCTTTTCATATCAAAGTATAAATAGAATATAAATAATTTTCCATAAGTTTGAGTCTTTGATTGTAATGCTGAGTGTGTAGGAGCGGATGGCCGGATGCCTATTGTAAAGTGTGTGTGTGTTCGATGACAGGACTTTGTGACTGCATGCAGCTCCTTCTCTCAGATACAGAAGCTCTTTGTTTCGTCTCAGAGTCCTGGCAGCGCTGTAGTCGCTCCTGGTGTGTTATTGGTCGAAGGGTGAACACCCACTGCTATTAGTGGTGTGTAAAAGCTCAGCTTGTGGACAACTTAATTAAAGCTCCCTTGAATTAAAAGAGTGTCCACAAGTGCGCACATGCTCAATTTAAGCACGTTTCATTTTAAGTAGTCAAGTAGTCATAGTTTGAATGGCACAGAGACCCCCTTGATCCCTGCGAGGTCTACGTGCGCTACGTGTGCCGATGCCAGCTTCCCCTCGGCATTCAGAATTGATGGTGCTTCTGAAGTCATGCTTGCTCATTTTGTTTTGTTTATTTCTCAAGGTGCATAATGAGTTCATCCTGCCCTCAGAGAAGGAAGGTTTCATTCACCGCATCGGTGACATCATTAAGCGAGCAGAGTCCATGCTGAAGGACTCATCCGGTCAACAAGAACCTACGGAGCCGCCCGTCCCTCTTATCTTAATGCCGCCAACTCACTGTCTGGTTCTCAGGTGAGCCTGCAAGTGAAGAAACCGTCCGGTCCACTCACTTTCATAATCCATTGCAAGTTGCAACACAATACTACCAATAATCTATGCCACTTATTTAAATAATTATTCATGCACCAGTAGCAGATCATTTTATGTGATGTTAAATCATGTTTCCAGCTGTAGCTGTAGGTGAGGGTGTGCGCTCTGTTCAGGAGTTTACACAACCACTATCTTTCAACAGAGTTCTCTGTTGTTGTGAGAGTTTTTGTTTGAAAATGATCGGTTTCAGGTTTAACTCATCATCTTGAGGTGTGTTCTGGACTATTTTGTCCTGTTCTGGGCAGCACAAAAGAGGACATTTTAACAATGAGCCACTGCTTTAGATATGTGTACACCTTGTGCATTTAAATTCCCTCTGATTTCCTCTGCTATTTACAATTTAGGAACCTCACAGATCTTTCCAGATCTTTTTCTCCAATCCTACCTCATTAGAAACAACATAGTAAAAAGTTATATTGAGATACTGGCAATGAAGACTTACATTGAATAGTTCTGGAATGTATAATATTAAATATAATAATTTATATTATATATATATATTATATATACAACGTTCCTAATTTATAATTATATATTCTGTATATAACATATATATATCCCCTAGCTCCACCTGCCTAGATATGCTACAGATTTATAAATGTCTATTTATATATCTTACATGCTCACAGCAGCGTGTCTGTGTATCTGTTAGCAGTAGCAAGTTAATATTTGTTTTTCTGACCAAATATATTTTTGATCAAATAAGTGCATCCTTATCAAAGCAGACGGGACTTTAAAAACATAAAAAATTCCTAATGATTCCAAAATTCTGAACCAAATAGTTTATATAATATTATTAATCATTTGCTTTATAAAATCAAAGTAAAATGTCCTTAACATATTTATTATCTGGTAAAATTTTTATAAAAGCAATAAGGCCCTCGAGGCTGTGTTGCGTGATGCCTAATGCCCTTTAGCTAACTATATTCATTGTATAATAGTCCTGATAAAATAAAATTCTGCATCAAAATTTAGGCAAGACAAGTAGTTTGTTTAGGCATGGTTTGTAGCAATTACAAACCTGCGCACATATATTTAAACAACTATAGAATCAATTCTTAATGCGCATGTGAACGCCATCAGCGTTTATCACAGGTTTGCGTTTAAAGTCTATTTAGAGAGAACGGCGTCGTCTTAGCGGCCCCTAATTTAATGATCATTCATTTCGATGGAAGTGAATCAATCAAAACTAACATTAGCTGGAAACAACATTATTCAAGAACCGCTATAAAACCAAACCATTCTTTGCTACCTTAAATTATGTTTGTCTCTGTAAAGCTGCTTTGAAACAATCTACATTGTTAAAATCCTATATAAATGAGGATATGACTTGACTTGACTATAATATGGCTGCTTATAACTAGTCATGCTGCTGCTATACAAATATGATGAATATTTGTCCATACATCCAAAAAAACAGTAATACGAACATTATGGTATGATTAGCTACTCTTTGCGATTAAATCTTCACTTCGTGTCCAAACTCTGTAGAACAAAATGCAGTCTCGGTTTACTCCAGCCTGCCAGTCAACTGATCTTAAGATATGTCTTAATTAGTACAGAGAAGCAGAACAATGGCTGTTTTATTTGGATTTAGAGATCTATAACAGCCTAATGGAGGCACACACACCCACACAATCATGCATGGTACCCTGAGGGTTGCGAAACCAGCGCTCGAGAGAAATCCGCTGGACCCGGACCAGCTCCTGATTACAACCAGCCGCGCAAGAGTAGCTGCGTCCCAGACCTCCTCCTGCAGGCGTTAGATGCTCGTCTCTAGAGTCTCCAGCGTCATTCGCTCAACAGGCTCAAAGCTGGACTGTAAAGGCTTCGAATATGACAGAATGTAACCCTCGTACACAAACCACAGGCCTCTTTTCCAATAACCAGTGCAGCTGTGGAGTTGAGACTGAGAGAGTTTATGCAGGTCTGTGTGTATGAGCTGTTTTGGTCCTGTCGCAGTGCCATAGAGAGTGCTTGTCGTGTTAATCTTTGTAAAAACTCTGTTCCCGTGTATGACTGCAGTGGAGACAAGCAATTACACTGCGACTGCTCTTAACCTTAATTAAACTTAAGCACTCTGTCATTAAAGAATATTACACTAATAAATATAACCTCAGGCTCAAGTCAATACTATTACTCTGTTCAGTTCTCAAGCTATTTTAACATTATGCAATAATGTAAATAAGGATTAAAAAGTTTTTATTATATGGCTAACAGGATTATGCTTTATTTACTTCCAATGTGATTAAAATTTTTTGGTTTATATTGTAGGTTTATATATATAATAGCACAGTGTATAATCGTAGTGTAAAACAACATGCATTAAATTGTGAATAATTGGACAGTAAACACATTTATAATGTTACAAAATATTTCTATTTCAAATAAATTCTGTTCATCAAAGATCTTCAAATCTTTCACAAAAATATTAAGCAGCA
Organism: Chrosomus eos; assembly: GCA_036326025.1. Lineage (NCBI taxonomy): Eukaryota > Metazoa > Chordata > Actinopteri > Cypriniformes > Leuciscidae > Chrosomus > Chrosomus eos. Next base: position 4,293,276 of record CM070830.1, on the reverse strand, counting down.
GAACTTCAAAGAACTGATCATTTATAATAATCAGAAAAGTTTCTTGAGCAGAAAATCATCATATTATACTGATTTCTGGAGGATCATGTGACACTGAAGACTGGAGTAATGATGCTGAAAATTCAGCTTTGATCACAGGAATGAATTTCATATTATAACATAAAACAGCTATTTTAAATTGTAATAATATTTCACAATATTACAAGTTTTACCAGATTTTTATCAAATAAATGCAGCCTCTGTGAGCACAAGAGACTTCTTTCAAAATCACTAAAAATTACATAAATTGTTTTTCATAATATGGCTAAAATAAACCCACCCGTTTCAAACAGTGTAAATGAAGCCTATATGAGCGTACATTTATAATACATTACAAACTGTTTTTCCCTTTCAGCCGAACCTCCACAGTCGGGCACGAGCTCATTCCTCTTCCTCTCTACCAGGTAAGCTTGCATAAACTTTACCATTGAGTATTGATGAAGTAGCTCTTTCAAATCAGCACTTTGTTCACACGTATACATATGTTTTTTAGCGGAGTTTGGTCTGGGCGCCGGGGCCGGGGCGAGAGCCTCTCCTCTGGGAGTCGGTGGAGACATTACCTCATCCACACGTCCACTCTTACGCTCACAGTCTTTCCATAATGGCCCAGGTAAGTGACCACTTCTCTCCAATGTACCTCTCTTAGTCTTTCCTATTCCTGCCTAGCTGTGAGTGGGAATAAAAGCTGGCCACTCTTTAAATGTCATTCGGCTTTAGTCAGTGCCTTCAACATATACTGAACATCACAGATGCAGTTTGAGTCAGCCTGGCTCCAGGGAATCTTGGGTAACTGCTTTAGCTGGTAGCAGTTTGTTGGTGGGTTGGGAATGCTGTCTTCAGGGTCCCAATAATGCAATTTGTATTAACCTAAAATAACATTTAAAGTCTGCATGAAACGGACGTTGTGACGATCTTTTCTTCACTATGCTGATGTACAGTAGTGGCCAAAAGTGATGTCCGGAGGGGATATTTGTTTTTAATGACCCTAAAGTTCGATTAAAGCATCAAAATATGAGGAAAATAATATTTTAAATATCAGGGAAGAATATAACACTAAACTTGGTTAAGGTATTTATTTATCTAACAAAACAACAGCTACAGGTTTTATTTTTACTCTGCAAAAAAGGCATTGAAAAACAAAAAGCTCACAGGCAAAAGCATATTTTGACTACAACATAATCAGTTATTGATATTTCGTTGGTCTTCTCTTGTTTTTGCATGGTCATAATATCTATGTATGACAGCCTGGTCAAAAATCATGTCTGCACAATTTGACGTTTCATTGCGGTATCACAAATAAAACTATTGACTCAACATCATACAAAATTGTTAACACAAATAATATTTGAATAAAAAATAAATGTCAATTTTGGCCACTACGGTATGTGCACTATTTCTAGCTAATAGTTAGCTGCTCTTTTTAGAGGATTAAAATAAAAAAACAAGTTCACATTACTCATTTGGTTTTTGAATTGGTTTACCTTAAAGGGTACCTATTATGGCGTTTAAAATGTTCCTAGTACTGTTCTGGGAGTCCCCAACAACAGTTTTGCATGCATGCAATGACAAAAAACACTTTTGTTGTCTTATAATATGCATTTATTTTTACCTGATTTGCTCACCGACTCCCAAATGATTCGTTCAACGACTCATTTTTCCAAACCCCTCCTTTGCGTGACGCTAATCTGCGGTGATTGGTCAGATGACCCAGTCAGTTATTGTTTGCGTTAGCCCAACGCATACACATATTGATAAAGCACTGCAGTACTACAAGGTATTGCTCTATTCTTTATGACAACTCCAATAATAACGACAAATATTTCACATATTTCAAAAAAATTGACATTGGAGACCTAGAAGCTGCGCTGAGCGTAACTTACACAACACACACACATACTTATTGAGCATGCTACAAAACACATAAAAGCAACAATTATTAATAATACTTACAGGTTGTGATTCGGAGGAGGAAGCTGATCCAAATACACTTGGTACTGAACCTTCCTATATCAGCCGACTCGCGAATCCACACTTGAAAGCGTTTATGTTTGTAAAGCAATCGTCATTAAAATAACGCGAGCACAGCTCAAGGTGGCTATACTTGTGTGGTATAGTTGTAAATATAAACTCTAGCCACTGATTCTTCACATGCTCGTCTCTGGGCAGTGAATAAAAAGTTCGCTTTTGATTCGCACTTCAGAACACAGCGTCTCGTCGACATGATTCCCTGGCGTCTGCGCGCGCAATAAGTGGGCGTATCTTATTCAAAGAACTTGTCGAGGTGACGTCATCTAGACAGAGAAAAAGCATCGTTCGTCTATCGATTCATATCAGCAACTCAGAGTCGACTCTTACTTTTGAGAGAAAATAACTTTGTATACGGTGAACTTTCATATTTAAAACTTTGCAGGATGTTTTCGTTCACTTAGATCTATGTTACACACTACATGAAAGGTAATTTTCAAAATTCCATAATCGGTGCCCTTTAACTTGTTGGGTCTACTTAAGTTTTAATGTCATGGTGCCAAATGCAGTTATTCAAAATCTACTTACATTTCATTGATTTCACAGCTTTAAAACAAACAACTACGAGTACAACGTTTTTAGAGTGTGGAATATTTACAACCCAGTCCATCAAAGTGACAGATAATGTTATTTGTAGTGCATCTTCTGGTCTCCACATCTGTTACTAAGTTCTTCTACTCTGGTAGTTTTGTCATAATTTAAATAATGAGACCCAGAAACTCTGCATGTCCCCCTCCTAGAGTCGATCTCTCTACTACTGTTGGTGCTTTTCTGTCCCGCCTACAGAACATTTTGTTCTGCTGCTTTCTGGCTTCATGCCTTGATGTACATGTTGCGCATTCGTTTTTTGCAAAAGAATATCCAGATAAAACCAAAGAGCCACTGTTACGATGTCTACAGTAATTATGTTCAGCCTCTTCTACAATGGGAGCTTTACAAGCGAATGCACAGATGGTTTTTATTTTCATTAATGTCAGAGAGACTTTGGCTCGCTCGCTTCATCGATGTTAAACTTCAGACATGATCATTCACTGGGGCCGGTCCGTTGACGTAATGGACTCATCAGAGACCATGTTAGACAACACTTTGTGTATTGCTATGGAGATGGTACTGTGGGAAAGGTGTTATTGTACAGAGGCATTTCACTTTGGCATTGACAGATGGTGGGACAAACCCATAGGTGTGTGAAATAGAGCGAGGGTGACGTCTCACTCGCACAAAAGACTTTCAGCAGAGGAACCTGTTTTGGACATCTATCATTGCCAATATTCTCATGAGTATTGCGATCATGGTTTGGTTACTGCTAATGAATTCGAGTATGATAAGATCAGTTGCAACAGTAGCTTTTGTTGTTTTCTGGAAAGCCTTCTAGCTAGACATCCAGCTTGTGCCTCAACAGATCTACAGTTCTTTCCAGCATATATTAAACAGTTTCTATATAAATGTATAGATGCATAAATGTATATGAACAATTCTTCAGATGTTGGTGCTTGCTAACTTAATACTAATACTTTGTCTTGTAACTCGCCCACATATTTGTGCTGCAGAGATTAATGATACTGTGTCTCATGCAGCTTTTAGAGGAGTGACCTTTATCATTTTGATAAATTATAAATGGCAAATATTAAAACTCTATACCATTTAGTCTAAATTAATTAAAAATAAAACACACAAAACACTAAAATCAATTTCTGTGTAAAAAAAAATTCAACTTATAAAAGTAAGTGTTTGTGTTGCATTAAAATTTTAAGTTTAGTCAACTTGTGAAGTACTTAGTGACAACTTGGCTATTTGAGTTGAATAAACGTGAAATTTTAAAGCAGTATGAATTCTTACTTTTTTAAGTGGAAACATTTTTCTTTTCTTTTTTTACAGCACGATTACATTTAAGAATGGCATTAAATTCTGAGTGTTTTTAAAAATTAAAAAGGCAAGTTCTGGAAAGTCTTGCACAGAGCAAACACCACTAACTGCCTTTTTAAAAAAATGAAAGATAAATATATAACATAGAAAATCTCACTCTGCACTACTAATATCTTTGTCATTTCCCAGGTTCTCCTCATCCTCATCCTCATCACGTTCCATCAGCCTCAGCCTACCCTTCTGATCCCAGAATGCCTCATTCCAATCTACCTCACGTTCAGCAGTATATGCCCTCGTACATGAACAACCCCACCCACTTCCCCTTCCCGTACCCGCCTCACCCAGGCTCCCCCAAACCCAGCCATACTCCTCTGTCCCGTATGCACAGCAGTCCGTCATACTCCCTCTCGTCCCCTGCATCCGGCCCGGGCTCGCCCAGCCCACTCACCTCAGACTTCTCAAGTCCCGTTTCCGACATCAACCTGATGTCTCCGGCTCACACACAGGCCATGTGGCCACCACACAGTCAGCCTCTGTTTTCCCTGGCTAATGTGCTGTCTATGGCAATGAGCATGGCACATTCCTTCATGCCCGCACCCAACCTGGCTCAGGCCATGCCGGGTTTCCAGCCTGGATATCCCACGATGTATGCGCACCAGTATCCTCAATCTCCAGGGATGGCCGAGTATTACCAGAACATGGAATCTCAGTTTCGAGACAGTTTGATGTCGCCACCTTCCCAAACGTTTCCAACATCTACTTCACCCAGTGGTGTTTCCATGTCCGCCCAGCAGACAGCGTCTCAAGAGGGAATGCTGTATGCACAGGAGTCCTCTAAGGAATATCCTCACGGATACAGACCGGCTTTCCCCAGGCACTTACTAGACCAGCGGAGCAGCCCCGGGTCTTCATCTGGACTGTCGTCTTCCCCACGAGCGAGCCCAGATAGCAGAGTAAGCCATTAACCTCTTCACCAGTTAACCCATTAAAGAGGTCCAGTCGGTACAATTAATTTAAATAACACTGAAATTGTGATATGGCATAGTGCAATTATCTAATAGCAAAGGTAGTGATTCAAATAATGTATTTAGGGCTGTCAAACGATTAATCGCGATTAATCGCATCCAAAATAAAAGTTTGTGTTTACATAATAAATGTGTGTGTACTGTGTATAATTATTTTATATATATAAATACATACACATGCTTGTAAATATTTAAGAAATATTTGCATGTATATACTATATATAGATTTATAAATTTATATTATATATAAATATTTTATATATAAATAACAAATTTTTCACAAATATATAAATGCATGTGTGTGTACTTATATATACAAAATAATTTTACACAGTACACACACATTTATTATGTAAACACAAACTTTTATTTGGATGCGATTAATTGCGATTAATCATTTGACAGCCCTAATATATATATATACATTATCTCACAAATTTGAGTACACCCCTCACATTTCAGCAAACATTTTAGTATATCTTCTCAAGGGACAATACTATAGAAATGAAACTTGGATAGATTTTTGACTAGTCAATGTGCTGCTTGTATAGCAGTATATATTTACTGTCCTCTGAAACATATTTATGAAACTCAAAATACAGCCATTATTGTCAAAATAGCTGGCAACAAAAGTGAACATGTCAAAACTGTGCCCAAAGTGTCAATATTTTGTTTGAGCACCATTGTTATCTAGCACTGCCTAAATCCTCCTAGGCATGGACTTCACCAGAGCTGCACAGGTTGATGCTGGGATCCTCTTCCACTCCTCCATAATGACATCACGGCGCTGCTCAAACACATGGCACTTCTCCACCTTCGGCTTGAGGATCACCACAGGTGCTCAATAGGGTTCAGGTCTGGAGATATTCTTGGCCACTCCTTCACCTTCAGCTTCTTCAGCAAGGCATTTGTCATCTTGGCGGTGTGTTTGGGGTCGTTATCGTGCCGTTCGGCACAGCTCCTGAAGGGAGGGCATCATGTTCTACTTCAGAATGTCACAGAACATGTTGGAGTCCACATTTCCCTCAATGAAGCACAGCTCCCCAGTACCGGCAGCACTCATGCAACCCAGACCATCATGCTACCACCACCATGCTCGACTGTAGGCAAGACACAATGTTCTTGTTACTCCTCACCAGGGATCGCCACACATGCTGGACACCATCTGAGCCTAACAAGTTTATCTTAGTCTCATCAGGCCACAGGACATGGTTCCAGTAATTCATGCTCTTGGACAGGTTGCTTTCAAATTAAACTGTTTGCGGGCTTTCTTGAGAGACAGCTTCAGATGAGGCTTCCTTCTGGGACGACGGCCATGCAAACCGACTTGTTGCAGTGTGTGGCGTATGGTCTGAGCACTGACAAGCTGACCTTCCGCTTCTGCAACCTGTAAATCAATGCTGGGACAATCATGCGTCTGTTTTTTGAAGCTAGCTTCTGCACCTGACACACAGCATGAGGTCTCAACTTCTTTGATTGACCCTTGCGAGAACTGTTCAAAGTGGAACCCGTCTTGGAAAACCTCTGTATGACCCTGGCCTGTAATGTAACTCAGTTTCAGGGTGTTATCAATCTTCTTATAGCCTAGGTCAACTTTGTGGAGAGTAACAATTCTAATTCTCAAATCCTTAGGGGTGGTGATGGCGCAATGGATAAGACACATGCCTTTGGTGTGAGAGACCAGGGTTTAAATCCACTGTGAGACACCAATGTGTCCCTGAGCAAGACACTTAACCCCTAGTTGCTCTAGAGGCGTGTGACCTCTGACATATATAGCAATTATAAGTCGCTTTGAATAAAAGCGTCAGCTAAATGTAATGGAAATGAGTTCTTTGCCATGAGGTGCCATGTTGAACGTCCAGTGGTCAGGATGAGAGAATCGAACTGAAAGTGCAAATTTTAACTAATCTAATACAAGATACACACATTTGTATGGTCCTGTCAAGCAGACAAAAACATGAAAATGATGAATAGGACATGTGGCTTTGTATGGTTAAATGACGTACGGCTATTATCACTTAGGGTGAGTACACTTTTGTTGCCAGCTATTTTGACAATAATGACTGTATGTTGAGTTATTTTCAGAGGACAGTAAATATATACTGCTATACAAGCAGCACATTGACTAGTCTAAAATCTATCCAAGTTTCATTTCTATAGCATTGTCCCTTGAGAAGATATACTAAAATGTTTGCTGAAATGTGAGAGGTGTAACTTTCCTGAGATATATATCTATACTGTACTATAATAATCATATGTATAGTGTTATATATATATATGTGTGTATATATGATGAATAATTCACGGCCTGGGTGGGACTAATGATGGGTCCAGATCTGGATCATGCAGATTGGTGACCTCTGCTCTTAACATTGAGCAACAGTTTCACTTTTCTGTGTTATGACAGTATTTGTTTCCATAGTGTTGGCAGTTGTTCTGAGCACGTTTTATATCACTCAATGTCAATAGCTAACGTTGCTAATGTACCTTTAAATGTGTTCATCCTCGGTTATGAAACCCAGATGTGGAAGTATTCCTGAATGAAACAGTATTTCTCTCTCCAAGGTGTCGTCATCCAGTCCCAGATCATTGTCTCCTCTGGTCTCAGTAGAGAGTAGCAGAACTTCACAGTGCCAAGAAATCTCTTTACCGTCTGGTAAGATACTGACCCCTAAACATAAACACACGTCACACACTACCTGGTACACATAGGGCTTTCTTCTTACAGAATGTGCTTTTATAATGTTGCAGTACTAAATACATGGTTATATGCTCTTGCACTCACAGAGGGTTTGTGGACACCTATTCAATATGCCTGTGGAGTTCTTGCGCAACCAAAGTGTTTTTTTGTTTCTTGGTCTACAGCTTTTATGTGTTCCTAAAACCGGAGCTATTTTGGCAGTGTTCGGAATGGAATATAAACATACTGAATATTACAGTATACAGTAAATACTGTCATGATTTAAAAAAAGGAAAATGTGAAACAACGCTAGACATTTGCTGCATTGTGTCTCATGAAGTAAATATTATAGTGCAATTTAATCCAAATTTATATAAAATATTGTAACTCTTGGCAGTCAATGACAAACTAATGAGTCAAAAATTGTTTAACATTGAATTGTTTTTGGCTGATATTCTGGTTCATTAGTTTGTACTATATGTAAACTATACTGTTCATAGTATGCAAATTTAGATACATAGAGTTTGATGACCTACTACATTTGACAAACTGAGCAGTATAGCCAAACAACACTGCACAATACTGTATCCCACAATGCAATGCTCTCGACTGGGTCTTTCATTTCCTATGTGACAAAATTTTACAGCTGTAATCCCTTTCTTTGACTCATTATTGGACATTTTTACCCAAAATTGAAACTAACCTTCATGGGTCACACTTGTATGTGAAAACCAAAAAAAAAAAAACAAAGACAATAAGTGTTGTTGTTTTTTTCAATGAAATAATGTACTTTATTGTGTTTCAATAATATTTATTCTTTAATATTTTGTGACATTATTATATTGTATTATTTCATGAAACTAGACAATATTCACCTCTAAATTATGCTAATAAGAATCCAAATATTGTAAAAAACTAAATCTTATTTATCTATATTAAAGGGGGGGGTGAAATGCTCAGTTTCACTCAATCTCATGTTAATCTTGAGTACCTATAGAGTAGTATTGCATCCTTCATACCTCCAAAAAGTTTTTAGTTTTATTATATTTATAAAAGAAAAATAGGCTGTACCGAGTCTTTCCGAAAAAACCCGAGCGGGTGGAGGCGTGCCGTGTGGGCGGAAGCGCGCGAAGCTTTTGCGTGTGTTGTAAACAGACAGACTCGTGGTTTATGAGGACATGATTTATTTTTACAATAAACAAACTGACACCTACAGTGGCCAGCTAAACAAATGTATTTAAACACACACACACACACACACACACACACACACACACACACACACACACACACACACACACACACACACACACACCATACATCGCATGCTCCATAGATACATTAACTGTAAGTGATCATGTTGTTTACTTGCTGTGCTTAACGCCGATAGTTAACAACTCACAGACATTTGAAGCAGTTTTACTCACCGCCTGCGGTTCCAACGCACGACCGTGAACCTTTATCGTTGGGACTGCTCCATCTTTAAGTATTAGGCGATCTGCAAATCCGGCGTCGAACTGAGCCTATAACGTTAACTATAACCGTCGAAATGAAGGAAACAAACAAGAACACGTCACTTGCACAACTCCGTTGCTGCTCTGGAAAAACAAAATCCATCCACAGGTCCCTTAACGCTGGGTTCTTTGGAAATTTGTGCAGTGTTGTCTTGCCCTGGCAACCAAAAACACACTTTTTTTGTGCCTTTTTTTTTATTGCAGCGCTCTGATGGCATAGGCTACAGATGCACGCGCGCACTTCCGGGAGAATTACACTTAATACCCGTATAAGGAAATTCCGCACACTCTGACGACGCGTAGAGCCGTATTCGAAAAAAACTTTCCGAAACTTGTGACAAACCGGAAGGAGTATTTTTGGAACAGAATTACTCCATCAAACTTACAACTTCATTTTTGAAACTTTGTCCATGTTTAGCATGGGAATCCAACTCTTTAACAGTGTAAAAAACTCACTATGCATGAAACAGCATTTCACCCCCCCTTTAAGACATCATCAAAGACTACTTTATCATGGCTAATTTGTAGATACCTCAGAATATTTGTATTTCCCATTCATTTGGTAACTGAGCATTTTTAAGACAATTTTTGTGTGTGTTAATATAGAAAGTGGCAAAAAAGTCAACAGATTTTCATATAATTCCGATGTAAAACAATTTAAAACAAGAAATTTTTTTTCAGTCTAAAATGACCAAAGACCATCAGAGGATTAAAAAGACTAAATAAGCACATTATTTTCATGATGATAACTGGACGTCACACGAATGCAATGTGATTATGAGTTCAAGTGACATATTTCTGCTAACATTATCATGCTTGAGAGAATATACACCTTTTCTATTACAGAGCCGAAGTCTACTGTGACTGTGGGCCGTTTTCAAGTGTCCCCCAGTAAAGAGATTCCTGCTCCCGCCGGACACACTCCACCCAGTGATCCTCCACCTGTCGTCCCTCGGGATAATCTCATCAGGACTCTGGATCAGCCTGCGTGCTCTTTTTTAGCTCAAAATCCAGCCAAAAACCTGTGCGTTCTTCCTTCCTGTGAGGCTCGGCGTGATTTGAGTCCTGCTGGCCAGCCTGAGACGGGGAGAAAGATCGATGAGCGAGAGGAGGATCATGATGATGATGATCGTGATGAGAGCCCTCTGGATAAGAAGCACCGGAGGAAGAAGGGGCGCAGGGTGGATTGTGGCCCAGGTCTGATGGGAACGTCGGTGGACAGTGGTTTTTCTGTGGCTCTGGACACAGAGGGAGAGTGTGGGATGGAAACACGACCAGTCCTCCGCATGCCACTCCGTTCCACAACCTGTGGATGAGCTACACACGAAGCTCCTCCTACCTGAGCAGCGACGAATCAGAGAGCGAGGATGAAGAGATGTGGGGGGAGCTACAGGAGCTGAGGGAGAAGTAAGGCACTTTCAAACTTCTGTTTTATTGTATTTATCTTAGGCCTGTACGATTCATCGAATTTCTGTTTCGATTTTGGCTTCCAAGGATTATTAAAACACCATAATCGAGATTATTGTCCCGCATTCAGTTTCTTTCCTCTAAAGCAGTGTGCTTTCACCCCTCCATAAAAGCCCAAACGTAACGTCCAAATCAGTCGAATTATATACTGTTACTGCTGTAATATTGGGTCGTGCTTGATATTAAAAAGAGTTCTGTGCATATAGTCTAATATAACTGTTGATATCTGTTCTGTTCGTATTAATCAAACAACAAAAGAAAAAGAAAACACTCACTGCTCTTGACTTAATAACTTTAGTAGTAATACTTTACTATAAATATTGAATTCATATATAGTAGAGACTATGCAGTGTTTATTTTTTACATTTGATTTATTAAATTAGTTTAAATTAGACAAAATTCTATACTTTTAGAAAGCATTGTTTATTTAATTTGAATCTTTTTTCTTTTGTATTTGTCCTATTTTTTTGTCATTTCTTTTATTTTTTTATTGTATTACTGAATGATGTATTACTATGTTCTATAATTGTTTTTTTAAATACATTAGTTAGTATTAATATAGTGAGATTTCACTGATCTAAAACTTTTATATCATAGCAACCTGATTTCCAGCAAAGTATACTTGATATATATACTTTTAAATACATACATACATATATAAACATATATATATATATGTGTGTATATATATATTATGTGTGTGTGGTGTGTGGGGTGTGTGGTGTGTGTGTGTGTGTGTGTGTGTGTGTGTGTGTGTGTGTGTGTGTGTGTGTGTGTGTGTGTGTGTGTGTGTGTGTGTGTGTGTGTGTGTGTGTGTAAAGGTAAAGGTATTCATAATGTACGTTATGCATTATATCTTTTCATAAATAATTGTAACCGAAGTTTAAATGCGTTATAATATTTGCAGATTTCTTGTTACATAAAATTGGTTGTTTGTTGTGTTCTAATGGGTTATACTTTCTAAATGTGTAACACAAGTATTATAATGTGTTATAAATGTGGTTACAATTGTTCATGAGTCCAAATCATATGCATCAAGTAATTAATGCATTAATCTTAACCGTTATACATAGCTGGAAACAATATTCAAACTATAGGCTAGAGTTTGCTCATAACACCCACTCCCAATCATGTAAAATAATCATGATTACAGTACTGACCGAGATAACCGTGATGATCGCCCTGACTCTGTCTGTCTCTGTCCGCTCAGGCATCTGTGTGAGGTTCAGTCTCTCAGGCGCTGCAGAAGAGAGAGATAGAGGAACTCTACTGTAAGATGGGCAAGATCCCTCCTCCCTGTATAGTGTCTCCAGCAGTCATGCTCTCCGGCCGTCAGCGGCGCCTGTCTAAAGGAGGAAACTTCCCATCGTCCCGCAGGAACAGCCTCCAGAGACTCGACATTCTGCCGTTAGCAGGTTCAGCTCTTTCAGCCTTTTATACAGATCTGAACCATAATCATTATAGTAAAACTCTTCTGAAAACTAGTGGACTGCCTTGCTGTTTACCGCCTACACACAGAGCTGCCTTTTAAGAAAGCATTCTCACTGAGATAGCAGCTTTCAGTGTTTACAATACTTTAATAAGCTGAAAAGGACAGCGTCACACAGATATTATGGTGAAATACAAAACTTTTTAATTATCACTTTACAATAAGGTCCCATTCGTTCCATACATTAATTAGAAATGAGCATTACATTTGTAATTATTCATCTTTGTTAATGTTAGTTTATTTAAAAAAAAAACTTTTAATTGTTAGTTTATGTCAGTTCAGGTACTTTAAATAATATAAAAAATGTTTGATTTAAATAATGAATTAGGCAATGTTGAAATTAAAATGAACTAAGATTAATAAAGTATTTTTCATTGTTAGTTTATGTTTACAAATATAACTTAATTTTCAAGTGTTACCTGGATGGTTAAGTAGTTTTTAATCAATGTTTTTTGGTATTGAACGTATTGTTTATAATCATCATCATTTAATATTTCTCTATGATTAATAAGTGCTTTAGGTCATGTTAACTAATAACTACTGTAAAGTGTCATCTAGTCTATTGACTCATCTATACGTTTTGTTGTTGAATAAATTATGGGATTTCCTTCCCTGCAAAGATAGGATCCTGCCGCAGAATTCAGTCAAAGTACAGTATCTTAGCACGTTTTGGAGCATCTTCTGTGTTTATGCTGTCTTCATAGACAGCGCTCTAGCTTTGACAGAGCCGTATTAGTGGTTTTAGGTGTGGCTGAATAAGCAATAGTTTAATTTAATGAAGCCTGTAAATGAGCGAATGTTGAACATCTTGCTGTGCTGTGATTGGCCCACAGGGATCATGAGGAAGAACTCCCTGAGCGGCAACAGTAGCAGCAGTTCCCAGGAAGACTCCCGGCCCACTAAAGGAGTGACTTTCGCTGCTGATTTCACTAGAATGGTATGATACATCACATTCAGCACAGGCCTTTATGAGTGTAAGGCAAGCTGAGTTTATTTATATAGCACATTTCATACATTATGTGAATTCAAAGTGCTTTACATAGAAAGGAATGAAAATAATCACGAAATAAAAGCAAGGAATAAAAGGAATTGAAAGAGTAAAAAGATGATGCATAGATAAACTTCTCATCTGGAAAAACACCGGTTTATCATATTTTTCACAACTGCCAGTTCTACTGTGAGATTTTCCCATGGTGATTACACTGTGTGTGTGTGTGTGGTGTCAGAAATCTATCGGACGTCTTCGATGGACACTATTTTTCAGATCTAATAAAGTGGTAATTTAACGGAATAAACATTCCTGCATTTCTGCTTTACACAGTGTTGACTCTATTTAGACAAACATAAAAGAAAAATGTAATTTCAATCTAAAATGGAATAAAATACAACATACATTTTATTTAAATTTAATAGCATTTAAAATATCCTTCAAACTTTTTGCACAGTAATATTGCAACATTCATTTTCCTTCGCAAATAGTGAACATTTTAATAATATTGAGGATAAATCCTAGATTTTTTACCACTGCATTTTTTACCAAGCAGATTCAAGATTGTTAGAGTTGATTAAGACATGTTTGTCTTTCACTAGATTATTATAATTGATATGCACCAAAATAACAATGCAATATTTACCTACATATTTACTAAAACATGACAAATGCGTTAATTAGAAACAGGCAGTTTGAACAGTTTCACAGAAATGGACTTAACTTACTTAACTTACCAACTTTAATAACATTTTTGGTATGTAGAAACATATCTGTCTTAACTCTTAATTAGTTATTAGTTAACAATTTCAACAGCAAAACCATATATTGTGGATATTCAATATATCACCCAGGATTAATTAGTCTCACATAATCTTACGATACTTAAGGCAAGACATTACAGGCAAAAACTGTTTTTTTTTAACTTGGCTTTTCATAAAGTGTTTTTTCAGGTGATATTTATTTGTTATTTTTTTCCCTATTCACCTGGGTTGTCTCGCCTTAAAGCTGAACCCAAGAAACACTGATAGTATTTTCATGCATTCACATCTGAATAACGTTTCTCTTTTCTGTTTTCCCATCAGTAAGAATCCTGGGAGTATATCCGACTACCTCATCCATCTGTGACTGACACGAGGGATGTTTCTAGTGCAAACGCACTAACCAGTCCGCTCATTTCTGTGAAGAGCCAGTGGTTTGGCGGGACTCAGCACTGATGATGATTCCTAACTCTCTCTTTTGCACTTTTGTAAAAACCTGCTGAAGGGGCAAACATCTGAATCAACAGATGCCCTGCTGTTTCTGTTCTGCTGCTTGTGTTCACGCTGGATCATCACAGCAGAGATACTTCTGCTCTCACCTGAGGGGGCTGCTTTATGATAATAGTTCAAATGTGAATACAAATAAATAAAAACAGATCAAGGGTGGGTGGGCTAAATATATATTTTTGCATTGGTTGTTCCAGCTTTGAGATTCTCATCTATTGAGATGCAGAACGTCTTTACCTTGAAGTTTATGTACATTTACTTATATATTTTTACTTTGACCAGTCTGAGTATGACTGACTTAATAATTGCACCAAAAATCAAAGCAAGTGTCAGCCATACAGTGTAAATGAGATGCACACTGCACTTTGGCTTACGTTGCAGTCCCATCTAGGACTGTACAATAGAGTCATTAATAAATGATTGATTTTTGATGTTTACAAAGAGCAGTCAATAAAAGTGCATTCATTATCTTCATTGTAATATTAATACAGTATGTTCAGATTTTTCACATTGAGCCCAAAGTTTCAACATTTATGCTTTCTGTAGTCTTAGTGTTTAAACATTATGTAAAATATTTGGTGAAATCTTTTTTTTTTGGTCTAATTAACTTATGACACATCTACTTGCATGATGTAAAGAGGAATTCTGAATATAAACATTCAGAAATAACTAATTTTATGATGTATAAAAACTAAGCTTCATACTTTGGGTGGTTATGTATTGCACTTTTTCAGTTTCAAACACATGCCAACAAGATCTTGAATATGAATACCCAAGAACATCCATTCATGGCTCATTAAAACTGTGAAAAATCATATGAATGCCTTTATATGTACATATCAGTAAATCAGTTACAGACACAAACACAGACAATGTGTTTTAAATTGAGATAAATGTGACTTCATGCTCTGTTATATCGATATTTGCAATGCAACACTGCCTTGCTGTGCCTTCTCTATCTTTTATGATGATTATTATATTCAAAATCATATTTATACATTTAGTCAATAAATAGCTATAAAAAAAGATGAATGTTGGTCGAGTATTCATTTTAAACACTGCAATATTAAGGACACATTGTGTTTATTTAAATAAAAAAAAAAGCAAACAATTACATATTTCAAAAGGCTATTATTTCAATGAATCTTATTGTGATTATGAATGTATTTACACTCAAAGCAAGATGACCAGTAGAATTACTAGTATTTATAGAATAAGGAATATCAGTTTCCACGAACACGAATAGAAATGATGTCTTGACAAATGAAGGATTCCTCCCCGTCGAGCGAGTCTCGTGTCCAGCAGGATGCAGTGATTTGATTGGATGTGGCGCCCTCTGCTGGCGCGCGCACGCGCTCGCTCGCGCTCATCTGTGTTTGTCTGTGTCAGTGAGACAGTTCCTGAAGTGAACTTCACTCAGTTCGCTCCGGTTTTCGGAGCTCGAGCTTTTGCTGCTTCGTCGATTTCATCCATGATTTTTTCTTGGGATACCGCGTAGAAGGTGTAGCCATCTGAGGACGGCTGGTGAAGGGAAATATTACAGAGATCTGGAGAGTTCATACTGGAATCACCTAACAATGTGTTATATAGTGCTGTCAAATCGATTAATCCTGATTAATCACATCTAACATTAAAGTTTTTGTTTACATAATATATGTGTGTGTGTGTGTGTGTGTGTGTGTGTGTGTGTATACATAAAATTATATTTATATATATATATAATGTGTGTGTGTATTATACAGTATCGGTCAAAAGTTTGGAAACATTACAATTTTGAACGTTTTTGAAAAGTCTCTTCTACTCATCAAGCCTGCATTTCCTTGATCAAAAACTTTAAATTTTAGTATACTTGATCATTTTCAGCATCATTTCTCCAGTCTTCAGTGTCACATGACCCATCAGAAATCATTCTAATATGATGATTTGATACTCAGTTATTATCAATGTTGGAAACAGTTGTTCTGCTTAATATTTTTTGGAACCGGTGATCAGGCGCGCCGCCAGCAATTTTGGGCCCTATAAAAAAAAGTATATAATGTTGGGCCCCCTACCGCACCCATCTCTGGGGCCCCCAAAAGTGCGTGGGCCCTTAAAATCGTTCTAACTCTCACCCCCTTAGCAGTGGCCCTGTCTGTGATATTTTTTTTTAGGATTCATTGATAAATAAAAAGTACAAAAAATAATAAAAATCTAAATAGTAAATATTTATATTGTTAGAAAAGATTTCTATCACTTTTGAATTAATTTAAAACATCATTGCTGGATTTGTATTCATTTATGTGTTTTTTAAAAAAGAGAAAAAATTACTGATCGCAAACTTTTGAACGGTATAGTGTATATTGTTATAAAAGATTTCAATTTACAATTTTAAAAGATTTCGAGTTTAAATGTCAGAAAAACGCATATAGCCCCTTTAATCAACATCAACTGTTTCCAACATTGATAATAAATCATCATATTATAATGATTTCTGAAGGATCATGTGACACTGAAGACTGGAGTAATGATGCTGAAAATTCAGCTTTGATCACAGGAATAAATTATATTTGAAAAAGTATATTCAAATAGAAAACCATTATTTTAAATTGTCATGATATTTCACAGTATTACTGTTTTTTTCTCTATTTTTGATTAAATAAATGCAGCCTAGACGAGCGAAAGAGACTTACATGCACACACACACACACACACACACACACACACACACACACACACACACACACACAGATATGCGTGTGTGTGTGTGTGTGTGTGTGTGTGTGTGTGTGTGTGTGTGTGTGTGTGTGTGTGTGTGTGTGTGTGTGTGTGTGTGTGTGTGTGTGTGTGTGTGTGAGAGTGTGAAATGAGTGTGAAAGAGACTTACATGTACACACACACACACACACACACACACACACACACACACACACACACACACACACACACAGATATAAGTACAGATATATTTGTGTGTGTGTGTGTGTGTGTGTGTGTGTGTGTGTGTGTGTGTGTGTGTGTGTGTAATGAGCAAAAGTGACTTACATGTACACACACACACACACGTTGATTGAAACACTTCCCCCCAGTCATCTCAATGGCAAAAAGTGTCTCAATCAACCTGAATTCACCCTATATTACGTAAACAACTTATATGCAAATAATCGATTTGACAGCAATAATTCATATTTTAGTTTTATACTTTATGTAGGCCCTTCAGAAAATATATGATCTACAAATCAGCCACAATGCAGAAAAAAAGCATTTCGATTTTATTAAATTGTATGATTGAATAAGATTAACAAAATGCTTTTACTTTCCTTCGCTCTGGGTTTAAATTAAATACTGCATGAACCGAAAAATTGTATAAAATAACTTTTCTATTATTTTTATTATTTTAAAAGGAAATACATTGCATGATTTAGAGGTAGCCTGAATATTGTTTAGTACCATGAAATCGACACAAAATACAAACTATTAAAGTGAAAGTATAATAGAAAATAAGTACACTAAACAATCCCAAAATATTATGATCTATACGTTATGACAATATATGTTTTTACATTGCTTTAATAAGTTAAGCAATTTATAACTTTTTTATAAGTTAAACAAGATTCAACTCATTAAGCCAATTTAATTGCAATTTAAGTTGAAACGACTTAGCATCCAAGATGATTAAAAAAATTAAGACAGCAACTTTTTTTTCACAGTGATATTAATATTTAGTATTAATATTAAGTGAATAACAGCAGCAGAAGGTTAATAACATATTCAAGTGTCTGACTGATGATCATGTAACAAATTTGATGAAGCATTTCTCATCATGACATCAGCACTTATGTCACATTGGGTGATCATGTAATAATGCACCCACGTGTAGTAGGCTAATCTAAAGACCTAATATTACTATCATTCATTATAGGCTACCAATATCATCTGCTAGATGTACGCACTGTATCGCCCTGTAACTGACATAACCTTGTGTAACAGAAGGATACAGATGCCGAGCACTACCGCGCCGATGGCGAGTCCTGTCGCAACGTTTCGACCCCGGAGCTGGCCTACTTTCTTCTTCCATTGCGCCAGCTCCACTTGTCGGATGAACTGCAACTGTTCCCTCGTCAGCTCTTCCTTTACAGGGTCTATTCTCTTTGCAAACTGGGCTTCAGGTTTGAGGTCCCCTTGACTACTCTTGTCTGCCATGTTTGAAGCGCTGTGTTGTGACGTAGCACGAGGTTACTGTACACGTCAATGTTGCGCCTCTTTTGCGCAGCTCGTCTTGCCATTTCCTCCCGCACACGGAAATGTTCTAGATTTCTAAAAGATGTGTGTCTGCACTATTGTAATTTTTTTTATTGAAAAAATAAATAAAATAAAAAACTCCCCCCGCACACAATTCAGTGGCCTATCCTGTTATAATGATTCATGTGTTAACTTTAACACGTTCCGACAACTAGTCAACATTTTCCGTTCTCTGGATCTTAAAAAAAAAAAAAAAACAATTAGGCTAAAACTTTTCAAAAACAAACAGGCATCATCATTGGAAGGGAATGCTATGGGCTAATAAAAGTAAAATAATAGTAGTATAATAATAGTAGTATACTATTTTAAATAAATAAGTTAATGATTTAATCTGTGGCATCTAATATAGTTGGCTGTTACCTTTGCTTTATACATAATATATCTATAAAAATAAACTTCTTTATAGAGTAGGCCTACCACACTCTGGTCTCCACATGGAAATTTCGTTTTAACTAATAGCCTACTTAGTTTTAAAATAATCGTGTTTAAAATCTGAATTCGTTGTGAACAACTACATATACCATGACGATGTACAGAAAATTCAACAAACCAGAGTCCTAACAAGCAAAATGTGCTAAAAGAGCTCTTTTGTCACACCCACTCACGTAAGTACCAAGAATGACAGTCATCGAGTCTCTCCCTGCTCTCAGATACTAAAATATTTGTGTGTGTGTGTGTGTGTGTGTGTGTGTGTGTGTGTGTGTGTGTTTTTTTGGGGTGTGTGCTTGTTTTTGTGATATATGAGGACACAAATGTGTATAATGACATGGGTATTACACTGGTATTACAACTTACACGTGAAATATGAGGACATTGCATATGCGTCCTCATATTTCAAACAGCTTAAAAAACATAAAAAACAATGCTTTTTTTAAAATGTAAAAATCTAGCATGTCTCCTGTAAGGGGTAGGTTTAGGGACAGGGGCAGTGTAGGGGGATAGAATATATAGTTTGTCCAGTATAAAAACCATTACGCCTATGGAATGTCCTCATAAGTCACAAAAACAAACGTGTGTGTGTGTGTGTGTGTGTGTGTGTGTGTGTGTGTGTGTGTGTGTGTGTGTGTGTGTGTGTGTGTGTGTGTGTGTGTGTATACACACACACACACACACACATATATATATATATATAATACACACGTTTTAAAACAAGTTTTATATTTCTCTATCATTTTTAATTCGATCACTGTTCACAATGCTTCATTGGACAGTACTTCATAATATACATAGGACTACTGTAATTTTATCATAACAACTACAACAACACAATACTCAAACTACAATTGCGGAGCATTAAATTATTTTTCAGGACTTTTATGTAGTGTCTGTATAGCATGCAAATATATCAAAAGTGAAATGAATGCCTCAGACAGAAGGAAATCCATATTTACGCTTGTACAGTAGAGGGTGCTAGGGTGATTCTTAAATTGACGTTTAATCGTTTCCTCGCTCTTCCGTCCTCTGGAAACCATTCAAAGAAAGCCATGGACGAAGGACATATCAATCCTCTAATAATGGCACCACGAGGAGGCGAGGAGTGAGGAAGCTTCCAGGAGTTATGAGCATACCTACTCCTGATTTATTTCAACGTGCAACAGGAGAGCTGTCAGTCAATACATGGGAAAACAAAGCAACTTGTGTTCATTATTTTAAAGAGTTGTGACACTGTCAGACATGACACATGTTTTAACCACTCTATGTATTATGATGATTATATGTATATTAGAGTTTGAATATAGGTTTACATGTTATCTTAGTAATTTTAGTCCATTTTATTCCTCTTATCTGTTTTAATGTGTGTCTTTAATCCATAATGGGTCTGCCTAAACAGGGAATAGCCAGCATAAAGGAAGCAGCATGGCAAACAAACAAGGACTCTGTCAAGATGACCAGAGCTGGATCGAGGAGTTTCTTTTAAGGACTTACAATTCCAGCAAACCTCATCACATTTCATTGGATTATCACTACAGTTGGATTGTATATACACCGATGGACACTGGACTTACAGCATATGATGACTCTTAGGACTGTTTTATGGTATGGCTATGAACTCTACGCTTTTAACAGCCTAAGGCTTCTAGTTTTAAGTTCCTTGTAGAAATTGTAAATGCACTTAATTTATTCCCTTTATTTCTGTTGTCGTCCTATCTTTTAAAATGCTTCCCAACCTCACACAGTTTAATTTGACCCCAATTCTCCTATTTATCAATCGGTAGAGTTGAGTAACTCAGATATTTTGTTGTAAATTTAAAAGTAATGCCTCTACTAGTCAGGGCCCAGGGGGTGCTATCAATTCTTATTTTTGCATCCTCATTTCCTTTCCTTGTTTCCTTTCCTCGCGTCTCAGCTCCACTCCATGTAGGATAATAATAATAATAATTTTTCACATTTATATAGCACTTTTTCTGGGACCTCAATGCGCTTTACATGCAAGGGGGAATCTCCTCAACCACCACCAATGTGCAGCATCCACCTGGATGATGCGACGGCAGCCATATTGCGCAGGAACGACCAACACACACCAGCTTACTGGTGGAGAGGAGACCGAGTGATGAAGCCAATCAGTATATGGGGATGATTAGGAGGCCATGATGGACAGAGGCCAATGGGCAAATTTGGCCAGGATGCCGGGGTTACACCCCTACGGATGAGAGGGAAGGCTACAAGGAAAGAAAAGGAGGCTCATAACTCCTCTGGAAGCCTCCTCACTCCTCGATCCTCGTTCCTCGCCTCCTCACGGTGCAATTCGAGAATTGAGATGTCCTTCAAGATGGCTGAGCTCGATCGGGTCATAGGACGGTGGATGGAGTAGCGAGGAAACGAGGAGGGATATTGAGAAGCACCCAGGGTTATATTTCAATGTGTTTTTTTTTGTGCCCGTTTCCTAGTGAGTGCCAGTTTGTTCCCTTGATTGCATATCCTGTTAACATGTTGCCCATTAATTATCTCTTTTGTTGCTTAATGTTTTTAAGTCCTGTCAGTCTTCAGCTCATTGTTTGGTGTTGTCAATGTTGAGGTGTTTGCATCTGTTCCCTGAGAATGTCCTGTGAATATTTGGATCAAGGACTATTTTGTTTGAATCTTCATCCTCATGCGCTTTCTGTTAACAGTGACGTGTCAACTAGTTACTTGGAAAAAAAGTTATCTGATTACATGACTTGCATTACTTACGGTACCTCCAGCATCTGTTATAGTTTAAATGGATGGTATAATGCGGTAAAATAAAAATAAGACTAAGATGTAAAATAAGTCTCTGATGTCCCCAGAGCAAAATAGCATGTTAAAATTGTTCCTTTTTGAGGGTGAGCAAAAACATGTGATTTTGTGTCTGTCCCTGCAAATGAGCTGCTGCTCCCGGCACAGAGGGCAGAGCTTAAAAAGTGTGTGTGTGTGTGTGTGTGTGTGTGTGTGTGTGTGTGTGTGTGTGTGTGTGTGTGTGTGTCTGTGTGTTAGCAGCTCCGATTACCTCACGCAGACAAGCACTAACATGTCAGAAACTGTTCTGCCTTGTATATTTAAACCGGAGTCGGACAATGACGGAGAGACTCAAGAAGAAGTGACAACATGTAAAATGCAACAGGACGTTTCTGAATGGTTAGTTAATAAATTTATGTTGCTGATGTGGAGATAACTATCTTCAAGTCTTTGATTAGCAAATTCTGTCATGATAATCTATAATCGTTCATGTGGGAACTGTTGTAAGATGCCTACAGAGTGACATGATATTGCATTTGTGTTATGTACTGTATTGCATGTGAAAAGACAGCTTGAGCAGACTGTCACTAACCCGGGAGAAATGTCGTGTGGTCCCTAACAGCCGTTTGTTGTAATCCTTAAAAAACAATTTCTTTACAAGCAAATATCTCCCTTTGCTTTGAACTTTGAGCATTGTAACTTTGCAGATGTTGTTTGTGCTCAAACAGCTAAATAAAGTTAGAAAAGTTCAATCATAATCAACCATCCCTTGAAAGTTGAAGTGTGTAATTTCAAAGCAAAAATAATGAGTGCTTTCAAACAGGTTTGCTGAACATGTATATGGGCTCCACTTTTCAGTTGACATTTAACAATAGAATATCAACATCATAGAAAACCCCAGGAATTGTGAGGGGAACTATTTAAAATGAGAAGTGAGGGCAGTGCAAGTCAGCAACTTCACTCAAAAGCCAGACGACATTGCATTGTGTTGAGGAAGATAATCAATGGTTGCTCTCAGTAAAAAAAAAAAAAAACAGGAATCTTTCATTGCATTCGCTAAAGACTTCCAATTTATTTATTTAGGCAATTATTGTATAATGATACATTCACTTTACAAAAAAAGAAATAATGCCCGTTATAGGCAGTAAACCACCATAACCACAATGAAATTGTTATTTCTAAAAAGTGTATTACAAATTGTATTTAATATTTTCACCCAATGAAAGGATACAGACTAAAGAAAAATATAATAAAGAAAATTTCATTCCACAATGCAACAAAAGTCCATCCAGAAATCAGTCTAGCAGAATAACAGCGCTTTCTTAAAATAGATAAAAACACTTTATCAACTGAAATGACATTGAAATGTGACGTCATATGTGGGAAAGCAACAACAGAATTCAAAAATTATTGTGACAAATTATATTGCCACATCAAAACCCAGTAAAACAAATATCAGTTTGTGATTTGTAAAACAACATCCATCTGCATATAACATGCATATTTATAGCAATAAAAGATAACAAATGATCATAACCCAGTATATAGAAGTTAATGGGATACAGGATATAGAAGAATTAATTATTATTAAGAACTATTTAAAAGTCAGGTAATAGGACAAGATTACAACAAAATATTGTAAGATCAAAAGTCTTTACATAAGAATTATTCTTTAAATAAGAATTTTTTTCCGAATATTTTTCTTAATGTAATTGACTGTCATTGATTGAGCACAAACACCACTTATGTTATCATCGTTTTGTTGTCTATTTTTGTATACACTATCATTCAAAAGTTTGGGGTCAATATGATTTTAACATTTTTTTGAAAGAAGTCTCTTCTGCTCACCATGGCTGCATTTATTTGATCAAAAATACAGCAAGGCAGTATTATTGTGAAATATTAGTACAATTTAAAATAACTGCTTCTATTGTGAATTTTTTTTAAATGTTAAAATGAAATTTATTCTTGTGATGGGAAGCTGAATTTTCAGCAACCATTCTTTGATTCACGAGTTCACACTTACATCAATTAAACAGAGTAAAGATTATGCGTATGTGGCGTGCTGTCCGGGGGGAGGGCTCCGAGCTCGGAATTTTGCCTGAACCCAGAGTACTCCCCCCGTTGTTGTAAGAGTATTAGAACTAGAAGTGAGGAGATGGGGTGGTGGAGGGATGCTGGTAAACGGTCAATGAACATAAGTTTGTCAATGAACGGATGCAAGTTTGCTGTATATATAGAGCGCTTAACTCATTGATTGAGTGAGCTCCACTCGTGTCTAATTAGGTTTGATTATCTGAATGTGCTCCACATGTGTTTAATTAGGTTTAATTATCTGAACGTGCTCCTCCTGAACTTTGTTAATAAAACATCATTTAATTCTTTGCATTCTTGCCAGAAAAAAACAACAACCTTAATTTAAAATAATAATAATAAAAAACGTACTGGCCCCAAACTTTTGAGTTTATCTTTAGTGGTGTATCTTTAGATATAAAATAAGAAAGGTATTGCTATAAGAAATAGAACAAATGGAAGCATAGAGTTTTGTGGAAGAGATGTTGCAGAAGATGTTGTTGAGGAAGTAGTTGGAGGAGTAGTTGGAGGAGTAGTTGGAGAAGTAGTTGTAGAAGTACGGGCAGTAGTTGGAGGAGTAGTTGGAGGAGTAGTTGGAGAAGTAGTTGGAGGAGTAGTTGGAGAAGTAGTTGTAGAAGTACGGGCAGTAGTTGGAGGAGTAGTTGGAGAAGTAGTTGTAGAAGTACGGACAGTAGTTGGAGGAGTAGTTGGAGGAGTAGTTGGAGAAGTAGTTGGAGGAGTAGTTGGAGAAGTAGTTGTAGAAGTACGGGCAGTAGTTGGAGGAGTAGTTGGAGAAATAGTTGGAGAAGTACGGGCAGTAGTAGGAGGAGGAGTAGTTGGAGGAGCAGTTGGAGAAGTAGTTGGAGAAGTACGGGCAGTAGTAGGAGGAGAAGTAGTTGAAGTAGAAGGAGGAGTATGAGTAGGACCAGGACAGGTGTAGCTGTTGTCAGAATCATTTCCAGTGGAGGTGAACTGCACAAAACCTGGAGGATCGCTGCACATAAAGGAAGTGATCCATTCCTGATAGCGGGATACTCTGGTATAAACACCGGGATATTCAGGTCGAGCACAGCCAATCCCAAAGCTAACGACACCAGACTGGACCCATACAGAGCTCTGCCTGCTCACCATCGGACCTCCTGAATCCCCCTGAAAATACAAATCAATGTAATCATTTTAGAAAGAGACATACTGCACACTGCGGGACAAGAGTTTGGGGCCAGTAAGATTTATTTAAAGAAATTAAAACTTTAATTCAGCAAGGATGCATTAAATTGACGAGTGAGCAGAATTGACTTCTTTCAAAAACATTAAAATATATGGCAGAGGCAGTTTAATTTCACACAAAAAAACAACAACTTGAACTGCAAATCTTCAGTCTTCACTTACACCTGCCCTTTTGGCCTCTGAGATAAGTCTTCTTTTTGCAAAAAAGAATTCTTTTTTATAAATATTTATTTATTTTTATTTGGCCCATGACATCCATTCTCGATTAATCATGCCAGACAAATGATTTAGGTTCACACAGAATGCGTTTTTTCAGTTAAAACGTGGGACGCAGGTCAGTGAAGCGAAAAAATTCAAGGTCTAGAGACATGTTTGTAAAAGTTTAACTTTTTATAACGCGAACGCCACAGTCAAACACTTCCGCCAATCATGTGTTAACATTGAAAAACAATGGAAAAATAGCAAAGTGAAATTGGAAAAAGCATTATGTGAACTGCGGTCAGCAACATTAATGTTTTCCAAACCTACCTTCATTGGTGACAGTGAAGTGACAATAGAAGTGATTCACCAAAATTTCAGCAAACAAAAATGGTTTTGGATTTTTGACCCCAACAGACATTTATTAGCGTTTCTCTGTTGGTGCGATTTTACGGTCAGCATCTATTTCGTGCACACAACATGGATAAACTACAACAGGTAAACACGACAGGTGTGGAGGAGAGGGTTGGATTAACAATATGCACATTCATACAAATATTTAAATGTTTTGAGAGTGTAAGAAGATCGACTCGATTACATCATTCACAGTGGTTCTGGAACTCAACTGTAAAAGCCATCACTGCGTCACGGCAGCTGCCCTCAGATGCTGCGGTTGCCAGCAAAACGCTTGATGTGTGTCAGTAGTGTGTGTACACAGCCACACTTCAGTCTCAGCACAAGTAATTTGCAGTTTCTATGCAATGTGACGGTCCTATTAGCATAGACCCACCCTGATTGAGTACACAGTGTCTGCCATGTTTATCTCCTTGCCATAGCATTTAACAGCCGCAAGTAAGAAATGTATTCTTATTAAAGCTACTAAAATTATTCAGTCAAGAGCAGTGAGTGATTTTCATTTTTTCTTTTGTTGTTTGATCAAATTAACAGCATACAGTATATAGCAGTATTACGATGCTTTCACTTTAATACACAGATCTAATGTAACAAACGGAGGCCAGTAAGAGCTGTAAGTGTAAACCCTCCTCTCTGCCCTCAGGTGTGCTAGCGACTGATGCTATAGGCTGCGGTTTTTAGCATCCTTGTTAGCGCACTGGAGACCCCGGTTCGAATCCCGCTTGGGGAAGGTCGAATAAGACTGGTTATACTAATATACACATGTGATTTATTTTCCTGCTGTTTACGTTTACAGACATAACCGACTGTGTTTATGTGAACTTTGTGCAGATAATAAACGTGACGACGAATGGGGTTTCGCTTAGGAAAGCCTATCAACTTCGTATACAAAATGAGCCAATGGCAAAGAAATGCCATGGGTCTGCAGAATTTGCATGGCGCAACTCCGTCCCACCTCGTGGGTATAAAAGGAGGATGCTGGCAACATGCATTTATGTTTCTTCGCTGAGGAGCCAAGACTGACCTCAGGCAACCCCTGCGGTACAGTGGAAGTGGCAGGAAGACGAAACGTCTCCGTTACTTATTCAGGGAATGAGGGTTAAATACGCAACCAAGACGTTCCCTTTCGTTGTCACTGCGAGTTACGTTGTGACGACTAATGGGGTTCCAGTCTAGTCACGCCAACTTCTGGCTGTCTTCCAGTGCCTTGCATAAGTCTGAGATCCCTGTCGTGAAACTGGCATGGATGAAGGACTCCTACTTAACACAGGAATACCAAGGTACACTGGGAAGCATATCTCAGAGAAAATATACAGTCAGTGCCAACCCAAGTGGGGGGACTTAAGAATACACATATGACACGGAAGCGAGCTGCATACGGAAAACACTGGGGTGTCCAGCCCGCAGGATGTAATGTTCCTACCCCGGGGTTGGGGGGCTTAGGGGGGGGGCAAGGTGGCTTGCCAATGGAAAGACACATGCTCAGAGAGGCTTACAGTTGAAATACACATGTGGGGGTTGCCCAGAGGGGGAACCATGCACATGGGGCACCTGGCCAACGTGAAAGCTGCCAGTGGCATAACTCTGGCGTTGACGTCAGCAGTGTTGGAGGAACTCAGGGCTTGCGGGGAAGCTCACCTGAGGAAATAGCTCGGAAATACTCGGTTGAAGCAAGTACACTGGCTCCACTCGGAGATTGTAGAATCTAGCGAATGTGTTAGGTGTCATCCAGCCTGCAGCTCTGCAGATGTCTGTTAGCGAGGCGTCCAATATCCAGTGAGACAACCTCTGCTTGGAGAGAGCCTTTCCTTTTAGCTTCCCACCATAACAGACAAAGAGCTGGTCTGAGGTCCTGAAACACTGCGTCCTGTCTATGTAGGCACGTACTGGAAAGAGCAGTGCCAAGACTGGGTCTGCCTCCTCCAGGGGCAGCGCTTGCAGGTTCACCACCTGATCTCAAAAGGGAGTGCTGGGAACCTTGGGCACATATCTGGGCGGGGTCTCAGGATCACTTGAGAGAAGGCCTCCCCGGATTCAGTCTCTTTGCTCGCCCTGATGACCAGGTCGTGCTTTCCCAAGGACTTACCATCAACTGCGTTGTGATGTGCGGCGATGGCGGCAACATACACTTTCAGGGTGGAGGGAGACATCCTTCTTGCAGGAAGGAAAGCACGACACTGATCGGCATTTCCTGGGGTCTTCTCTGTGAGAAGAGCACCAGTTGACGAAGAGGTTCCACTTCAATGCGAAGACGTGTCTTGTGGACGATGCTCTAGTGGAAGTGATGGTAGCCACCACCGCCGGTGGTAGGGTACTCAAACCTGCCTCGTCCCGTCCAGGAGCCACACGTGGAGGTTCCAAATATCAGGACGAGGGTGCCACAGGGTGCCCCGTCCCGGAGAAAGGAGGTCCTTCCTCCTTTTCTATGCAATGTGACAATTCCAAGAGGTGCTGTCGCGAGGAGTACAAGTTCGGAGAACCAGGTCCGAGTGGGCCAATGAGGCGCAACCAATATGACCTGCTCCTTGTCCTCCCTGATCTTGCACACGGTCTGTCAAAGAAGGCTCACTGGGGAAACGCATACTTGTGGAGGTCCCTGTGGCCAGCTGTGTGCCAGTGCGTCTGTGCCGAGCGTGCTCCCGGTCAGGGAGTAAAACAGGGCACAATGGGTCGAGTCGTGGGAGGCAAACAGGTCTACCTGAGCTGGGTATTGGGTCACTATTCTCCAGGGAGGGGCTGAAGCCGTGAAAGCTCGTCGGCTGCACAGTTCAGGCTCCGGGAATATAAATGGCTTGAAGCAACCTCAGATGTTTCTGACTCCATAAGAGGAGGTGGCGGGCGAGTTGCGACATACGGCGGGAGCGTAGACCACCTTGATGGTTGATGTATGCTACTGTAGCGGTATTGTCTGATCGGACTAATATGTGTTGACCCTTGAGCAACGCAAGAAAGCGGTGCAGAGCAAGGCGTATTGCCAGCAACTCGAGGCAATTGACATGCCAAAGGTGCTGAGGGGTCCTGTCCAGGAGCCCGCGGTAGCATGTCCATTGCACATGGTGCCCCAGCCCGTGGTGGAGGCATCTGTTGAGACAACAACATGCCTGGAAACTCGTTCCAGCGGCACTCCGGCCGTAGAAAACTGAGGTTCGACCACAGGGTGAAGGTCTGATGGCACGTCGGAGTAACTGGTACTCGGATCGTACCCCATGTTCCCATAGAGGAACAAGGGCTGCCTCGACGATCTTCATGAAGACGCGAGGAGACAGGGCTACTGGAATGCCTGCCCCTCGAAAGCAAACTGAAGGAACGGTCTGTGTCGAGGAAGAATGGAGACATGGAGGTAGGCGTCCTTCAGGTCGATCGCTGCAAACCAATCCTGTGGCCGCACACACTCGAAGATGCATTTGGCCGTGAGCATCTTGAACGGCAGCCTGTGAAGGGAGCGGTTCAAGACGCGCAGGTCCAGGATTGGCCGTAACCCACCGGATTTCTTCAGGTCAATGAAGTAGGTAACTTTCACAGATTGGACATGAACCAATTTCAGAAAGCCTAGTTATTTATTTTTCATTTGAAGCACAATTTTTTTTTACCTTGTAAACACAAGTTTTGTGAGCTGAACAGGGTTGTGTACCTGACATGAGTCCTTGCCTCCTTCCTGCAGACTAGCACAGATCATGTTGTCTGTTATATTTCTAACTCCATAGAGACAGTTGCACTGTCTATTACCAATTATAGGAACCTCCACTTCCTGTAGGACATTAGGGGACGGGAGGGACACTGTAGGAAAGACATGAGAAGTTATTTACTCTATCATGTTTCGAATGGGACTATGAAAGGCATTTTATGTTGAGTTTAATGTTGCTATATGAAACAGGAATGCATTCTCACCTCCTTCTCTAATGTCTCCCCATCCAGTGATCCAGCTGTCTGTGCCGTTGTTAAACACACTGTGATCAGCTGCTAGACACACGGGTCTGATGTAGTCAGTGAAGTTGACGGGAGATCTCAGTTTGAGCAGAGCGATGTCATTGTCATTCGTAAGATAGTTGTAATGGGGATGTTTGATGATTGTCCTCACATTTATAAACACTTCATTGGGGTTGAAGCCTCTCTGGGTCTGTCGCCCCAAAACCACATTTAAAGAAAAGATGGAATAACTGAGGAAGTTAAAGAAATAGACAGATAAATAAGTCAAGAAGAGTTTCAAACTAAAGCCTGTCATTTGAAATATTATAAATGTATATATTTGTTTAATAAATGGAACAGTTCAACTGACCCTTTAGACAATATACTGGTGCTGGTCATATAATTAGAATATCGTCAAAAAGTTGATTTATTTCAGTAATTCCGTTCAAAAAGTGAAATTTGTATATTATATTCATTCATTACACACAGACTGATATATTTCAAGTGTTCATTCCTTTTAATTTTGATGATTATAACTGACAACTAATGAAAACCCCAAAATCAGTCTCTCAGAAAATTAGAATATTGTGAAAAGGTTCAATACTGAAGACACCTGGTGCCACACTCTAATCAGCTAATTAACTCAAAACACCTGCAAAGGCCTTTAAATGGTCTCTCAGTTTAGTTCTGTAGGCTACACAATTATGGGGAAGACTTCTGACTTGACAGCTGTCCAAAAGACGACCATTGACATCTTGCACAAGGAGGGCAAGACACAAAAGGTCATTGCTAAAGAGGCTGGCTGTTCACAGAGCTTTGTGTCCAAGCACATTAGTAGAGAGGCGAAGGGAAGGAAAAGATGTGGTAGAAAAAAAGTGTACAAGCAATAGGGATAACCGCACCTTGGAGAGAATTGTGAAACAAGACCCAGTCAAAAATGTGGGGGAGATTCACAAAGAGTGGACTGCTTCAAAAACCACCACGCACAGACGTATGCAAGACATGGGTTTCAGCTGTCGCATTCCTTGTGTCAAGCCACTCTTGAACAAGACACAGCGTCAGAGGCGTCTCGCCTGGGCTGAAGACAAAAAGGACTGGACTGCTGCTGAGTGGTCCAAAGTTATGTTCTCTGATGAAAGTAAATTTTGCATTTCCTTTGGAAATCAAGGTCCAGAGTCTGGCGGAAGAGAGGAGAAGCACATAATCCACGTTGCTTGAAGTCCAGAGTAAAGTTTCCACAGTCAGTGATGGTTTGGGGTGCCATGTCATCTGCTGGTGTTGGTCCACTGTGTTTTCTGAGGTCCAAGGCCAGCCGTCTACCAGGAAGTTTTAGAACACTTCATGCTTCCTGATGCTGACCAACTTTATGGAGAAGCAGATTTCATTTTCCAACAGGACTTGGCACCTGCACACAGTGCTAAAGCTACCAGTACCTGGTTTAAGGACCATGGTATCCCTGTTCTTAATTGGCCAGCAAACTCGCCTGACCTAAACCCTATAGAAAATCTATGGGGTATTGTGAAGAAGAAGATGCAATACGCCAGACCCAACAATGCAGAAGAGCTGAAGGCCACTATCAGAGAAACCTGGGCTCTCATAACACCTGAGCAGTGCCACAGACTGATCGACTCCATGCCATGCAACATTGCTGCAGTAATTCAGGCAAAAGGAGCCCCAACTAAGTATTGAGTGCTGTACATGCTCATACTTTTCATGTTCATACTTTGCAGTTGGCCAACATTTCTAAAAATCCTTTTTTGGTCTTAAGTAATATAGCTTTCGGAGATACTGAATTTGGGATTTTCATAGTTGTCAGTTTTAATCATCACAATTAAATGAAATAAACATTCGAAATATATCAGTCTTTGTCTAATAAATGAATATATTATCCAAGTTTCACTTTTTGAATGGAATTACTGAAATAAATCAAATTTTTGATGATATTCTAATTATATGACCAGCACCTGTATTTATATGGCCAATAGACAATTATTTGGCCAAAAAGTAAGATGAAATTTTGATATAGCTTGTGATGTAAATCAATGAGATATTTATAACAGATTACTTGCATAAAATGCATAAACATCAGTTGTCACTCTATATCTGTCAAACGTGCAAATAATACAGTATGTCTTATTTAGTGACATTTAATTGCTTAGTTTTATGAATAAAAGCTCTGTAGTTCTAAAACATAATGTAATGCAATATAATGATGTTTGAGATAATGAACAAATAAACCTTCTCCAAAAGCCTTATGCATCACATTCAATACTCACATTTGACGAGATTTTAAAAAATGAAAAGAAATATAGATAATAAAGTAAATCTAAGTAGCTTCAGTCCAGTAAATGTTCATCTTGAGGTATTGCTAACAATATAACAAAGTTATTCTTTTAACAAAAGCCATGATTGTGTACAAATAATTTTTCAGCAAAGTTTTGATCATGTTTACAATTTGAATATATTTGAATACCTTTGAATATCTGAATATCAATAGTATGTAGCCTGGTCTCATTGTTAATACGTAGGTATTATAATTAAACAAGGTATTAAAGTTACATTTACATTTACAGGTACAAAACGTAAAATATTAACAAACATTTTATATCATAAATATATGTATAATTGACCTTTTACCATTTTATAGATAAATTGTAGATCCCTAAAACCTTCCCCCAAACCCAAATATAACATTTTAGAGGATATAAAAAGATTATATAAAACTTAATGGACAGAAATGTGTAGGAGAAGGACACTTTTAGTAACAATATAGCATTCAAAAAAATTTGAACTGATAATCCCACTCCTATCTCAAAAATATCTAAAAATATGTAGTTTAATGAAGAAAAACGTCTTGGGTTACAACTGTAACCCTGGTTCCCTGAGAACAGGGAACGAGACACTACGTCCTGAGACACTATTGGGGAACGCTTCAGCGTGACTGATGTCTGAAGCACATGTTTAATCACGGCAATTGTATAGGCCGGCGACAGCCATGCCGTCACTACTAGTGCGACAAGTATAAGAGGGCGCCTAGAGAACATGTCATCCACTTCTTCGTCTGAAGGAACTGTGCAGGCAGCCCAGAAGCATGGCAAAGAGACGCTCTGTCTCGTTCCCTGTTCTCAGGGAACCAGGGTTACATCGTAGCCCGAGACGTTACCTTTCGAAAGGGAACTCGCACTGCGTACTGAGACACTGTTGGGGAACGAGATACCCACGCTGCCATGCCAAGGGAAGTGCCTGCCAAGAAATGTCTGTGAGACAGATTATCTGTGTCTGAGCCAGATTATAGTTTATGAATGTATTGGCAAATCGTTACGGAAAACCCAGTATGCTTCTTCGGCACCATGCCCTGAAGGTACTCAAAAAATATATATATAAAAAATTATTTTATAAGCAATTTTATCTCATTACAACTCACTGTATTTATGGGTGGTCAACCTTTTTCTCAAAAAATCTTTTCTCCAAATGTCTTTATTTACTAATTTTTGCAGTCGGTCTGCTGCTAGTTTCCTTGTTTGCTTCTGTTGTGCTTGGCCCCGATAACTGCTGCTTGCAGCTATATTTATGATTGTTATTGTTATTAATATTATTTTATAAGTAACATGTAAGATAAACATAGTTTTAGCACTATGTGTGACAAAGCCTTTTCTCCAACAGCTCCAGTTCTCCGACTCAGTGTATACCTCAGCGTCCGAATTCATTCATTCACTTTCGTTCGCTCTTTGCAGATATAGTGCACTCAAATGCCATACACTATATAGGGATTAGTGAACGAGTGAGCAGTTTCAGACATAGCTAAGAGATACTGGGGGCGCTGCGAAATGCTTTTTGGGGCCGTCCGCTGATATCCTTCGTCCTGGACGTCCTGGATGTGGATCTCCAGCGGAATGTCTCCTTGCTCCAAGCAGAGAAGCTGGACTGAGTAAAGGTCCGTGGGGAAAACAAAAATATAAACAAAGAAAAAAAAACGCTGCAAAAACTTTTAGCTATCTGTAGCATGCTTGGTTGTAGCAATACATTTCACGGCGAAGGAATATACAGGAACACACTTTAATGGAAATCTTCACAGTAAACATCAGTAGAAAGCAACCAAACATCAATGAACATATGTAAACCGACAGTGACTAGAGGACAACTAAGGGTATTTAAACACGGGGACTGATGGGATAATTAACGAGACAACAGGTGTGAATAATGAACTAATCAGAACACAGCAAAACTTGGTCACAGGGTAAAAACACAAGCAAGTCAAGATGACCAAACATGTAACACACGCTGAGTTTCAATTCATTTTTGGGACGCTCACAACAAACCTCACAGATAAGAAACTGAGATGGTAAGTGGCATCCTGTTTGTTTTCTTTATTTTACAAAAGCACAATGTTTGACAAAACATGAGACAAAATCATTTGACATTGTGTCATGGATGACCTATGCAAGAGTACAATCTGCTTAATACACTAAAGGAGGCTATACTGTAGCAACTACCTCAGGGGGATTAAATGCCGCTATTTGAAATAAACTGTAATTTGCACTAATGTCTGTTCAAAATAAATGAAAAGAAACCAAGAATTGGGGATTTGTTGCTTTTCCTGTTGTACCGAACTCGTATTGAACCGTGACTCCAATGCCGAGGTATGTACAGAACCGTGAATTCTGTGTACGGTTAACTTACAGTCCTATAATCTACTCAAAGCATCTATGAAAGCTGAAGTATTTAGTTGAATGAGTTTACCTATTAACACAGTGGGCAGCGGTCAGCACCCACTGTTTGTTGATGAGAGAACCTCCACAGAAATGTCTGCCGTTCCGAAGAAGGCTAGCCTGCCACGGCCAATGTCCAGCTGAAGCGTTCTGACCTCCTACTATCCTGCTGCTGGTGCTAAATGTGGTTCTCCCACACACCTGAGCACTGGGAGGATCATCTGAGGCTGCAAACACAAAAAACACAATGTTTTACCCAAGAACTTCTCAAGCAGTACAGCTGCACACAGCGTCATGCTCATCATTTGATGAAGACCCACGTTTAAATCCTAATTACATTTCTACACTTTATGTAATTACTCAAGCAAATTCTCAAAAAAGCATGGTTAAAAAGTTATCTTTCCCAACCCCACATAAAATATTGATCAATATTTTTAATTCCCGAGACTGTGCTGCCATATTCAACCAGCCACGCAAAAGGCACTTTCACATAAGATGACCTTAAACATTAAACCTTGACCTTAAACAAGTTTAAGTTATTAAGTGATTGATAAGTTAATTAATTATCAATTAATTAAGTATCAGTTCATAATTTTGGATGGAAAAACTTCTGCACAAATCATGTAAATTCAAAAGATTCAAAACAGCGAATCTCACAAAAAGGTGAGGAATTCTCAGCATTGATATATTTCACCTACAATAATCATTAAAATGATTAAAGGTAAAAAATATGTTTTGTTGTTTTGGAAGTTGCATTCATAATTCAGCTGCCTCAGAAATCCGAAGGGGCACAAGCCAGATTGAATGTACATTCTGCTATAGAAATGCCATTTGCACAATGATTTAACCAAAGACAGAGGTATCAATTATTTTTCTATATTTAACTAGAAACCAAATTGTCAATGTAAAATGAATTTACCTTGAGGGTTAGTTCTGTTACAAAATCCTGCAACGCAGAACAGAGGCAGATGTTATATACCTATACCTACAAGACTTAGGTATATATATGATTATTACTTATATAGTAACTCTGTTACACACACTATTTAAAGAAACAAACAAATGCATGTTTTGAGCCAACAATTATAAAATTAGATATCTTGAATTGAGATAAATGGCACATTTCATTGAGAAACATATTTACCATTTCTTTCTGTGGAACTGTCAACACGAAATACCCATCTACCCGTGAGGTTTACATTACTTGTGTACGGCAGGTTTGCGATGTCAGAAACGGGAATTGAAAAGAAATTAGTGGAGTAATTTGTGTCATAGCCAGACTATTAATGAAAAAAAAAACACAAAAAAACAACACTCCATTAAATTCAAAAACATTTCACATTACAAAAGATCATAAACTATTGATGCATTCTCCACACTGCTTTACCTGTACAGGTGAGGTGGAGGTGATATGACCATAATGCATGAGTGTAAATGACAGGTTTTTGCCAGACACCAAAACCACCTGGAAGGTCGACTCCTGGAAGAGACCGGGAATTCCTCATACAAGCATCGTTTTGGATATGCCATACATTTTAGTTCAATATAAATACTATACAACGCTAAATGAAAGAAAAACGTACTGCCTCTCTCATTCCATAGTACGGTACTTTATCCCATGTAGCGATAAAAACCCATGAGGCAGTGAAGTTCAAGTTGGGGTAATATTGGTTTATGTCTCTTGAAGCCCGATTCAAGAGCTGACCATCTGTTACTTGTCGGTAAGAGATGGTTCCTTTATCTGTAATGTCAATGTCTGTCCACAGTGGAGCGATGATGTCTCTAGTCGAGTATGCAGGAAAATAATAGGAATAAGATTGGTAAAATGACTCATCAAAGGTCAGGTCTCCGTTATTATTCACCTGTAGGATCAAAATATGTGATTAGATTTTCAAGGAACATCATCTATGTGGAATATATAAATCAATGTTATTAAGGATTGCTTCTTACAAATATTTTGTCATATACATGGCCAAAATACACAAATTGCCGCCGCAAGGGGATCGGTGGAGAACTTCCATCATCCGTCTGTGGGTTTTTCTCATCCACATCTCCATATGGGTAGAATATTCCTAATATTCCCAATAGCATCATTATAAGTGTTTGAAGATTTATAATTACTACATTTTTCTTTCATGTTATATTTCATGGCTGTTTATTATTCCTTCTATTAAACAGTGACGTTACCCTGCTTAGGCCCGCTATCAACACGGAATACCCATCGTCCCGTCACATTGACATTGCTGGAGTTGGACAGCTTATTTTCTTCAGTCACCGGGATTGAAAAATAATTTGTTGAGTCTATTGTGTCATAGCCAGCCTGAGTAAACAAAAATCAATCATTATCAAAAAGGCTTTGCAGTGCAAGATATTTACAAGTTTTCTAGTATTATCTTAGTGCCCGAGTTTAGAGATCTAATACTTTCTAACCTGAAACCGTTGATCTGTAGAGGAGATATTCCCGTAGTTCATCATGACAAAAGACAGAGAGCCACCAGAGACCAAAACAACTTGAAAAGAGGAACTCTGTAACAGAAACAGAAAATTATCTTAAAATCTCACACGGAGTAATGCCATTTTTATGCTTGATTAATTCTGCAGTGTCTTAATTCAAAGCAATGCATCTTCCCATTTATGTGCTTTATTAATCAGACACAGAGCCTTCAGACAAAATATACAAAAATTAAAAATCTCAAAAAATACAAATTACATATGTGTTTTTGATCACCTTGGACGAGGGAAAAAAACAAACTGAGCAAAAATATGCACTTGGTACAGTTGCTGATATATGGCCAAAAAGATAAAATTCTGCTAGCTTCTAATGTAAATCAATGAGATATGACTACTAACATAAAATGCATATAAATATCAGTTGTCACTCAATATCTCCCAATTATATCTTAGTAAGATGATATTTAAATACTTATGTTTTATGATCAAATCTCTGTAGGTTTTTTTGTGGGGTAAAACATATAATGCAATGCAGTACAATGATGATTGAGTGACAAATAAACATTCAAGTTTTGAAAGTCCATAGCCTACTAATTGAAAGAAAAACTTACTGTCTCTCTGTTTTCATGGTACGATACTTTATCCCATGTAGCAATAAAAACCCATGAGGCAGAGAAGTTCAAGTTAGGAAAACATTTGTTAATGTCTCTTGAAGCCCGATTCAACAGATGACCAGCTGTTACGTGTCGATAAGAGATGGTTCCATTCCTACTATTATTAATGTCTGTCCACAGTGGAGCGATGATGTCTCTAGTCGAGTATGCAGGAAAATCATAGGGAATCCACTGGGAAAGTGGCTCATCAAAGGTCAGGTCTCCGTTATTATTCACCTGTAGGATCAAAATATTTTATCTGGATTTTCAAGTAACATCCTCTATATGGAATACATATTAATGAATGCCATTAACGAATGCTTCTCACAAATATGTTGTCATATACATGGCCAAAGTACACAAACTGCCGCCGCAAGGGGATCGGTGGAGAACTTCCATCATCCGACTGTGGGTTTTTCTCATCCACATCTCCATATGGGTAGAATATTCCTAAAAAGCCCAAAAGTATTATGAATGTTTAAAGATTAGAGGAATTTTTTTTATTATAATTCCAAAATTTTTCTTTCATTATATTTCATGGCTGTTTATCATATTCTTTCTATTAAACAGTGACGTTACCCTGCTTAGGCCCGCTATCAACACGGAATACCCATCGTCCCGTCACATTGACATTGCTGGAGTTGGACAGCTTATTTTCATCAGTCACGGGGATTGAAAAATAATTTGTTGAGTCTATTGTGTCATAGCCAGCCTGAGTAAACAAAATCAACCATCATCAAAAAGGCTTTGCCATATAAGATCTTTACAAGTTTTCTAGTATTATCTTAGTGCCCGAGTTTAGAGATCTAACTCTTTCTAACCTGAAACCGTTGATCTGTAGAGGAGATATTCCCGTAGTTCATCATGACAAAAGACAGAGAGCCACCAGAGACCAAAACAACTTGAAAAGATGAACTCTGTAACAGAAATAGAAAATTATCCTAAAATCTCATAGACATACAGTAATTCTTTATGCTTGATTTATTCTGCCGTGCCTTTACTAAAAGCAATTCATCTTCCCATTTATGTGCTTTAATTATCACAGAGCCTTTAGACACATTATTAAAAATATATTAAAAAAATTGCATGTTTTTTGTTCAGCATCATATTTGATACATCAGGCATTTATGGCTCTATACAGTACAATGATTTAGTGAGAATATGAAGCTCACATCAGAGGAGGGGAAAAAACTGAGCAAAAAATATGCAGTTTGTAGCAGTTTCTGATTTTATATTGTATGGCCAAAAAAGTATGATGAAATACTGATAGCTTGTAATGTAAATCAATGAGATATTCATAACAGACTACTTACATAAAATGCATATACATATCAGTTGTCACTCTATATCTGCCAATTATGTCTTCTTAAGATGATATTTTAAATGCTTAATTTTATGATCAAATCTCTGTAGTTTTTATGGGAGCAAAACATGAAATACAATGCAATGATGGTTGAGAGATGAATAAACATTCAAGTTTTAAA
Organism: Chrosomus eos; assembly: GCA_036326025.1. Lineage (NCBI taxonomy): Eukaryota > Metazoa > Chordata > Actinopteri > Cypriniformes > Leuciscidae > Chrosomus > Chrosomus eos. The sequence continues at coordinate 4,254,330 of CM070830.1, read as the reverse complement.
AGTGCATGCTAAATGAAAGAAAAACTGGTATCACTTAAGTTTAAGTTTCACAACATTAAATAGTTGCTTATGAGCATGCACATTACTAGGATATTGGCTGTTTATTAGTACTTACGGTATAAATCACATATTAATGCCTTATTCTACATTACGATATTCTACACCCCTTAATAACCCAATACCTAAACTTCACAACTACCTTACTAACTAGTAATAAGCAGTAATTAGGAGTTTAATATGGGAAAAGTCATACTTAATTGTTAGTTAATAGTGAGAATTGACCCTAATCTAAAGTGTGACCGAAAAACTTACTGCCTCTCTGTTTCTAATATACGGTACTTTATCCCATGTAGCGATAAAAATCCATGAGGCAGAGAAGTTCAAGTTGGAAAAACATTGGTTTATGTCTCTTGAAGCCCGATTCAAGAGATGTCCATCTGTTACTTGTCGGTAAGAGATGGTTCCATTCCTACTATTATTAATGTCTGTCCACAGTGGAGCGATGATGTCTCTAGTCGAGTATGCAGGAAAATCATAGGGAATCCACTGGAAAGTGGCTCATCAAAGGTCAGGTCTCCGTTATTATTCACCTGTAAGATCAAAATATGTGATCTAGATTTTCAAGTAACATTATCTATGTGAAATATACACTCACCTAAAGGATTATTAGGAACACCATACTGATACTGTGTTTGACCCCCTTCCACCTTCAAAACTGCTTTAATTCTACGTGGCATTGATTCAACAAGGTGCTGAAAGCATTCTTTAGAAATGTTGGCCCATATTGATAGGATAGCATCTTGCAGTTGATGGAGATTTGTGGGATGCACATCCAGGGCACGAAGCTCCCGTTCCACCACATCCCAAAGATGCTCTATTGGGTTGAGATCTGGTGACTGTGGGGGGCATTTTAGTACAATGAACTCATTGTCATGTTCAAGAAACCAATTTGAAATGATTCGAGCTTTGTGACATGGAGGATGGGTACATGGTGGCCATAAAGGGATTGACATGGTCAGAGACAATGCTCAGGTAGGCCGTGGCATTTAAACGATGCCCAATTGGCACTAAGGAGCCTAAAGTGTGCCAAGAAAACATCCCCCACACCATTACACCACCACCACCAGCCTGCACAGTGGTAACAAGGCATGATGGATCCATGTTCTCATTCTGTTTACGCCAAATTCTGACTCCACCATCTGAATGTCTCAACAGAAATCGAGACTCATCAGACCAGACAACATTTTTCCAGTCTTCAACTGTCCAATTTTGGTGAGCTCTTGCAAATTATAGCCTCTTTTTCCTATTTGTAGTGGAGATGAGTGGCACCCGGTGGGGTCTTCTGCTGTTGTAGCCCATCCGCCTCAAGGTTGTGCGTGTTGTGGCTTCACAAATGCTTTGCTGCATACCTCGGTTGTAACGAGTGGTTATTTCGGTCAAAGTTGCTCTTCTATCAGCTTGAATCAGTCGGCCCATTCTCTTCTGACCTCTGGCATCAACAAGGCATTTTCGCCCACAGGACTGCCGTATACTGGATGTTTTTCCCTTTTCACACCATTCTTTGTAAACCCTAGAAATGTTTGTGTGTGAAAATCCCAGTAACTGAGCAGATTGTGAAATATTCAGACCGGCCCGTCTGGCACCAACAACCATGCCACGCTCAAAATTGCTTAAATCACCTTTCTTTCCCATTCTGACATTCAGTTTGGAGTTCAGGAGATTGTCTTGACCAGGACCACACCCCTAAATGCATTGAAGCAACTGCCATGTGATTGGCTGATTAGATAATTGCATTAATGAGAAATTGAACAGGTGTTCCTAATAATCCTTTAGGTGAGTGTATAAATCTATGTTATTAATGATTGCTTCTTACAAATATTTTGTCATATACATGGCCAAAGTACACAAACTGCCGCCGCAAGGGGATCAGTGGAGAACTTCCATCGTCCGACTGTGGGTTTTTCTCATCCACATCTCCATATGGGTAGAATATTCCTAAAGTATTATGAATGTTTAAAGATTGGAGGATTTTTTTTATTATAATTCCTAAATATTTCTTTCATTATATTTCATGGCTGTTTATTATTCTTTCTATTAAACAGTGACGTTACCCTGCTTAGGCCCGCTATCAACACGGAATACCCATCGTCCCGTCACATTGACATTGCTGGAGTTGGACAGCTTATTTTCTTCAGTCACGGGGATTGAAAAATAATTTGTTGAGTTTATTGTGTCATAGCCAGCCTGAGTAAACAAAATCAATCATCATCAAGATCTTTACAAGTACTCTAGTACTATCTTAGTGCCTGAGTTTAGAGATCTAATTCTTTCTAACCTGAAACCGTTGATCTGTAGAGGAGATATTCCCGTAGTTCATCATGACAAAAGACAGAGAGCCACCAGAGACCAAAACAACTTGAAAAGAGGAACTCTGTAACAGAAACAGAACATTATTCTAATAGCTCATAGACAGAGAGTAATTGTGTTTTTATGTTTGATTAATTCTGCAGTGTCTTAACAGAGAGATTTTTATCTTCCCATTTTGTGCTTTAATCTTCATAAACAGATTTACTTTCTTTTACACAAATTTTTGAAGCAACAATTCAGTGAAATTTGTGAGCGAAAAGGTTGATTGTCTTTTGTCAGTAGTGTAGCGTAGTGATTCACTGCTCACACAGAAGTCATTTTCAAACCAATAAGCTTTCTATTGCATGACCAACTTGAAAATGAGTGAATTATCATTACTATTCCTACTAAATTTTGCTCATGAAATTTCGCCAACCAAGTAAAAAACGTTTTACTTTGGTGAAACTCAGAAACGAGGGCTAGATAATTCAAATGTAGAGGAGTTTAATAAACCAATAAACCAAACACAAAGAAGTAGGAATCATGAGGCACAAAGCACAAGGAACTAGTGATGGTGATGGGAAGGTTGATACCGGGGCTCCAATGCTCTGACGCAGTTTTCAAAGCACTATTGTACACTATTCACACACTGTATCGATGCTTGTATCGAAATTACAGTACCACGTGATTGTTGACATTTGAAGCTTCGAACATCATGCAGTATCGGAAGGTCGGGACAGCTGGATTTTTTTTTTAAAAAAACACCTGATGCATAAAAGGGGAATGATTATCCCGTCACTTTGAGGGCTGTCAGTAGGAGATTAAGTTGAGTAAACTGTAACCTCAACACCAGACAGAAACTGAATGCACAGGCACACCTCTATTGCATTTAACCATGTTTTACATCTGGGGTCCCAGAGACCCCTGTTATGGATTTTTTAAATGAATAACTAACATTTATTTTTCTTGCAGGAATAACATTCATATTCGTTTTTTTGAATCCTAAATGTTTCCAAACCCTTTAAAAAACACTCAGTCAGTGTGTGTGTGTTAGTGAATCATGTCCAAATATAACAATAGGGGAAATTAAACTAGACAGATACATAAATTTATAAACTCATGACTTTGGGTAACAAAGTGAAGTAACTCAAGAAAACAGAGTTTGATTCTACCTTGTAACAGAAAGGTGTGCATATGAAGAACCAATTAAATTGTAGGGAAATTATGTAATGTATCATGTCACTTTTGCCATGCTCCTATACTATAAAAAACTGTTGTGTTCTTTTGCTGGTGGGATTCTCTCTGAAATTTGTCTGAGATCATATGGTAGTGATTAAAGCATATTCAAAGGCATTGTCTGGAGTCTGTCTACTGTAGTTAATGCTGCGCAGCAAAAGCTTAATAGACACTATGATAGTGTTATAGGAAAAGGGACAAGACGTTGTCCGACTCAAAGCCAGTGTATAAAGATTATTAAGTGTCGACTGTAGACACAGAGCCAGTGTATAAACACGTTTGACCACCAGATGTTGCTAATGCGCATTGAGTTAAAAGCTTCGAGTTATGAACCATTTTAGGCACATTTGATGAAAACCTCAAACGCTTCAGAAAGCCTTGGTTTCCCATCATCACTTCAAGGAACCATGAACAAAGTAACAGAACAAAGAGATCCAACGTATAACTTCCATAAAGGGACAAGACCTGACAAAGAAGACAGGAAACACAGGGGTTTAAAGGGGTAAAGACGAGAGGTAACAGGCTGACAAGACACACCGGGGAACAATCAAAGACTAAGTAACAGAAAAAGAAAACAGAAAACAGAACAGGGCAGTAGTAACCTAAAGGATCAAATAACAAAACATAAGGTTAAACAAACGCGGGAATATATAACAAAACATGACCACACCTTTACTCTGTTAGTTTTATAACTATAGCTAAAGTTATCTTTGTTGGGAATAATTTTATACTTATGTTTGGCTGGCCTAACATGGGTGTTCACAGTCGGTGTTTAAAATCAGTTGTTGGAAACAGTCTGTGTGTGTTATGTTCAGTCTTAGACTGTTTCAGATAGTCGTTAAGTGTGTCCCCGGCATTAGAGACACCAGAAGAAATTGGAATTAAATCAATATATATCATCAAATTACTTGAATAGTGCATGGAACACAAATTTTCTATTAACAAATAGGCTGGCTTACCGATCGTGAGTTGTTAAAGTATGGTACTTTATCCCAAGTAGCAATGAACAGCCATGAGGCAGTGAAGTTCAGACTGGGAAAATACTGGTTGATGTTGTTTGAGGCTGCTAGTAAGAGTCCGCCTCTGGTGACCTGACGATAGGAGATGTTTCCAGTGACAGTGTTGTCCATGTCTGTCCACAGTGGAGCAATGATGTCTCTGTTGACTTGCGACGGTGAATAATCTCGAAGAGGCCCATCAAATGTCAAATCTCCATTGTTATTAACCTGAAGCAAAGATAAAACCATGTTATAAAGAGATTTGGCAGTATAAAACAGTGACAGAAACTCAAGTAAAAAGTAAAAAACTAGTTTCCTTTCAAATTATCAATGCATGACCTTTTTTATTTTGAAATAAAATTAAAGAATGTGTGTATAGTTGTGAAATTATAATTTTGTCTATAATTTTGTCAGCCCTAGTATACTATATATACATACATGTTAGGGCTTACAAAATTAATTTCATCAAGTAATGTTTTCTGTTTAACAAAAAATATTTAATAATAAAAATTATTTAATGAAAAATATTTAATCAGTCAACGCAGTATCTATTTGTTTGTTTTTTCTGATATCCTTTGGCTAGAGTTACAGTATATGATCACGCAATCTATGTTTCTGTGGATGATCCGCATCCTCTGATCATCAGCCAATCATTTAGGTGCTTTTAAACCATTCAAATTCTGTAGTAATTCTTATCTAAATACTACTGTTAGACCTACTAGAAAATCTTAAAGTGGACCTATTATGCAAAATTCACTTATATACGGTGTTTGAACACAGATGTGTGTCCACAGTGTGTAAACAACCAGCCTATAATGGTAAAAATTCTCTCCAGACTAGCGGTTCCATATTTCCCTCTACTTTTACTTAAAGGTGCAGTGTGTAGATTTCAGCGTCATCTAGCGGTTTGGTTGCGAGTTGCACTAATGGCTCAGCCCACTGCTCACCCCTCCCTTTCGAAGAAGCTACGGTGTCTAAAACGGGACAAACATTATCATCTGAGACAGCAGAGAATAGCCAGAGTAAGCCAAGACTGTGTAACATTGTCACTGTTTCTGTACCACAGTCCATTATAAACCACATCATGGATAAAGTTTACAAAGTCATAGTCAGGTGAGGATCAAGGGTCTTAATATATAATATAATAATAGTAATCAGCTGATTGTCTCACGAACGTAACTAGCACATTTCTCCCCACATAACAAACCCATAATACAGCGAGGGAGAAGAACCACATGAAACTATCCAACTACATATTTTTTCTGACAGGGTAATAAAAGTTTAGCTGGGTAAATTTGAGCTTTTATGCTGTAGGGCTGTGGCTGAGCTGGTTAAAGCGCAAAGCATTGTTTATACTCGACGCGTCCGCATGAGCGCAAAGGTGCGAGCGGCAAAAATGACGTGATTGTAACAGCGCGCGCGCCTCCCTTAGACACCATTTACTACACACAAATTAATGAATAATAATGAATAAAAATATTGTTTTTTTCTCTGGTTTTGAAAACTCTTCGCGATCGACTTAAAATGCTTCCAAGATCGACTTGTCGACCGCAATCGATGGGTTGGTGATTCCTGTATTGCTACTGTTTTACGGTCAATAGTACTAATCAGCTGCTTGTCAAAGCCATAACACAGCGAGGGAGAAGAACTAAGTTACATGAAACAATCCAACTACATATTTTACACCACTGACAAGGGAAAAGTCACTACTCACGGTGTCTATGGCTAGCTTTTAGCTTTCTGCGGCTTCTCTATCAAGGTAGTGACGAAACGCACTCTGCAGCGCTGTTTGTTCGCTGTCGGCTACGGTAGAAACATGACGTCACAATATGTCGACCTTCATAAAAGGGGGTGCCCGCGGTTATATAAATGTCTCATTCTAAGGTAATAAAAACATAACGGTTCATTGAGTAAGGTCTTTATACACCACACTGAACACATAGTTATGGATCTTATATTGCATTTCTGTCAATAGATCCTAAGAAATATCACACATTGCACCTTTTACTTTAAGGACAAGTTCGGTATTTTACACTTAAAGCCTTGTTTCAAGATCGTTTCTGATGAAATAGAATGTTTAAGATTAAAATTTGGACACATGCTGCTGTCCCGAGAATTTTCGGTTTCTGTGGTTGCACCCCCCCCCCCCCCCCCACCACCACCTTTACAATAGTTGCATAGGTGCACAGTAACAATCCTTCATAAAACGCATTAAACTTTAGTTTACAAAGACATGAAACTCACCGAGTGGTCAGGGGTGTTCACTGATATGCTCACACAAAAATCGCTGCAAAAGATGCTTTCCAACAGGTTTATTCGTAGTTTTTGTCCAAGTCAAGTCAAATGGAGTCGGACAAAAACTACGATCAAAAACTACGATCAAAAACTACGCTTCACTGAAGTGACTGCCATGTCTTGAAAGACAGGTGTTTCATGTCCGACAACTGGATTGGCTCAAATGGGGCGCCCTTCATGGCCTCCAAGACCTTTCCAAGATGGAAAGGTCCCACGTCGGGACTGAAGGGGGCCTGGGAGGGTTTAGCCTCTGAGCTCCCCTAAGGAAACGCACGACTAAGTCATTCTTTCCCAGCGACTGGCCAGACACCGGTTTTGCAAACGTTGCTATGGCCGCCACATATACTTTGAGCGTGGATGGGGTCCTGCCCTTATCCAGCAGCTCTTGAAGGAAGGAAAGCACTTCCGTAACACCGCAGTCTACGGGTGAAAAGCCCTGGGCTTGACACCAAGCAGAGAACAGAGACCATTTCGAGGAGTAGAGCCGTCTAATAGACGGAGCTCTAGCCTGCACGATCGTGTTTAACACTCCCTCTGGGAGGTTAGCGGGTACCCGTTGATGGCCCATGCGTGCAGGGACCACAGATCTGGGCGAGGATGCCAAATTGAGCCCTCCGCCTGAGAGAGGAGGTCTCTCCTCAATGGTACAGGCCATGGGGCAGCGCTGGTCAGCTGCATCAGAACAGGGAACCAAGTCTGGTTTGTCCAGAGCGGAGCCACGAGCAGCACTGGGCATCCGTTTTCCCTGATTCGTTCCAACACTTGAGGCAGGAGTGAGACAGGGGGAAAAGCATATAGGGGGCACCGGGCCAGACATGGGCCAGCGCGTCTTTGCTTTTCGAGAAAAACTTTGGGCAATGAGTGTTTTCGTGGGACGCGAATAGGTGGACCGTCTGCGGATGCAGCGACCATTCCCCTGCTGGGACGTTGTTTCTGGACAGTCTGTCTGGTCCCACATTTAGGTGACCAGGCACATGCGCTGCTCTCAGCGAGAGCAGGTTGTGCTGAGCCCAGACCAGGAGACATTCTGTCAGCCTGTAAAGGTTTCGGGACCTGATGCCGCCCTGGTGATTTATGAATGCCACCACTGACATGTTGTCCGACTGGACCAAGACGTGGTGGCCTCTTATCTGGGGACAGAAGCGCTGTAGCGCTTTGTCGACTGCTATCATTTCCAAGCAGTTTATGTGAAGGAGCTTCTCCCGTTCTGACCACAGGCCAGCTAGCGGTCTGCCCTCGAGCAGTGCTCCCCACCCCGAGGTGGAGGCGTCCGTAGACACCACCTTCACACTCGAGGCGGTCCCCAGACTCACACCTGACTGATACCAGTCGGTTACTTTCCAAGGTTTCAAAGCTGAAAAGCACTGCAGGTCGACCCTGAGGCGAAACAGACCCGCGGTCCATGCCCGGGGCGGAACCCACGCTTTCAGCCACATCTGCAGTGGGCGCATGCGAAGCAGGCCCAGCTGGAGTACAGAGGCTGCTGAGGCCATTAGGCCCAGCATTTTCTGAAACCTTTTGAGCGGGACTATAGAGCCGTGGCGGAAGGATTTCGCGACGTGCTGAATATTTAATCCGCGCTCCAGTAACAGGCGTGCCGACATGGATAGCGAGTCCCACACTGTTCACAGAAAATTAATTTTTTCACCGTAGTTTCAACACGCGCCGTACAGCGGCGGGGACGTTGAGCGAAATGTAGCGAATAGCCTCTCTTTAAAGTGTTCAGCACCCATTCTGATACCCCGGGGAGCTTTGACCACGCATCTGCGTGAATAGCTAGAGGTAGAGTTAAATCCTGGCTCTGCGCTGATCACAGTGGGCAGTCTGGCCGCGCTCAGCTTCTCTATGACGGGTTGTGCAGAGAAAGCGAGCGGGGCGAATCCCGTGGGATTCGGCGTGTCTGTGAGAGAATGTGGGCGCGGGACAGCGGGCACATTTACTGTACTGAGAACACTGTCGGCTCGCGCCGACTGAATGTGTATTAGTTTCGTTTTTACAGAAACTAAGGGACACGCTTCGTGTAGTGTAAGCGGGCACTGTGATATGGGCGCGTTCACTACATTTTCTGCACAATCGACATGAGTCGATTTTATTTGTGCTAGCCCTGCACCGTGGCGGGCTGTGTCTGGGTGTGGGAATGGGCACTGGGACGTGGGCATTCTTACAACACTCATAACACCATCGGCCGTGGCCGGAACGCCAGAAAATGAACTCTTTATTGGATTTATCTGGGTAAATTGGATTTATCAGCTTGCTCACTGCGAAATACACTGAAACAGTCACATTGCTTGGAACTGAACGAGCGAGAAGTTTTGGTGAAATTCCGGCCGCAGCGGGATTTGAACACCGTCGCTTTCCTAGAGAGGCTAGGAAGGCCTTGAGACCTGACCAAGCCCGCTTGATCTCAATCCTCGGCCGGGGCCCGCGCTGAGGGGGGCGGCGTCCAGCAGAGCGAGAGCGCGGTCTTTGGACGCTGTGAAGCGGCGGCGGCGGGTGGGGGCGTGTCGAGGAACACGGAGCCCTCAGCATCCGTCATCTCGGATAGCGTCTCCGTTCAGGGAGGAAGGGCGCGGGTCTCGACTGCGACGGAGCTTCGTCTTTCCTGAGAAAGCGTCCGTCCAGCCTGTTGCGCGTTGGTTGCGCGGGCGCCTTCCAGTCGAGGCCGATGTAATCCACGGCTTGAGAGAGCAGACGCATCAGCTCAGTTTCAATGCCGGCTCGTCTCTCAGAGGGCTCGCGGGTAGCGGGGGGGGGGAGGTCCACAGAGCTCGCCCAATCCTCACTGTCCGATGCCAGGAGAGAACATGCCTCGGTAGGTTCGTCGAGCTCAAGGGCGGATGCGGCGGCAAACGGCGGCCGTTGTCCATCTGTGAGCGTCTCGAGCGATCAAACCGGCGAGCTTTGGCGGGCTGTAGAGAGCTCGGGGGCGTGCTTGGCGCGGCACCACAGCGGGCAGAAGTGCAGGCTCTGAGAGAGATGCCAGGCGAGTCCTCAGAGTCACCATAGGCAACAGCTCACGATGGGGGAATCTGCAGTCAGTGAGCGCGAGAGCCGCGTGATCTTCACCCGCGCTGAATTGGGCTTGGTACGTACAAGCCACAGGAAGGCATCTTGAAAAAGACACAGCTCTTTTAGAGTTTAGGGAGAAGTGTGAGTTGCGTTACGTAAGCGAACAAACACTCTCGGCAGAGTAAAGGATATATGTACGCCGGAAAGCGCAGCAGGTACGGCGGCTGAAGGCGGCAAGGCCAGCGACTCCAGACTCGAGGGCTCGTCCCACTGAAAGGCTTGTGTCGACGGCGCGGCTTCTCACTCTGGATCCAGCGATGCGGGAGCTTCGCTGAAGAGATGAAAATCAGTTCATCGAGCTTATTTATAGGACGAGACCACGCCCTTTCTGGCAGGACGTGACGATATGGGCGCGAAGTGCCCCCATTGGTCATGACGTCAAGCAGAGTCTCTCTCGATAGGCTGCTGCTTTTGTCACAGGGCAGCCAATAGGCGCGCAAGCTGTCTCGCCTATGTCTGCTTGCTGCTGCAAAGTGTTTTACATTGATTAAAAATTAAGGATAATTTTTAGCTTCAATATCTCGTGGAAAAGAGGTTTTCCCCATAGCGTAAGATATTACGCAGTACGAGAGATACTCTCGTAAGAGAACCTTGTGTGTATTTGACAGTTTAAGAGCAACAAGACGTGAAAGAGAACCTAGTTTTATACTTACTAAGTAAGTATCTGACAACACGCCATCTGACTGCCAGCTTTCTGTGCGCGTGCTTCGGGTGTGTGCACTCAGAAAAACATATATCAGAAGTTTAGACTTATATGGCTTTAAAACGTATGCAGATAATACACTTTCATGATGATGAAGAACAGCAATGTCACCTGAGCGTGAGCAAGATAGACATGATAATCAAAACCAAACAGATGTTTTAGTTTTTGGCTCTGTGGGTATTTTGAGCTGAAACTTCAAAGACATATTCTGGGTACACCTGAGAATTATATTACATCTTGTAAAAAGGAGCTTAATAGGTCCCCTTTAAAACGCTGTTTATTCCATTTGTATCATTGTTCTATTATATTTACTGTATTTGTGCTATCGCTTATAATTTGTTTATTCGTTCTTATTTTATTTCTGACTGTTTACTCCTCTTCAAAAATGTTTCAACTTTATATTAGCTAGCAGATTTTGTTGTGGTATAAAAAGTTGAATTGAGAATTTTAAAATTTCACTGGTATGTAAAATGTTGGTGTCATAACAACCTTATTTATTAAAATACAAGATTACATGGGTTCAAAACAATGAGAACAATAACTTTTACTACATTCATTCCCAAATCCATGTGTGTAAAGCCTGTTGCATCACACCTAGACAGATTTAAGGTCAGATTCAACGTCGATTGAATGGGGATCACGCTAGGGAGCCAATCGTCTTTCGAGTACTATTGAACGAGCCGAATGGAATTGGGGTGCGTGATGACATCACACACTCCGCCCCCACGGCGCGGCGCAGGTATAAATACAGAAGTGTCCCGTTCAGTCTCAGTTGGAGGATTGGTATCTCGGGGCAGGCAGCGCTGGTTTTCAGCTCCCCATCCCAGTGCCTTTCTTTCCTCGAAGTGCATGGAGAGCATACCAGGTTCTGGACTCCCCAATTTCCCAGGTTGGGTTGTTCAGCGACGCGGTGGAGAGCTGCACCCAACAGCTCGGAGATGGAGGCCTTCCGACACATCCTGCCCCGGCGGCGGAGTGGAGGCAACAGCGTTATGCTGGGGGTGACAGTTTCTCCTTCTGCCCGTCCTCGGTCTGCAGCATCTAGCCTGAATGACATGTACTTCCGATCTCTAACTTCCGCATCGCAGGCCATCCTGTGTGTTGCGCGGGAGGGTTCGAAGTATCAGTAGAGAGTCCTACCCTTCGAGTGCTCCATAGCCAGTTGGGTCTTCAGGTCAACTGGGAGAGAGTAATCTCGCCCACGGGCAGAGTATCTCTTTTTCAGTTCGGAGAAGGACTTGGTCCAACACGTCTCTTCAAGAAGAGAGTGTGCTTGGTTGGTGCTATATAGAACTGAGAAAGGGTCCCACTGAATGAACTTTCAGAGGCTCCTGGGGCATATGGCAGACGCAGCCGCTTGGCTTCCTCCATATGAAGACAGCTTCAGTACTAGCTTCAGGATCGAGTCCCGAGGTGAGCATGGCAGAGCGGTACGCCCTGTGTGACAACAGATCACCCCGGCCTGCCGCCAAACCCTCAGCCCGTGATCAGACCTTTCTATTCTCTGGGCCAAACCGCTCCTAGAACGAGGTCTACTAACACCGACTGAGGGGCCATGTACAAAGGGTAATGCTTTAATGGAGGCCTGGGCGACATCCGACTGTATTGGCATTCGTGCCTCGAGTTGTTGAAGTTCACCTCGCTTTGAGCCACCACTGCTCAGCGAGCTGGCACTGGTCTGAAATGACAACATCGCGACCGTTGCGCTAAGCTTCCCTCACATGTCACAACTCGCCCGTCACCTCCTCCTTGGAGTCAGAAGCTTATGAGGTCACTTGTCCGAGTGGACAACCCTTGGACAGACACTGGCTCTCAGCTGGCCCCCGGGGCCCAGCAGAAATGCATTCCCCAGTGAGCCTTCTAAAAAAGCGGCTATGTGATTCATTGTAGATGTGCGCCTGCTCAAGTTCAGTGATTTTCGTCACACTCACGTGTTGAGCAGAGATACTCCTGAAGCTCAGTAACATTCATCACACTCAGGTGTTGAACAGAGATGCTCCTGAAGCTCAGTGATCTTCACATGTAGTGTTGAGCAGTGCTCCTGTCTTGTGCGCGCATGTCACTTGCACCTACTCTGCTAAGTCAGGAGTGGAGCAGGTCTTGATTATTGGCAGTTGGAGTAGGAGCAGTTGCTCCTTATTGGCCCAACCAGACCTAGTTCCCCTGGACAGCCTTCCTGACTTCCCCTGAATACATTTCAGGGACAGGGCATGATGGCACCCACTTTCAAACCCCTGGAGAGATTCCAGACTGGTCCTAAACTGGACGCGGAGTTTGGTGGTTACCGCAGGAACATGTGGTAGTTACCATCCCTTCTGCGAGCACCCCCTAAGAAGAGGAAGTTGTGCTTACGCCAAATAGAAGTGGAACCTATTCGTTGAGTGAGTCTTCTCTCCTTGAGGAGACCCTGAGAGCGTTCGGTCATTTCAGTGCTCTCTTTCCTGCAAGATGGGTTGGAGTAGGCTGTTTTCCTCCACCCTCAAATCAATGCTGCCTCTGTTTTCTTGATGCACATCATGATGCAGAAGCATCGGAAGTACGTCCTGATCGTCAAGTTCCTGAGGGAACAAGGGAATCTAATAAAGCCTTGCGCCCCTCTTTATCCTCTTGGCCTTATCTCGGGTGCTGCTGCACTGCAGAGACCGCCTCTGAGCCACTGCAGGCAGTGAGTTAAAAATTCAGTTTTTAAACAGTTCTCCTACTCGCATGGTCTCTACTAGAGGGTAGGGACTTGCTCGCTTTCGGTCAACGACTTGTGCCTGGAATACGAGCCGGCTAACTCTCACAAGCTGAGACCCCGGCCTGGCTATGTGCCCAAGGGTCCTACCTCTCCCTTAAACTGGGACCAGGTGGTGAGCCTGCAAGCGCTGCCCCGGAGGAGGCAGATTCAGCCCTGGCTTTCTCTGTCCGTCCGCTTCATTGCGGTTATACGTGCACAGAACGCAAGCCTTCAGACCTCAGACCACCTCTTATCTGTTAAGGAAATCAGCAGAGAGGGAAGGCTATTTCCAAGCGAGGTTGGCCCAATAAATGTGACTGCCTTCATCTTGGTGAAAATCCCGAGATGCACATGTCCACTTAGGTGGTGAGCTCCTCTTAAATGAGTGTGTGCTCCCGCCTAGACGTTGACACAGAGTGCTTTGCTGACAGATATTCTAGAGTTGGGAGCTGGGCGACACCTTAGCCGAACCACTGCTTCCCGTGGGCTCCCTTCTCATGGAGCCAGTTTCACCGTGAGCCCGGTTCGAAGTGTCGGCTTGCTGCGCCATTCCCCTCCTACGGACTGGATACGTGCGCCATTTTTGCTCCAGTTGAGTTCCCTTTAACTGAACCCTGTTGAGTCCTCCGCACCCCTCCGACATCGGACGTGGCGGAACGCCCGGTGTTAGGCCTACCACTCGTAAGCAGTGTGGAACCTGTGTTAGGCTGGGTCCATATGTTGCAATACCTACGGTGATCCCATATGCATATTCTTCCACGGTACGGCTCCCTGCGGCGAGCCCGTGTCTTCCCTCACTGTCCGGTTGAGTCTCCCCCTGTCTCCCCCAGTGACGTTCCATATGTTGTACTGTCCGGTCATCCGCCCAGTTCATATGTGTATTCTCCACGTTACCTCCCTTCGGGCAAGATTTGGCTTCCACATCAGTATCAGAATCAGTAGGTTTTGTCTAGGCACTGGAAGGTGGCAGCTTTAGTGGCCTGTTCAAATTGTTGAACCCACATTCAGTCGACGTCAACTACGTCCGACGTTCTCGACTGAAAGGGAACGTCCTGGTTGCGTATGCAACCCAACGTTCCCTGAAGGAGGGAACGGAGGACGTAGTCCCCTTGCCACTACTGCTGGACCACTGCTGACTCAGAGTTACGCTCAGTTCCTCAGCGAAAAAGCAACTAGTGCGTGCATCCACTTCCATATCCGCGCCGCAGGGGCAGAGTGTGTGATGTCGTCACGCATGCCAATTCCATTCCAATAGTACTCGAAGACGATTGGCTCCCTAGTGTGATCACCTTTCAGTAAACGTTGACTACGTTGACTACCTCCTTCAGGGTACTGTGGGTTGCATACGCAACCAGGACGATTTAGTCGCTGTCAAAGGTGCTTTAACTGAGTTAAGGCTCTGAATACTTATGTCATTGTAATATTTCAGTGTTCTTTAAATAAATTATCACAAATCTTTTTTTTTTGCTTTCTCATTGTGGAGTATGGAATGAATTTTGAAATATTTCTGAATGCACAGTACATACACACATACATATAATCTATGACGACAATGTTCTTACATAAGTCTGTCGATAAACACGTCCAAAATATACAAAGGGTTTTTCCAAGGATACTACTGGAGAGCTTCCATCATCTTGAGAGGGATTCTTTATGTCTCTGATTCCAAATGGGTAGAAAAGGTCTGTAATATAAAAAATATTACAAAAACAGAAAAAAAACCCAGTGAATAACATAATTCAGTGATTACTATGTAGCAAATGAAATGTCACATATTGTTACATGTCACTTTGTCTCAAAACTGGACTCAAAACTGGCATAAACTGGCTGAAATTTGACATTTTTGTTAACTGGCTACTACAGTTTCCAGGGGTTGGGGTGCACAGATTTAATCAGTCTGCCAGGAAATAAATTGTGTAAAAAAAAAAACACTGGATCGGGCAAAAAAAAAAAAAAAAAAAAAAAAAAATATATATATATATATATATATATATATATATATATATATATATATATATATATATATATATATATATATATATATATATATATATTCTTTTTAAATATCTTCTTTGTGTTTCACAGGAGAAAGAAAGTCATACAGGTTTTGAAACAATATGAACATGAGCAAATTATGACTTTAAAAAAAAATAATTATGAATTATCCCTTTAATTTCAACAACTTTTAATGTTACAAATGTATATGTATAAATAAACATTACCCGAGCGTATTAAAAGCTTTAAAAGTATTGTTAATTTTTATTTGAAGTTCGCTATTACATTAACTTATAGAACCAGGCAAGAAAAATCCACACTAGAGGCTTAGTTACTAACTAGCTTGTTCATAATTATCTCTGTACGTTATTGGTTGTACCATTTGTTTTGAATGCAGAACGTAGCTATTAGGTCAAAAGCTCTATGTAAAGTAATGCTTAGTTGCATAATACAACGTTTATCGTCAATGATCCAACAGCTATCAAATACGTGAACAGAAGATGTGCTGAAATGCCATTTTTCTATTTAGATACAATAAGCCTACTACATACCCTAGTGAATAATACCTATACAAATATTTATTTAAAATACTTTTATTTCATACTAAGTATACTACAAACCCATTAACATATTTACTGACATATTGCTTAAGACTTACTGATACAAATATTAAACTTAAACTTTATGTGGATTAATTCTTTATTGCACATTCATGAAATGTTTTTTTTTAATATCACTATTAGTAATAGTAATTAGTCATTCTTTAAATGCAAGATATTTATCTTATCTTATCAAAGGTTGTATTTGTTAACATTAGTTAATGCACTGTGAACTAACATGTACAATGAACAGCTGGATTTTTATTAATTCATATAAACAAAGATTAATAAATACTGTAACACATTTATTGCTCATTGTTAGTTAATACATAAACTAATGTTAACTAATGAACCTTATTGTAAATTGTTACCAATATATTTAAGTATAGCCTTAGTTGAACCTCAGCATTATTTCTAATTAAAGTGCATTAATTAGTTGTTCCAATTAAGCAGACTTTAACTATACCAATCTAGCATACTAAAAGTACAATTGCAGGATATTTATTTTAAGTACATAAATATAAATGTATTTGTAGTATACATAGTATAAAATACATCTATTTCAAATACATTTTAGTGTATTTATTTTTCAATAGGGTAATCATGAAAAACAATAGGTATTTTTATATACAAATTACATGAAATTGTAGGCTTTTTGAAATTATTTTTGAAAGGATCAATAGATACAAAAATTATTATTATGATTAATTGACATGCACAACATGGACAGATGAACACAGAAGCACACTGTTAAGAATGGGTTTGTTGAAGAGTGGTTTCAAAGGAATTTATTCAAATAATGTTCTCTCTCTAAAATGTAAGTGAGTGTAAATGTCACCATGGTTGTCTGAAGGATGCAATTCTGTTGGGTTAAAACAAGAGCTTATTGATGCAATTTAATTTATTCCAGGTGTTACTCCTAGTAGGAGGCTTCCGTTAATATTTAGTTTATATTTAAAGTTACATTTTAACTAAGTTTAATGGTAAGTTGTAACTCACAGCTAGTGCAACCGGCCCCAGGTTACTAATAATTGTTCCCCGTTTTCACTCCTACCTTTTCTATTGCACAGGAAGCTGCTGTCTTTATCTTCACCATCAGACTTAAACGTCCCAAATCCAATGTCTGATCCATTAACATTCTTTACGATCCAGTTTTGGAATTCGGAAACTCTAGCATAACTGTCAGGTGTAATTCCAGTGAAGCAAGAAGTCCCATAAAAACTGTGTAAGACACCAGTTAAGATCCATACAGAATTCTGCTTGCACTGTAACGAAACGCCAGAATCTCCCTAAAACAAAATGTAAGTGAGGAATTTTAATTCATACCAGTAAATACATATTTAAAAGATACCACATGAGCTATATGGAACTATGTTGTCTGAAGAAAGCTTTAACTTATATGATGATAATACATGTTCTATTCAACAAGGTAATAAGGTGCAATACTTCAAAGGTGGAACTACTGCAAAGCTGTGCATTTTAGGGTGCTTTCACACAGGGTTTGTTTGCTTGGTCCGAACCAGAGTTTGATTGCTCTAAAGTGCTAGTGTGAAAGCACAAAAAAACAACAACAAAAATGCAGGGTTGCTTTACTTTCTATTTAGAAGCAGTTGTGGCAGCATTTATTCAAATTACCTGCACTAACAGAACAATTGCACCAGGGTTAGTTTTAATTAAACTAAACCTTTTAATTACAATCAAGAATCCAACAATATTGTGGCATAACCTGTTGTTACTTACGAAACATGCTCCGTTTCCCGTCTCCCCTTCAGCACATATCATTGTCGGAGTGATGTCCAAATATGGGGAGTCTTGAAACCTGCAGCTACACTCCTTATTCCCCACCACTTTCATCTTCACTTCCTGCAGAGTTCTAGAATTGGGCTGAGCGTCTAATTTTCATATCAAGAAAACAGGCTTTTGAGACATTATGATGAAAATATGGATCAATGTATGATACACTTACACTAAAGATACATTTTTATTTAATTCTCTTATATCATTACAAGATAAAGGCTGAATTAATTTTTCATTTCATGGATAATGTCTCTGGTTACTTGACGATAACCGTTCGCTGATAAAGCGCGAACAAGATGCTGCGCTTTGCGCTAAGGGAACAATTTTGCGTGATCAGCTGTAAAGTATTAGCCTGGTTCAACCAGACTCTCGTACATTTCATTTGTACAGAGAGTCTGGCCTCGCTCCATTGAGAAACGTTTACTTCCTTGTAGGCGGGTTCTCTGTTCAAGTTCAAAACTATTGTATCTGCTCAGAGTCACTCAGGATCTGTCATAGCCAATCGCTAACGTGTGGTCCTGATGTATGTCATGCGCCGAAACCGGTCCGAAACAAGTACGAATGATCAGAGGATTATGTTTACAATAGGATGTCTGTCAACGAGAGCTGCAGGTTTTGTTCATCAAGGAACAATTATTAATTCGAAATGTATATTTGACACTAAGGACAGTGATGTATTCATTCAACGGTCGAAGCTGGGTCTAATCATTAAAAATACACCGCTGCGGTCGTTTCGGATCTGCCGCAAATGCTGTACAGTGAATAATCTGTCTCTATCTGCAGATATGTAATAAACAACAATTTTTCATATTATGTATTATTGTTTCTTAATTACCTTAATTAATTATGGTCTTCAAAGTATGTGTTTGTACATTTTTATTATGACATTTAGTTTTTTTATTAAAACAAACTAACTATTGCCATCTAAAACTGAAACTCAAATTATGGTCTTCAAAGTATGTTTTCACATTTTTATTTAAAAAAAAATACAACACATTTTTATGATTTACAACATGTAAAACTGACACACCAACCATGGTCCTGCACGAGTACACAAAGGGGCTCAAAGTGTTCTATTTAGCTCAAATTCTGAACAGTAAATTTAGCGATTCTTGTGATACTGACATGACTCCTGAGTGCATCTTCAACAACAGTTTAGCAGCCAGGACTCGGGGCTTCCGAACACCAGGCTAAATCGTCCGTCCAAAATGTCACGGTCATCGTGCACGCCGAGCTGCCCAGCACGAACTTTTCTGCCTCCTTCACTTGGTCCTCCATTAGTGCAACAAGAGGGGAGACGACAACTATCGGCTTTGCATCCCTATCGTTCGCCTTAGCTACCTCATTCACCACTAGCGGAGTGAGCTGGAAAATCAAACTTTTCCCGAATCCCGTGGGGAGGAGGGCCACAACATCATGGCCAGCAACAAAACTTAGCAAACATTATTCTTGCTCCGGCTTTAAATTCTGCATATTCGGCAGTTTTCCAACAACAGACCGAATAGCTTTTCTCACGTCTTTCTCCGCTGCCATTACTGAACTCAAACTGACGCGCTACATCAACGTCATCGTTCTCAGCCACTCCCTCTATTCGCTGATTGGTCCTACAAAAAATTGATTTCTGGTGGAAACCAAAGTCTACAGCACAATCCCAGACGTAGTACTGAAGGAAAATGAAATTGAACGGAAGTGCGTAGGAGGGCGTAGCCAGGCTAGTAAAGTATGTGCATAACACGTCAATCCAAAATGCAAAAAAAACGTCTGCACTCTAAAACTCTTTTATTGTAAATAAGAGAAAAAGTTAACCAATGTTTCAGTTCTTTGCCTTCGTCAGTGACAGGTTTTTACAGGGGTTTACCAGAAGTAAAACCTCTGGTAGAGTAAGCCCTAACGCCTAAGGCCGAAGCTTGACCGTACAGTTGCTCTGACTTACGCTACTGGCTAATGCGGTGGAGATAAGCCTGAAGAGCACGGACTGGACTCAGTAGGTGAAGTTTCTTCTGATTCAGCGTTGTGAACGGCGTAGGGCTGAAGGCCTCAAGAGGTCGAGAAAGGAATCTGCGGCAAGTAGTCAGGATGAGGATGCAAAATTGCTTTCACTATTTCCAGAGGCAAAAGCTAAGCAGAATGGCGAGACAGACAGAGCCTGAAAATCCCCAATTCTTTTTAATGAAGCAATAGCCATAGGATTAATAAGGCTCTGACTCTATAGGGGTTTAAAGGGGGTCTCTACTCTCGACTATAGCTAAGTCCCATGAAGGAATCTTGGTTCTAGCAGGAGACCTCAGTCGTTTGCTCCAACGGATGAGGCGAGGAAGCAGAGGATGCTTCCTGAGTGGTACTCCATCAATCAATGCGTGGCAAGCCGATAAAGTGGCCACATAAACCCTGAGAGTGGAGGGGCATGTGCCTGCTGATTCCTGCTGGAAGTCCAGAACTGAAACAATCTGACAGTTAACTGGATCTGCATGATGTGCAGTGCACCACCTTTCAAAGACACCCCATTTATTGGCATAAATTCTTCTAGTAGAGGGTGTTACGACCTCTCTTCCAAATTATTTTAAAAAGAGAAGGAAACGTAGCATAAAATAAACTAGTGGAAAACGGCACTACTTATAAAGAGTTTATTTATTCAGGACAATGGATAAGCAAAATCCGATGTCATACTAACCAATGAGGAATCTAACATAACGTACATCTAATAAAGAAAAAAATAAAACCTAAACCATAACAAAACCAACATACCTCAGAACGTAAATAAGCTGCTTCTCTGGCTAGATTGCAGTCTATCTATCTATCTCTCCCTCTCATTTCTTCTCCTCATTGGCGTCTTATGTATCCGATCAATCAGCTAACTCTCAAATGACAAACAGGTGCGAGAAAAACTTAGACGGCTCCAGAGAGAGCATGCACGCTCATAGAGGTAGAGCGACGCCAGAGTGCACAAGGGAGGGAAACAGAAAAAAACATAAGACAGACTAAACCACCGACCATAACAAGGGAAGTACTAAGAATGATCTCTGTGACTTCGGGTGAAAGTCCAGTGTCCCTCAGTTGGTATCCTTCAGGGGCCAAACGTTGAAGGCTCCACAGTTCAGTGACTCAGTGACGGGACATTGCGCTGTCTGTTGGAAGGTGAAGAGATCCCTCACTGCTTCGTGAAATCTTTTCCAGATTTTCTTCACTACCTCAGGTGGAGTTTCCACTCCCCTATCGATATGATCTGTATGGGCAAGTAGATCTGCTCCCACATTGAGATATATGGGGATATAAATCGCCCTAAGGGACAGAAACTTGCCCTGAGCACAAAGCAGAATGCACTGCACTAGGCTGTACAGACGGTGCAAACGCAGTCTGCCCTGGCGATTTGTATTGGAAGCTACCGCAGTGTTGTTCACTCGCATGGACATGGTACTTTAGGGCCAGAAATACAGCCAAAAATTTGAGGTAATTGATAGAGATGATGACCTCACCATATCCCTTGGGCTGGATGGGCACCTAAGACCGCTCCCCAGCCCGTCCGGGAAGCATCTGTTGTTTTTATCTTGCGACGTCAAAGCACCTAGAGTAGTACCCAAGGTGAGGACATGTCCGTGCCACATAGAAAGGGAACGAAGCGCAGCACCATAAACATGGATTTTAGAAAGTGCACAATGCATACAGCGCGTGACTTACGTGGGTAAAACATGGATTTTTAGAAATGCCCATGCCCTCATTTTCCTTCAGGGATGGCTTGGCCAACTTGAGACCAATTGTGACGAACCGATCGTGATGTTGGATTGGACCGATTCAGGCCACGAAGATCTAAAATCGGACACAACCCCACTGTCTTTTTTGGGAACCAGAAAGTACCGACTGTAGTAGCCTAACTCTCTCTCCAGGAGGGGAACATGTTCTGTGGCCTCTTTGCCCAGATAATGCATACGCAATGCATTTCAAGCACAAAATCTGTTTTAATGGTATTAAGTGGATTTAGTTCCCACAATCATTTTTTTCTTTTGTGTATGAAATGTTTAACTGTGTATGAAATGTTTAACTGTAGTTTGTCAACTGCATTTCATTCATTCTATGAAACTAGTCACAATTAGTTTTGTGGGCGGCAGTGGCTCAGTGGTTCATGTAGGTTGTCTACAAACCGGAAGGTTGGTGGTTCAATCCCCGGTTCCACCTGACCAAGTGTCGAGTGTCCATGAGCAAGACACCTAATCCCAGATGCTCCCGACGAGCTTGATGGCGCTTGCGGCTGCAGTCGCCCATCGGTGTATGAATGAGAGGGTGAATGTGAGGCAAATTGTAAAGCGCTTTGGTGGCCATTGGGTCTGTGAAAGCGCTATATAAATGCAGTCCATTTTACCATTTTTTTACCATTAGTTGAATATGATTGAAAATTCACAGCATTTGGGTTTCTAAGCTGATGAGTTCACATCGAGGAACTGAGGTCAGAGCTCAAATCAAACCACAGTGGGAAAAGCAATGTTAAGGAAGATGATGAATAAAGTAATAAGAGGTTAAAGTTCACTTTGTAAATGTGACACTTTATTTTTTTAATGATGTGAGGTGCATCAGGAAATATAGAAAGTAATTTCAGATCATTTATAACACTGTATTTTCTATAGAATAAAGATGATTAAGGAAAGAAACAAAATATTTTTAAATCAGTGGAGAGAAAAGAGGGTGAGCAAAAAAAAAACTTAATAGATATTTTAATTTAATTTAATTGATTTAACAAGTGGATACTGTAATCTTTATGTACGCCTATGTTGGCTACTTGGTCAAATCTGGGGTTTGGTCAGTAGAGTTTCATTGTTGTTCTTGACAGTATTTAGTACAGTATTTAAAAAAGAGGCTTCCTAAACTTTCTATTAAATTATAATGTCAGATTACAGTATTTGGATCCTAATTAAAAGCAAACATTGCTAAAAGTGTCTCACTTTAGCAAAAGACAAACTAATGATCATTACCTACAAAGGTTCTTCTCCATCCAGTGGACCAGCAGGTGGTGCCAGTGTAAAAGACACTGTCATTAGCAGCCAGGCAGATTGGGCTGATGTAGCTGGTAAAGTTCACTGGCTCACTCAATCTCAGCAAGGCGATGTCATTAGTCGACTGAAAAAAGTCGTAGTCTGGATGTGTAATGATGGATTGGACTCCTCGACTCACCACGTTTGGGTTAGAGACTGAAATGTTTTGGCTTTGTCTGCCCAGATAAACAGTCCAGTATCTGGCTGAGTCTCTGAATGTGGAAGAAAAGACTCTCAGACTCAGTGTGTTAGCTCGGAGAATAACAACTGCACATTCACGTTAAATCACACATTATTTGATTTATGCATCTATTTTGTGTTCTTACGAGAAGTAAACGCAGTAAGCTGTAGTGAGCACCCATTCGTGGCTGATGAGGGACCCTCCACAGTCAGAGCCATTAGCGTGTAGACTGACCTGCCAAGGCCAGTTCCCTGCAGGTGCATCCTCACCAATACTAGTGTTCAATGAGGAAACCCCACAACCCTGTGCTGAAGCAAATAGTGAGAACTGTAAATAATTCCCCATATTTGAGATTTAATTTAATACTTTAAACACATAATTACCTTTTATGGCTTGTCTCATGTCATCTAAAATGTAAAAGGAGAAAAGTAGTTCAATAAAAGTCAAACAGTGTAAGTATGTTCAAGATGTATATACAGGGTATATTATGCATTGTAATATTATAAATATGCATAATGTAATACTATTTTCACTGCTTAAAGGCAAACTGTGTAATTTTATTTTGTTCACAATTAACAAGTCAATACATCCTTTATACAACATTCATCAATCCTTCTTCCAAAACACGATTTTGTCTCACCCTGATTCATTATTTAAAAATTTCAATTTACAAACTAAAACAATAATATCCATATGAAAATATACACAAATAACATATTTTTCATGTATATATGCTTAAACATGTGTAGAAATAATAAAAAATAATATTGAGTACAATAAATAAAAACATAATCTTCAAACATTTAAAACGGGTTACAAGGAGGAAAAAAAACATGTACAAAATCTTAGAAAGAATGGTATTGATTATCTTTGGAGAAATAATTTTTACATTCATTTTTAAAACAAGTTAATGAGGGTTTACTGTTATTCCACTTGCTTTTATGTACATGATATTTACCTAATAATGATGTTTAACATCAATGGTATCTCTTTTTGAGAGACCTAAACTTGACATAAATATGGCGAAGGAATATCAGTATAGTTAGCCAGCTGTAAAGATCCTGCCAGAACTACAATGTGACTGGGCAAGACATTTTTTTCTTGTTTTTCACAAGTTTCTAAGTGCAAGTTTGAGACGATTAACATACACCAAAAAAAGTAATTTACTATCGGTACACTTTTTTTTTTTTCTCATCACTGATAAAAAAATTACCTGTATAGCCTATTGTGTTTGTTTAAACTTAAATTTAGACCATTCCCATTTATTCATGCAATATATATATCTAGCTTTTCAATCACTTCAATCAGAGTCATCCTCTGTTGACTAAATCTATCATTCTTTAACAAGTCATTATTGAACTTCCAAATATTAGGAGATCTGAGGTTTCTTAGAAATGGATAAAGACAGAGTAACCACACAATTATCCAAAAATGGTAACGCTGAAATTATACAGACTGAGACATTACAAAATTCACTAGAAATAAGCCAATAATCTAGTCTAGAACATTTCCTGAGGATTAATGTGATGATATTAATGAAACTTACTGCAGTATGCAACGAACGTGTCTCATATCCACCGGGTAATGTTATATAACAAATACTTTCACACACTAAAATGTATTTTATTATGATTGTTTTAACAAAGTAAAATAGCGCTGCATTACCCCAGACTTTTAATTCATCAAATAAAGTGACCTATATGAGTAGTAATTTAGCACTTGCAGCTGTTTCGTTAAATGACCAAAAATAACAGTTTAAGTTCAGATGCATAAACTACTAAATGAAAGGAGCGCGGCCGACTGAGGTATAAAAGCAAGGTAAAATCTCCCAGGCTCTCGGCTCTGCTCTGCTTCATACCGTATTAAAATTAATACAACTTTAATAATATATAAGCTCATCCATGAACACAATTTCTCCCCGAGTCCCTGTCACAGTGGGGCACTGAGACTAGAGACTTTTATTATCATTAGCTACACTGGACTAACAACACACTACATACACTTTTTATACAAACATAACACATATTTGTTTTGCGCAATATTATAACACCAGTTAACACCAGATATGTGGGTGTCAGTAATTGTGTACTGTTTGAGTGTTGTTCCTGTCCGCACCATACGTAGTGATGTTACGTCTGACACCGACGCTCGAAGCTTGCTTCAAACTCGAACGGTCCTTGCATATGGCGTTCCGATCGACTCTTTATTATAACTTTGCAACATACACTCGTCTCAGTGAACGTCTCACTCAACGTCTTAATTTTTTTTTTATTCTCCTATTCATTTCTATTAAATTTAAGACGCAGACGTGACGCAGACGTCACGCAAATCACGCGTGGCAGTGAAGTGTGGAGTCCAGACGTCACGCGTCATTCACGTGTGGCAGTGAAGTTATTTATTGTTTTTTTCTCTAACACGCATTTAACACGCGATTCACAGTACAACACGGCTCAGTGCAGTGTGTCAGCGGCATTCTGATCGGCTCTTTAATATGACTTTGCAGCATGCACTGGTCTCGTGATGTCTGCGTCTGTGATTTTTATATAGGATATGTGTGTGTGTTCTTGTTTAACACACATTTTGAGGGCCAAATGCCCCCACAAAGATAGAATTATGAAGAAACAAAATTGATATAGGCCATTGCATTTTTATATTGTTGGGGTTGGTATTGTGTTTTATTTTTTATAAATGTAAAAGGCCTAGGCTACAGCACTTTGGTAAACTAGAAAACTGTTTCTGTATATCCTTTAAATAGAAGAAAATAATTGAAAAATTATATTTTTATATATAGGCCTAGGCTATATAAAACTATGATTACTAATTATTATTAAAACATCATGTCTAATATCCGAAAAATAATACAATTACAATCTGTCATTGTAAAAACATTATGCCAAATGATGCAAATCTGAATTAATTGGGGAAACTAAATAAAATTTGCAGGTATGAGAAAAAAGTAGGCTAAGTTATAGTCTGAGACATGCAAGTTTGACTATAATAGCCTGGGCCGGGTTTCCCGATAACGATGTATATTCGCTCTTAAGAGCACTCTCTACGTGCAAGGTTACGAACGCTCTCTGCAATTCCACGAGCGTTTCCCAAAAATGCACTTAACATGAACGCGCGAGAACGGAGACGTTATACGTGCTATTTTAAGAGTCGCTGTCCATTCGCGAAGTGCTGAAATACAAATGAAAACTATTTTGTAAATTAATTCAGTTTTACCATGATATAATCAGCTTTGCAACTTTGCATTTACACTTGCGACAGGCGAATAACTAAATAACTAGCAGCTTGTAATTTATTGTAAAAAATCTCCATGTTTTCGGTGCTGATGTTGTGGTGACGCGTTCATGTAATGTAAGGATGGCGCTGACAATAAAGCACCTAAATGTTGTCACAAAGAACCGGCAAAAGTAATGATTTTGAATATGTTGAATAGGCCTATAGCAAGGACACAATTTAATTGTTTATTAATATGTTTTCTGTGTCATTGTCGCCTGCAAAGATGAAGTTGACGATGCTGATCGTGGTCTTCGCAGTGAACGCGCCAGAGAGAAATGCACATTTCATACGGATTACATAAACAGAAAGCAGTCTGTTTTCTTTCATTTTGAAATGTTCTTGGTTGATGAAACATTGATTAAAATTAAGATACAATTAAAACAAAACGAAATTCACTTTAAAGAAAGGCTTTGTGCTTTCTGTTCGAGGTCTCTGAAAGTTTTAAAGCAGTCTTTTAGTGCCGCTTTCAGAGTGATCACGTCCGTAACGGATTCCCCAATTTTAAATAATTTATCCTTAACTCGTTTTGTGGTGTAGTAGGTAGGTCTACGTATATTGTATAATGTTAACTTCAAATAATAGTAATTTAAGGGAGAGGCTTATTCCAACGTAAAACGCTGTATACATATAGTTTTAATCAAATAAGGTTGGATTATTTATATGTTGAGCTGCCTGTTCATGAAGCTGAAAGTGCACGTAATAAAATAATATACAATTGATGCAAACCAACAGGATTCCTTGCCTTTTCTGCTCTATTATGTTTTATGTGGGTACTGGGTAGGGCCCCATATTAGTTATTGAAACGGGCTACCAGATGCTTAAGGTCGCCACTGTTCAACGGCTTAGTGAAGGTGTAGAATCAGCGAGATAGTAGCATGTTATTTCGTGCAGGTAAATATAGTGTAAAGGCAGAATTAAAAGATTTGAGAACAGATCAATTCACAGATGGGGAAAAAATAAAATAGCTTTATCTATAAATAGTCTTATGCTTTTATGCACCAGCAAAGACATAGTCTAAATAATAATAATAATAATAATAGCCTAATAATAATAAACTATGATCGCCTTTCTCTTTTGAGGTGTAACTGTTTTATATACTTCTGTTAACAGTCTTAATTATATTATACCAAGTTATATAATTTGTGTAAATTCATATTTACTATTTGGAATAAAAAGCTAGGCCTAGGCCTATATAAGCAAGGTAAAAATCACTTAATTGCTAATAAAATACAACTGAAGATCAGTGGGGAAAATAATAAAGAATGAATAAATGTGTGAAATGTGCTGGAAACCCCTCTGCAGCAGACGCAGACGAGACGTTCCGCAGACGCAGACGAGACGTTCGGCACACGAGCGAGTGATGTGGCAGACGCAGACGAGACGTTCGGCAGACGCAGACGTCACGTTCATTGAGACGAGTGCATGTTGCAAAGTATGGCGCTTGAACCGTGCCGAAATCAAACATTCGTATGGCGCTTGAACCGTGCCGAAATCAAACATTCGAACGACCGACCGACCGACCGAACGTCTACCCGAACGTCTATCCGAACGTGTTGTACTTTTGAGCGTCTGACCGAGCGGGTTGACCCACGTGACGACCTGACGTGACGTCAACGTCTTGAAATTAGCCGTTTTTTAACCGTGCAAGTATCCAAGCTGATGTGTAAATACTATAAATGGACATGAAAGGCAATACATAGAAATATTGTACCACTAAAACAACACTAAAACATTTTTTCTGAACCCTGTGCATGTGAGGTTATGTGTTTTACTTTCAAAATGCAGAAATACTGTAGGCTAGCCTATATACAGCATGCAATAGTCTTAATTTGACCAATATAATCATTTTAACTAGTTTTTATTAATTGTATTGCCTAATGTAAAGTCAAAAACACTCGAAATTAATAAATGTAGCCTTTCATTAAAAAAAACAGATCGAGAATGTTTTCATAAATATAAATATTAGATTTATATCTTTGGAAATGTATATAATAATATATATAAAAATTGATATAAAATATACATATATATATATATATATATGTTGAAACTGTTGTGACCTGTGAATCTACAGTTTAAAATATTTAATAGATAATAAATGTTATGAACTTAAGACCTATTTATGCATCTTTATTGTTTGTGTTTGTTTGTTTTGTTTGTTTGTAAACAATGTTGTGTTGAGAATAAGAGTTTCTGTGTTGGAGTTTTGGGGGTCACCGGTGGATTGTAGTGGATTAAATTATTAAAGAGCACTAGTGCTCCAATAATAGGATATTCCAGAAATGTAAAAGCTACTACACTTTACTGTAATATGAAATATTGTTACTGGAAGTTTTATATAGCATAATTAATATAATGAATTTACTTTTCCAACAAATATTACAAGTCCAAAAAAGTCAATACTGTCATGGTGCTCTTCGGTCACTTTTGACCAAACTTTTCTGTTTTGAATTTTAAAATTCACAATTATACGCTAATCAACTGGTAGGGCTATTACCACACGAGTCAGGAGACTGAAATAAGAGGTTGAAATGAGATCAGATCCAGATGGATTAAGCTGTGATAAAAGATTTGCTGTTTATTTTTTTATTTATTGAATTTGAATGTTACGTGTAACAAAATGCTTTCTCTTTATTCAGGTTTGACTGTAATAATAATGCAAAAATGTGTACACTTCAAATAAAAATGTATTTATTTTTTATAAACTTCGACAAAAAGTAGGCCTATTATTTGAGAATAAAAAAAAAAAATACATTCAAATCCACAGCTTAAAAGTAAGTAATTTTGTTCAAATCTAGAGAATTAACAAGCCTTTCCAGAGAGCTATACTTGCATCTGGTAACACCATGACAACACGTTCGGATAGACGTTCGGGTAGACGTTCGGTCGGTCGTTCGAATGTTTGATTTCGGCACGGTTCAAGCGCCATAGCAAAGTCATAATAAAGAATCGATCGGAATGCCATACTTGCAATGAACCACTGCTTCAAAGCTTGTATCATTACGTCACTAGTCACGTGAAAATGACGTCTGAAGCAAACAGACTGCTTCACTCCTGTAGTGAACCACCCGGTTGCTTTGACAGGCCAATCCAGTGTCGACAGGTTTGAAACCTGGCGGCTGTATTTCTTATAAAATTGAAGCTGTTTTTGTGTAATCCTGCATCATCTGTTCCATGCGAGCGGATATTCTCTAAAGCTGGTGAAATTGTTTAAAAAAAAGAAATCGCCTTTCACCAAAGGCTGTGGAGAAAATAATATTTCTGAATAAAAACCATACCATTTAATGAACACTTTGTATAAGCCTTATGTATGATGTAGCCTACCTAAAGCACACTCTCTGACACATTTTATTATTATTATTAATTTGAGAACATATGAACATTGTTACATAAAAAATATGCATCAAAGACAGAAACTTCAAAAACTCTCTGCTACATTATACAACTACAACCAGTTACACAAGCACATCCTTTTCAACATACAAAAATATCAGTCCCACCAGTTAACAAGTTATAGAGGTATGCTTCCCACAGCTAAACAAAAGCTTTCACACATGATACTGCCCTGCTAAAAAAACAACAACTATACAACCATTACAGAAATTCTATAGGATTTAATGGTTTTCATGGGAATTTTATTGGTTATAATGGAAATTATAGTGGTGTCTGTGGGTCTCTACTGATTATGTGTTGGGTTCTATTGGTGGGGGCTAATCCTAAATCCTAATGTAATATGTGCCAAACACACTACAAAAAGAATTCTGTATTGGTTTGAATGGTAAAAGCCAGTTCAAACCATTCGAATTTCTGTGATGGTTTCCAACTTTTTTTAAGCTGGTCTGATCTTCTGTCCTTGTCTAAAGAAATAATTACACACACACATCATGCTTAATGTTTTATTATCAAGGTGAACACATGAAATTCACCTACATAAATGTGTTTCACAGCACTAACACTGTTTCAGCTTTGATCGCATCGGTAAACATGTCATAAACGGGGCGTTAACATAAGCCTACTTGCATTTTATGGTTGTCAGCTTTGTTGCATTACATTAACTTCACCAGGAGATGGTGCTGCAATTTCTATCTGAATGAAGCTTCGAGTAATGAACCATTTTCGACACAATTGTATCGGAAAGCAATAATGCTTCGAAACGCTTCATTTGGCCATCACTACATGTGCTTTTTCTTTAGTTAAATATTTTCTGAGTCATTCATTTTGTTACGTTGATTCATGTGGTGCAGTAAGAATTCAAACAAAACCGGTTACCGGGTTAAATATTTTTTGTGTACGAACATTCACTTACATCAAATAAATTCTCATACTTACGTGCTGGAACATTTTCACATTGCAAACAGAAGAAACCCGGTCACAGTAACTGCCACCATTTTAAAATGACTATTTCCCGCCAATAGAAGGCATAGTTAATTGGTCTCATGTCTGAGGGGGAGATTGTTGTTTGTTTGATTCTTTGATAAATATGATTAATGAATTTGGTTTGTTTTGTTTCAAATGTTTGTATATTTTTGTATATTTGTTTTTTTTCATTGTAACAGTTATGTCTTTGTTACTGTTAAATCTTTATTTATTTATTTTTTGTTTTTATTAAATTTCTTTATCACTTTCAATTACTTAGTGGTTTAGTCCAAGTGGGAGGGGCTTATACTCTTTAAGAGGTCCTCTCAGTGTTGTAAGGAGGCTGAACAGGTAGAGCCGCAGTAGCAGTATATATCCCTCAGGACAGTGTTAAAATTTCAAAAAGAGTAACAGATCATATATCTGTCTTTACAACAGAACTGATAGCTATATCATTAGCTTTACAATGGATAGAAGAAAGGCAGCCTAATAGTAGTGTGATATGTACCGACTCACAATCAGCTCTGCAAAGTTTAGAGAGTCGAACTTCTGCGACAAGACAAGATATTTTAAATGAAGTATTGCAGAAGTTATTTAAAGGGTACCTATCATGGAATTTTGAAAATTACCTTTCATGTAGTGTGTAACATAGATCTAAGTGAACGAAAACATCCTGCAAAGTTTTAAATATGAAAGTTCACCGTATACAAAGTTATTATCTCTCAAAAGTAAGAGTCGACTCTGAGTCGTTGATATGAATCGATAGACGAACGATGCACTTTCGTACGTCACTTGTACAAGTTATTTGAATAAGATACGCCCACTCGTTGCATTAGGAGACACCAGGGAAAACATCATGTCGACGAGACGCTGCTGTGTTTTGAAGTGCGACGCAAAAGCAAACTTATTTCATCTGCCCAGTGAGGAGCATTTGAAGACAGTGGCTACAGTTCATAACTATACCACAGAAGTATTGTACCCCGAACTTGTTCTGTGTTCGCGTCATTTTGAAGATGATTGCTTCACAAACCTAAATGCTATAAAGTATGAATTTGCGAGCCGGCTGATACTGAAGGAGGGAGGTTCAGTACCGAGTTTATTTGGATCAGCTTCCTTCTCCGAATCACAATCTGTAAGTAGGCTGTTGCTTTTATGTTTGTATCATGTTCTATAATTATTTTGTGTGTTGTGTACGCACAGGCACAGCGCAGCTTCTAGCAGCTAACTTAGGTCTTCAATGTCAATTGTATTGAAATATGTGAAGTGTTTGTCGTTGTTAATGGAGTTGTCACAGGGCTCTCGAGTGTCACGCATTGAGCGTGACAGTCACTCATTTCGGTCTTTTGTCATGCTCTCCGGCCACACATTGTATTTCTCACGCTGATAAACTATTTGTAATATATTTAATATGCCGCAGTGCCCAAAACTCACTCACTGTGGAACCGGCAGGATTCAAGCGCGTCTCCTCCAGTGTTGCCAGGTCCGTATGCCTGCACTGTTTCCGCGGGTTGTTTATGTAGTGCACGCTGGTTGACGCGATTGTTTTATCCACTGGAACATGATTGTTATTGAGGAAACACCCAGGAACGCTATTTGAATATTTTTGGCCGTGATTGGGTTAGTTTGATGAGCAATTGGGCTGGTTTTGTTGTGCAGACCTGGCAACCCTGGTCTCCTCGGGTGTTGTTCGTCTGGTGTTGTTAGCCAATCAGAAAATAGCACTGTTGTATCTGGGTAAGATCTAGCGCAACAACCAATGACACCCCGTCGGCTGGGTGTCTAACATATCACCACAGATTAGCGTCACGCAAAGGCGGGGTTTGGAAAAATGACTCGCTAAACGATTCATATGGGAGTCGGTGAGCAAATCAGGTAAAAATAAATGCATATTATAAGACAACAAAAGTGTTTTTTGTCATTTCATGCTTGTAAAACTGTTGTTGGGGACTCCCAGAACAATATTAGGAACATTTTAAATGCCATAATAGGTACCCTTTAACATAAAACACTTAGGCGTAAGAGTGAGTTTTTTGTGGGTGCCAGCACATGTCGGAGTAAAGGGGAATGAGGAAGCTGATAAATTGGCAAAGGAGGCGTTGAAAAATCCTGAGATCAACATCAGAGTTCAGATGAGTAAAGCAGAAATTAAGGGGCTGATTGGGACTGAAGTGAAAAAGAGGTGGCAGAGGATATGGGACAATGAATTAAGAGGAAGACATTTGTATAGTATACAAAGTAATGTGGGGGTGGAAAGAACAACTGTTAAAAACAGGAAAAAGGACGTAATTATGACAAGATTGCGTATTGGACATACAGCACTGAATCAAAGTTTACATAAAATAGGAAAACATGAAAGTGGTAATTGTGATAAATGTGGATATCCAGAAACAGTAAAACATATATTACTAGATTGTGTAGCATACAGTAGAGAAATGCTTGAATTATTTCAGTCTTTAAAGGATAGGGGGGTAAGAAATTATACACTTAAGGAATTATTAGAAGGAACAAATTATACAATACACGAAAACGTTTTTAAATGACACAGAACTGGTAAGAAAGATATAATTTAATTATAATTTTTTTTTCTTTTTTTTTTCTCCCAAGTGTATTCTATCAAGTAGTGCTCCATACTCCAATCCAGTAGGTGGCGGACAATGCACCTTAAAGTTGGTTTGCCAACCGCCATTTAAACAACAGAAGGAGAAGTAAGGAGGCTGGTAGAGTGAGTTTGTTGGAAGTTGCTTGCTTGATTTTTGGGTCAAATTACTGACATAGCCAAAAGTTTGTTTGTGCATTTAACTTTGAACAGTTTATTTTATTTTTGTTACTTTTGATACTTTTTGGATTTTCACTGTAAATATCATAGGCACTCTTTTGGAATATCTTTGTTTTTCACTTTTTTTTTTTTTGGAATAAACACTGAACTTTTGACTTCATCACGTCACTTCAATTTTTTTTCACCTCCATTGGCCGGTACATCCAGAGCAAAGGTGCCGCTACTGCTTCAACAACTCTGGGGTCCTTTGTAGCAGGTGGCATACCCCTGTCTCTGTTACAGTCCCATTTTTTTTATTCAATAAAAATAGCGATGCCTTTTTTATTGAATAAGCGACCTCAAACGGCGAAACTTATACTGTGCCTTTAACAAACTAATGCCGTATACCCTTAATAATAGTAATTTTAGGGTGAACTATCCTTTTAACTGAACATGTATTTAGGGGATATTATTATTTACAGCTTTTCAAACATTTGAAGGAAAAATGAGTAGAAATAAGCCAATAATTAATACTAACTACAATAAGTAACTTTTAATATTCACATACATAATGCAGAAAACAATATGGCAAAATAAATCATAACTGTTTTAAATACTTTTGATCTGACTCAGCATGTACACGGACCCACACACAATCATGGACACACTCTAGATTTACTTATCAGTAAGGTTCTAGACATTTTATCAATTGTTAATAAGGATGTCTGATCATTTCTTCATTTTCTTTGATATATTGATCTCTCCTGTCACGGGACTGGTAAATAGTGAAGTGAGGATTCATGTGCAGGAAACTCGGGATCTTTATTAACCAAAACAAAACTCCCCGTGGGGGAAAACAAGACAGGCATATGGCATCAAACAAGAAACACGAGGGAACAAAGAGAACGAACCAGCACAGGACTGCACACACAGGGAGACTTAATAGGAAGCAAACAAACGAAGGTAGCGAACAAGGCAGGTGGGCAAATGAATCAATAATCAGATAACAAGATGGGAGGGGCTAGACAATTGACAGGAGAGCACATGGCACAAGGAATACAAGACAAGCCATGTTCTCACAACAAACCAGATTAAACACAAACACATGATAAACCGGGAATGTCAGAGCTCTGTCACCAAACCAGATAAAAACCAAACAGAAGTGACAGAACCCTGACATCTACTATTGAAGCTAGATCTGTGTCTGTCAAGAAGAGATGCTTATGTGAGAACACTAGTGTGCTATTTTATGAAGGCCATTTCTTTAACACCAATCAGCTGAAATACTACCTAACTTCAAATGGATACTTTGACCATTTTCAATCTGGTTTACGACCACATCACAGCACAGAGACAGCGCTCATAAAGATAATAAACGATATTTGGTTGAATAGTGATACAGGCAAAACATCAATTCTAGTACTACTCAACCTCAGTGCTGCATTTGACACTGGCGATCACAACATACTTCTTGACAGGCTGGAAAACTGTGTCGGGGTTTCTGGGATAGTCCTAAAATGGTTCAGGTTATACTTAGGAGGGAGAGGTTATTATGTGAGTATAGAAGACCATAAGTCTGAGTGGACATCCATGACATGCGGAGTCCCACAAGGCTCAATTCCACTCCTGTAAATGCTCCCAATGAGCCAAATAATGAGAAAGAACCGAATCTCTTACCACAGCTATGCAGACGACACACAGCTCTACTTAGCCCTATCGCCTAACGAATACAGCCCCATTGATGAAGTCAACGGTTGGATGTGCCAAAACTTTCTTCAGTTAAACAAAGACAAAACTGAAGCGTTTGGAAACAAAGATGAAGTTCTCAAAATGAATGCATACCTTCACTCTAAGTCAAACAACTAAAAATCCAGTCAGGAATCTTGGTGTGTCTCTAGAGTCAGACCTTAGTTTCAGTAGTCATGTCAAAGCAATAACTAAATCAGCATATTATCATCTGAAACATATTGCAAGAATTAGATGCTTTGTTTCCAGTCAAGACTTAGAGAAACTTGTGCATGCTTTCATCACCAGCAGGGTGGATTACTGTAATGGACTCCTCACTGGCCTTCCCAAAAAGACCATACGACAGTTGCAGCTCATACAGAACGCTGAGCAGAACCAGAACATATGAACACATCACACCAGTCCTCAGGTCTTTACACTGGCTCCCAGTTACATTTAGGATTGATTTTAAAGTATTATTACTGGTATATAAATCATTCAATGGGCTAGGACCTCAATACATTGCAGATATGCTCACTGAATATAAACCCAACAGATCACTCAGATCATTAGGATCACATCAGCTCGAAATACCAAGTGTTTACTCTAAGCATGGCGAGTCTGCTTTTAGATAAACTGGAACCAGCTTCCAGAAGAGATCAGATGTGCTCCTACAGTCACATTCAAATCCAGACTCAAAACACTTCTGTTTAGCTGTGCATTTACTGAACTTAGGGAAAAATAGTGCTATTGGAGACGTCTAAAGTGGACTATCAACATAAAGTGTCACCCCTATTAGCCAGTATTTATAACAGAATTTTTTTTATACAGGAAGTGATTAACATATGTTATATTTCTGTGATTTACCATCTAATAATTAACCTAACCAATATGAATCATTTTGTTTTAGTGTTGGTTTTACAGTTTTGAGAAATATAAAATACTAAAATTGTGTATTAGACAATTTGACCTCGTGTTCTGAAGTGAAGAAGAATATATCCACAGTAAAAATTACTGATTTGTACTATGGCACTCATTAAGTGACTTTAGTTTATTGACCAGAATAAGCCAGTAATTTGGCTAAGTTACTAGTAAAGGCAAATTCTAGTGTTCATAACTAATAATGGCTATTCTTTTGCTATATGTTCAATTAATAATTACTGGCATGTTAATACTTAACTACACATGATTTTTGACCCTTAAAATAAAGTGTTACCAAAAAGAGATATTTGTATTAGCTGATCTGTGATCAGTTTTGGCTGTACAAATCCTTATCGGCCAGTGTTTTGATTAAAATATTCACACGTTTTCCTTCTAGTTGTTCTTGAGAATGACAGATGATATTTCAAGAATGAAAGAAATTATTCACTTCACTTTTTTCATTGAAATGTATTTCTTTTTTAGCTTCAACTAAGGGGTGCGTATGTGAAACCCACTTATTTTGTATGTAAAACCCAGTTATTTCACCTATACCTGAGCCGGGAGCACTGTATTATAAACATTAGTATTAATAATTTGCCTCTGTTTCCTAAGAATTGAATGTCATTCTTTCAATGGATGGAAAAAATGCTCATACATTTTCATTGCTGTGCATTACAACTATTTCAACTATTTATAATTGTTTGATGATGGCCTTCATCACTGGTAATATTATTGATATTGCACTTGTTTAAATTGTTAGTCATCTGTAGTACAACTAGAAACACATACTGTCAGTATCAACACCAATAATGCTTTGAAGAAACCAATACAACCCCATGACCTATTGTAGGCAATGAAAAAAACATTTTCACTCTGAAATATCTAGTTAATTTCACTAATAATTATAAAGAAAATTGTTTTATTAAAAACTTCTAAAAATAAGTTCTTCCAGTCTGTCTATTTAGAAGTTTAGAAACTTTAGGCGGTTTAGAATAAATCATTTGAGATCATTTGATTTAAAAAAAAATATAACAATAGTTGTTAGTTGCCCTTTTTTCAAACACCTGGCATTGTATGTTCGAAAAATATGTATAAATAATAAATACAAAGCTTTCAGACTTGAAATAAATATTGACAAAAACAAAGAAACACTTACAGATGAGAAATATCAGCATCAGATACTTCAGATACTCCATTTTAATGAAAGCAGTTTAAGTTGGCTCTAAAAATGAAGTGGATCTGAGGAGAAAATAAACATAGAAATATACAATCATGAATCATTATAGAATATATAGCAATAAATCTATGCAAGTCCTAAAGATTTATAGTTATACCAAAAGATGTCAAATAATATCTGAAAACCCCTTCCATACCTTGACGTATGTTGACAGCTGTTTCTGACCACTTCTGTCCTCTATCCACTACTGACATCTTTTATGGAATGACATGACGTACATCACTGATTTGAGAATTTGAATATACACTCTAATGTCTCTTTATGAATATTAATATTAGCATGCAAAAAATGTTGCTATGCACTCAATGTACCTGTCCTCTGAATAATAAGGAAATATAACAGTAGGCTACATTTAAGAAAATATTTGTTACTGAAGGGATATAACTCGGAATATAAATTAATTTAATTTAATTTACACAGAACAAATACAGTTAAAGTATTATGCTAAAATAATGTACATGGTCTTGAATGGTGTAATACATGATTAGACTAAATATTTCAA
This sequence comes from Chrosomus eos, assembly GCA_036326025.1. Classification (NCBI taxonomy): domain Eukaryota; kingdom Metazoa; phylum Chordata; class Actinopteri; order Cypriniformes; family Leuciscidae; genus Chrosomus; species Chrosomus eos. Next base: position 4,216,590 of record CM070830.1, on the reverse strand, counting down.
ACAAAAACAAATTTACTGCTAACATTTTACAATACGGTGTCATTTCTTAACATTAGTTAATTACATAAGTAACAAGTAGCCTAACAATTTATTATTCTCAGTCAATGTTAATTTCAACATTTACTAATACATTTTTTAAATAAAACCTTTAATTTAACATTAGTTAATGTACTGTGAACTAATATAAACAAACAATGAACAATTATAATTATAATTAAACTAACTAACATTAAGAAAGATTAATAAATGCTTTAAAAATATATTGCTCATTGTTAATTGATATATGCATTTATAATGTTAATAAATGAGACCTTATTGTGAAGTGTTGCGCTTTGACTTTACTAATTATTTTCCTCAGTTAAAACTTTATTTTAAGATGACGTAGTTATATTGTACTTACTCAAATAAGTAATATTAATTAACGGCTACATGTAATTACTATATAGTTACGGTTAGGGTTTGGTTTAGGGTTACTTCCTTGTAATCATGCATAATGTACAGTTATCACAACAGTAAGTCACCTTCAAATAAAGTGTGGCCTTTTACTCTTATTGTGTTATTAAAATAAACGTTTTTAAGAGTACACCATCTCTCTTGCTCTCCCAAGTAAACAGTGAACAACAGAGGGGGAAATAATTGTATCACCCCTCCCACCAGAAGGCACTGTTTCCTTCATTAGATGTTTAAAAAAAATCTGTCTCACAAGCAAGCTAAACATGGTTAAATAATTAACCTAAAGATAAAAAAAAAATTACATACCGGTATTACATAATAATATTTCAAGATTTTAGCAGATTTTTAAAGTATTACAAAAACCACAGTTTTAGCATTGAGCATTCCGTAGCTACTCAGCACAAATGAGTACACCCTCTCTGAAAGTTAACAAATTCACTCTTTACATTGAAGGCATATTAGGCTTACTTGAAGTTATAGGGTACTGGGGTAAAAGCATAGACTGTAAAAGGCGCCTTTGATTTTTATATTCAAAGATTATTTTATATTTTATATTATAGGCGGGATAACACTTCCCCGCCATTGGCAGAGTTTTTCGTTTTTCATGTTTTCACTGTTATACGGTAGGGGTGCTATTACGCATCTTCTAAAAGTGTACATAATCTCCATTAAAACAGGCAAAGAAAGCAGATACAAGCAATAAAAGCATTGCTTATGCACTTGTAAAATAATGCCATTATCAAACATTAAACAGCATATAAATCTAAACTGCCTAACGTTACCTAATGAAATGTCAACCCAGGACGAGGTAGCCTAGGACTGAAGCTTTGTGGTGTTGATGGTCTCGATCTACTCCATCTGTGTTTTTGATCATCGTTCTGAATCCGATCAGGAAGAAGAATTTGACAAAAACGCGATTTTCTCAGCTTTTTGTTCATAATGTTGCTTTTTTTATGCAGAGGTTAAAAAAATATTTGTTCTTTCTGATATATTGCAGATATATTCAGATATTCAAACTATAAAATATTCTTGGGGCCATTAAAGTTTTGTTAAAATCTGGTGGTGGATGCCCATAGATATATACACTAGATGTCGCTTTGGGGTTCTAAGAATGCGTCAAAACCGCCGCCATCTTGGAACGGGGGTCTTATAGGAAGTAGCTAGGTAACGCTGCTATCTCCGCCATTCATGGATTATGCCGGACTTTTGTGCTGTATAGGGATGTTCACACGAACGAAATCTAAAAACCAGACAGCAAGGATTACATTTCACAAGAATGTGAACTGTTGTACATTTTTTACAATTTCCCTGGACTCAATGATAAATACATGTCTGACCGTTGGAACAAACCAAAAAAAATAGAAAACCGCATTTTATTTCCATAAGACCTTTTCCTACATTGACGCTGATTCATTAAAAAGGAGGGGCTCCCCTGTTCCATGATGGCGGCTCTATTGATGCATTCGTTCCAATGAACTGCCGTAGCCAAGGCGACACCTAGTGTATATATCTATGGTGGATGCCAACAGAAAAAAAAAGAAAAAACAGCTGGTGGAGAGAGAGTTAAAAAACAAACAGTCCAGCAGAGAAAAAGTAATGCAAAAGTAACAAAAGGCATTACTTTCAGTAAAAAAGTAATGCAATTGGTTACTATTTTTTTTAGGGAGTAACGCAATATGTAATGCATTCATTTTAAAAGTAATTTTTATACACTAAATTGGGATGCATCAAAAATCTTGAAAAAGAAGATGCTACCTTTTTCTTATTCCCTGCGTTGTTGTGCATGTTTTCAACATGGCAATAATTCTACACTTTCTCAAAAGGGGAAAATCCTTCAGTGGACAAGCATTTCACCCAACTAGACCTGTGGGGAATTTTGTAGAGACAATTGAGCAACACTCCCCATCAAACATTAGGGCACTTAAAGGTTCAGCGTGTGATTTTTTTTTCTTAGTGGCATCTAGTGGTGAGGTTGTGAATAGCCAGTTAAAGGTGCTCTAAGCGATGTTGGGTGACGTCACTTCTTGTTGACGTTTGAAGTATTGTCAAACAAAACGGAGGCTAGCTAGACCCTCCCTCCTCCTCATCCCGTCCCCTCCCCCTGTAGTTTTACTGATACTTCAGTAATGTCGCCAAGTTAGATGCTTTCATATAATGCAGAAAAAGAGAAACATTACCAGAAAAATGCGATAAAACGTTTTGCCACCTGAGGTTATAACTTTAGCTCCCATACAAGGAGGCAATAATAGCAAGATGACGTTAGCTTCGCGTTTCCCATTGACATTAAAAAATGGCTCCGTCGTAAACAAATTTAGTCAAAGTTGTCAATAGGCTACATAGCTGCCAACTCTCACACATTGGCCGTGAGACACCCGCATTTGAATGGTTTCACACGCGCACACGCCACACCACCGATTTCTCACGCTGAAGAGTCAAACCGGTCGGTCAAATGCCTGAAAGATGAGTTTATACAACGCATTCTCATCCTTTAGCGTCATATATGTGACGCCATATGACATTTCGTCGAAATCTTACGCACATGGCATCCTTTAGCGTCAATATAACACGTAGCAGGTTTAGGTCTGGAGCAGGGTTACAGTTATGATGCCTTGGGATCTGCTTCTCATACCAAGAATGCCATGTGCTTTGGATTTAGACGAGCGTCACCTGTATGACGCCTTGGGTTCTGCGTCTCATATTGACGCCAAAGGATGCCATGCAGGGGCGTGGTACCGGGGGGATAAAGGGTACCGAGTACCCAGGGCCCGAGGCTACTCGGCAGCTCAAGTCCAAGCTCAAGTCCAAAGTCCGTCGCCATTCGCGGAGCTCAAGTCCAAAGTCCGTCGCCGTTGGCGGAGCTCAAGTCCAAAGTCCGTCACCGTTCGCGGAGCTTCAGCCGCGGAGCTTAAGTCAAAAGTGCGCAAGTCCATTACTATTGTCACATATTATTTAGGAGGATGGATAGTATGCACATTGGGACGCAGCTAGAGACTGTGCTTCAAACCACGTAGGGCGCGCAAACGGCAGAGAGAGAGACCTTGCGTAATACCAATACCCCCCCCCCCCCCCCCCCCGAAGTCTCACGCAAAGCTGAACTCAAAAGTTGGCAGGTATGAGGCTATGAATGAACATTAAAATTCATAACAAACAGTTGTTGAAAACAATCATTCACACAAACTGTCGCCCTATACGGTGAGTTTGCTTGATTATTTACAATAGAGATCGATCACTAGCTGCTAGAAACCTATGTGTTGTATAGGCCTTATTCGCAAACACCGGAAGTAGCTAACCGCGGCCATATTGTTGACATGACGTCTGTCCTGCCCCTAGCCGCACGCAGATTTGAGTTGAGGTGAGCAGTAGCCTAATGGCTTCATCTCGTCGGTATCAAGAGAAGATAAGCTTGATTAGTGTGGGAGGCGTGCAAGATGGCGCCCTGATCACATGTACGTTTGTGAGCTCGGCAATCCCAAACTGTTTTATAGTATTTATAACGAACTTTTGAGGGTTTCTTTTTTGAGAATTTTCGTTAATTAATGTTTTGAATTCTTGGAACAACAATAATGGGAGGATCTGAAAAGAGGAAAGGTTCGAAGAAGTCAGGGAAAGCAGTGCCGGATACTCCTGCTAGCACAGGTGACGATAAACAAGCAGTTTATCCTGCATCCGGGGTATTGAAGGACAGTTTGCATGATTATTGTGAACAAAATGATGAGTCTGGAATTATGCTGATGGAGGAGGTGATTCCGCCGCTTCCCGACACTCCGTGCAGTTCCCCGGCCGTTAAACTTCGAAGAACTGATAACGTTAATGCGGCAAGTATTTCCACACAACTCTCTGAGCTCTCTCAGTTGGTGAAAAACAGATCAGACGGTTTGGAAAAGTTGATTGGCGAGAACTCGCGGGTGATTAAAGACATGAAGGAAGAGATCTGTAGGAATACGGAACGAATCTCTGGTATGATGGAAACCATTGAGTTTGTTTGCAGCGAAGTTAAAAGTTTGAAAAAAAGAGTTGATTCCATTGACTCGCGCGCAAAGAAAGAAGAAATCAACTCCACTGAGCGAGAAAATCGCCTGGCTCATCTAGAAGCCTACACACGCAGATGGAACCTGAGAATCCACGGTATTCCAGAGAAAGAAAGAGAAAACGTCCGTCGTGAGGTTATCAACGTGTGCCAACGTCTTCTACCACAATTTAAAGATAAATTCCCGGAAGTAGTTGATGTGGCACACCGACTTGGCCGTGTTAATTCAAATAATAAAGCTCGTGGAATCATCTTCCAATTCACCTCGCGTTTTTTACCGAGATGCTGTCTGGCGTGCCGCCAAGGACGCGGAGTTTCTGATTGAGAACCGACTGAAAATCACGGAAGATCTGTCACCGGCCGATAGAGCGAGGAGGATTACGCTTTGGCCCATAGTTGAAAAGGCCCGTAAAGAGAACAAAAGAGCTTTTTTCGTCGGCGGACGAGCATTTGTGGATGGTACGGAAATATTTCCTTCTGCTTAAAATGTAACGTTAACGGATTTGAATTCCGCATTGACTGATGCTACGCTGACGGTGACCTGACCTTGGATCTGATATGTGTGAATTCTGGAACCTCCACTTTGATCCAAAATGCCGTTATCCACTTTGATATATATATACATATATAATTTTTTTTTTTTTTTTGTTTACATCCACTTAAAAGTAATAGGATTATTCAGACTTTCTTCGTTTTAAGTAACGTTAAATAATGTGAATTATTTCAACCCTTAAAAGGGTAATTATAGTAGTTGTTCCTCAATTGTACATATTTATTTTCTAGATAGATAAATGAAGGGATTGTTGACCTCATTCCTTGCTTGTTCTGACCGGTTAGGTTCTCTGTCTCGGTGACTTAGTCCTTATACTTGTTCTTAGAACTAATTATTTTTTCTAATATTGTTCTGTTTCTCTTCTTCTCTTTATTCTTCTATGTCCTTATCTGTTATTTCTTTAAATTGTAGAGGGCTACGAAACATTCTTAAGCGTAAAGCAGTCTTTCTGTATCTTAAAAGTCTCAACACAGATTTTTGTTTTTTACAAGAATCTCATTCAACTTTACAAGATGTCAATTTATGGAGATCACAATGGGGGTTGGAAATGTGGATGTCTCATGGTAATGAATATTCTGCTGGAGTTTGTATTTTAAAAAATAATTTTGGTGGAAAGATTCTGGCTACTGATTGTGACATCAATGGTCACTACGTTATACTTGCTTTTCAGTTTGCAAATATGACTTGTATTACTGCTAATATCTATGGATATAATTCACCAAAAGATAATATGTTTTTTTTTAATAAATTAGGAATGCGTATTTATCATATGTTATCTAAATTTCCTAATTCTTCCTTAATATTTGGTGGTGACTTTAATGTTGTTTTGAATTGTACATTGGATAGATGGCCCCCCCAATCTACTAATACTAATTCTGAGTATTTATTATCCTTTATGCAAAAATTTTCTGTTGTTGATGTGTGGCGAGAAACCCATCCCTTGCAAAAAGTATTCACATGGAACAATAATTCCCTTTCTAGACAATCCCGACTTGATTTTTGGTTGACCTCAGCAGAGTTATCAAATATAAAGACTGATATACTTCCCTCACTGTTTTCTGACCATAAGGCCATTTCTATCTGTATTCCGTTTGTATCTGCTCCATCACTGAGTAAAAGATCCTCATATTGGAAACTTAACACCTCTATTCTTCAACACAACGAAGTTCTCACTAAGATTGATAACTTAATTTCATTTTATTGGCATAAAGCTAATAAAGAGAATATTTTTTGCATTAATTGGGAACTTCTTAAATACGAAATTGGGAAGTATTGTCGAAAATACAGTAGTTTGTTAGCAAAATTAAGAAAAAGTAATGAAAACCAGATTATGGCTAGAATTTCGGCATTATCATGTAAAAATGTAGATGATCTTACAGACTCAGAAAAAATTGAGCTTGTTGATCAAAAACATAATTTAGAGGATTTATATAAACGGAAGGCTGAAGGCGCCTTCATCAGATCTCGACGGAATTGGTTAGAGGAAGGTGAGCAGAGTTCTGCCTATTTTTTTAGGTTAGAGAGGCAGCGAGTTAAAAATTATATTCAGCAACTATGTATTGATGGGAATGTAACTGGTGACTTTAAGATAATTGCAGACTTTTGTGCTAAATTTTACAATGATTTATATTCTTCTAAATTTTGCCAGGAGTCCACCACGGAATTTTTTGAGTCCTTATCTCACATAAAACCAATTAATAATGAAGATTGTAGTCTGTGTGATGCACCCATTAGTCTTTCAGAAATTCTTGAGTCTATAAATAATTTAAAAAGTAACAAATCCCCAGGTACTGATGGGCTATCTGCAGAGCTTTATAAAGCATTTAGTCAAAAATTAGCACCTTTTTTACATAAAATGTTTTTAGAGAGTATTGAGAAAACCACGCTTCCTCCTTCTTTATGTCAAGGGCTAATAACTTTGATTCCTAAGCCCAATAGAGATCCCCTTTTATTAGAAAATTGGCGCCCGATTTCTTTATTGAATACCGATTATAAAATTATTGCCTTAGTTTTAGCAAAGAGGCTAAAACTTATTCTTAATAATATAATAGATGAGTGCCAATCAGGTTTTATGCATCAAAGACATATTTCTAATAATATACGCTTGATTTTTGACTTGTTGGATTATTCAGACCTTATCTCTACTGATAGTTTTATCCTCTTTCTTGACTATTATAAAGCATTTGATTGCTTAGAACATGAATTTATGTTACAAGCTCTGCACAGATTGGGTTTTGGTAATTTTTTTTGCAAATGTATTAAAATGCTTTACTGTAATGGTAATAGCTCTATCCGACTCAATAATGGCACCTCTCCTAGGTTTTTTTTAAAGCGTGGTGTAAGACAAGGTTGCCCCATTTCCCCATATCTTTTTCTAATAGCTACACAATTTTTAAATTTACATATTAAAGAGAGCCCTGTGAAGGGAATTTCTATTGCTGGTACGGAATTGATTATTAGCCAACTGGCAGATGATACAGCATTGTTTCTAAGAGATGTCTCTCAGATCCCAATTGCTTTAACCTCTCTTCAGTCTTTCTCTAATGCTTCTGGCCTTTTGCTTAATATTAATAAATGCGAATTACTCCCGATTAAAAAATGTGCTGCAACCTCTATCTCAAACATTCCCATCAAAGAAAGTGTCACCTATTTAGGAATAAAAATAATAAAAGATACTAAACTAAGATGTCAGATGAATTTTAATTCAGTTGTGGAGAAAACAAAAAAAAAATTTAACCTTTGGTTGTTAAGAGATCTATCGTTGAAAGGCAGAACTCTGCTTACTAAAGCAGAAGGGATTTCCCGCTTATCCTACGCTGCTCAGTCTTTATTTGTGGATAAATCGACTTGTAAGTTGATTGATGTAATGTTGCTCAAATTTCTTTGGAAAAATAAAACTCATTATATTAGAAAGTCAGTTATTTTGAATTCTTATAATAAAGGTGGCTTAAATTTCATTGATTTTGATTCTCTTAACAATACCTTAAAAATTAATTGGCTTAAACGTTTCCTTCACAATCAATCTTCTATTTGGAGTATAATCCCAAGATATATCTTTTCTCAATTAGGAGGTATACATTTTCTTTTAATGTGCAATTATTCAGTTAGTAAACTTCCTGTCAAACTTTCCAATTATCATCAGCAGATGCTTATGGCTTGGAGACTTATTTACAAGCATAATTTCTCGCCACACAATTTTTTAATTTGGAACAACTGTAATATTCTACATAAGAGGAAATCTTTATTTCTTGAAAACTGGTTCAATAATGGAGTGATGTTAGTAAACCAGTTATTTGATAGTGATGGTAATTTATTTACTTATTCCGATTTTGCTTCAAGACACCAATTCCCAGTATCTAGTAAAGAATTTAATATAGTTTTTAAGGCCATCTCTTTGGAAATCTGTATGCTGTTTAGAAACAATAATAGTGCCACAGTGACTTCTGTTGATCCCCCTAGCCCTGAATCCACTGTGGTTGGTTCTATTTGTTTTTCGGTGCATAAATCCAATTATAAAATTAGGTCATTATTTTTGGACCCCGTTACTTCAATTCCTTCCTCCATTTCTTATTGGAATAACCTTTTTGATGATATTAAATGGTCATATGTTTGGTCACTTCCTCAGAAATTGTTTCTAACAAACAAAGTTAAAGAAATATCCTATAAAATTATTCAAAGATTTTATCCAGTTAAATACTTTTTAAAGAAATTTAGAAGTGATATTGATACTTCCTGCTCTTTTTGTGAAGCCTCCTCTGAAACTGTTGATCATTTGTTTTGGGAATGTCCTTTTACTCGGTCTTTCTGGAATAATATTGATGCTCTGATTGTCCAAAAGATTTTTTGTAATTTTTCTTTGTTATATAGACACATTCTTTTTGGGTTTTATGTCAAAGACAAGAATCTAATTAATGCATGTTTTTGTATAAACCTTCTTTTATATATTGGAAAGTTTCATATCCATAAATGTAAATATATGAAAAGTAAACCCCACTTTAGCTTTTTCAAAGAAGAATTGAAGTTGTATATCAATACAATTTCAACTTCTGTTAACAAGAAAGCAATGAAAACATCTAGAATTTGTGCCATGTTTAATGTTGTCCCTTAATGTTTTATTTCCTTTTGTGCCCTCTTCTTTCTTCTTCTTTCTTCTCTTTTCCTTTTTAAGACTATTGTTGAATAGACTTAAATTTCTTTCACATGTCATCTCTTAATGTATTCTGAACGTATACTAATGTAACGACTTGTTCTGTTTGTTCATATTGCAATAAAAAAAAAAAAATAAAAAAAAAAAAAATAAAAAAAAAAAAAGCTTGATTAGTGTGGACCCATATCAAATAGACCCAATCGCCTTAAGTAAAGATCCGTCCTTATTGCCAGTCGTAACTTATCCGGATATTTATAACGTTAATGTTCATACAGTATCCGCATAACGTTACACTTCGCAGGGCTCCAGACTAATTTTTACTAGGATCATTGTGACAAAATAACACAGTATCACACAAGCACTAATTCCCTTCCTAGTATCAATGAGGCATATATCAATAGTCAAGTCAAGTCACCTTTATTTAAATAGCGCTTTTTACAATAAAAATTGTTTCAAAGCAGCTTCACAGAGATAACAGGAACATGTTATAATAGTATTGTTAAATTAAAAATGAAATGTTAAATGTCCCCAATAACATTACCTGTGGTAAAATGATAGGAACAGACATTGCTGTGGGGAGTTGGCAGATTAGTCTATTTATCCTAGCTAGCCACAAGTCTCTCCTGCGCTGGCTCAACTCCTCTGTCTCCTTCCTTTCACGTTTTCTGACAGTCGGTATCGCATAAAAACTAACTCCGAGGTTCTATTCTACTTCCGGGGTTATTGCTGTTGTTAGAACAGCAGTGTATTACACAACACACCATCCCGCTGTTTTAAAAAAAATACAGCGATAATACCATGGATAATACCGACGCTGCCTCGCTTGTCAATTGACAGACTGACAGTTGCCGTGCTTTCTATGTCAACAAAATGGCCGCCGCGAACATTGATGACGTAGATCGAATAACATCTATTCACCAGAGTTAGCGCTGACTGCATTGTTCTAGCTAATTATATCCTTGTGTTTGTTAGGCGAACATGAAAGTCCATTTAGAAAAAACAAACGGGATTTACCCACCTGTCCAGCAAAAAACAGAGCTAACTGAATGTCGGATTGGAAGCCCTTTTTCCGGCAGAGATCTTGCCACTTTTCAAAGGCTTTTCCAATGTAAATTCGGGACTTTGCGTTAATTCCTTCTCCTTTTCCCTCTTCTATGATTTTTGCAATCTGTTCATCAGAACGTCGTCTTTTTGGTCGTGTGTCGGCCATATCAAACTTAAAGAGTTATATTTCTAACTTCCCTCTTCAGGCTTTTCTCTCCTCCACACCCCCCTTCATGTGTACGCACACTAACCCCCCTAACCCGCCCCCAAATCCTTCTAGTCGGTTATTGGTTGGAACAGTTTGTTATGTTTCGTGGCGTGGGTTAGCCCAGTTTGTTTTTGTTGCCGTTTGTGGAGCAGGGGCGGCGTTTGCGTATGGCAGAGTATGGCCATTGCCATACCCTAGCAGTCAGAGTTCAGATAAAACATCAGCTGATGATGATGATGCTCGTTAAAGATTTTAGAAGGGCTTTTTAAACCCCCTAAATTTTCACCCCAGCCCCCCCAAAAATGTGCGTTTCGTGATCGCTCAGTCAGTTGTCACCTTTAAAAGTCATTTAAAAAAAAGCTCATCTCAACCGGCTTCTCCGCAGCGTCAGCGTCAGAACAAAAGCAGATGAAAACATGCATGCATTTATTGATAGTGTAAGGCCGTCTAACTCGATCCAATGGCGGTATTCGATTAGAGGCGAAGGTCTCACGCGTGTACCGTCTTTTTTCTCATGGCAAAGAGATTTTTAATTAAATGCAATACATTTTATCTTATGTATTAACTCGTTTCATCTGACTCCATAAAATGAAAAGGTTTTTCAATGATATCTGCACTGTAAAAAATATTTTAGCAATTTAGTTATTTCAACTTATTTTTTTAACTAGATTGTCCAGACAACAAGAAATTTTAAGTTTTCTTGTCCTCAACTTATCGAAATAAGTTAGTTAAACTAAAAAAAACCCATGCAAAAAGATAACTCAAAATAATGAGTTAACTTTTTTTACAGTGTGTGCATCATTAAATATACGTTAGTGTTTGACTACTCCTTTTAACTCCAATGAAAATAAAGTCAAAGTCTGTTAGAATAATCAAATATAACAATTTATTATGTCAGGTAAATGTATTATTACAATTCCATAATCAATTGAAAGATAATCAATGCAAACCATCAAATGTTCTAGAAGAAAGAGGAAAATCCTTTACCCGACATTGTATGGCTACGTGAGCTGAGAGTCGCAAGACCCTCAACCACGGCTAATCTGAATACAGAAAAAGGCCCCGATCTTCTAGCTGCATTTCCTTATAAACCCAGACCTTATTTCATATGTAAACAAGAGTTCACAGTGGAAATTTACTGTGTTCACCCCCCAGGTGAGAGACTTACTGGGGGCAGCAGTTGACCATTTGCTAACGGTGTTAATTTGCATTCATAAATTTACACATTTTAGGAGTAGGATCATACATAGAGACCACATTCCTTTGTGTGCTAGATATCCCCAAACTCTTGAAAACCGTATTTCCTTTTGTTTTACTTATTTGGAAATGAGACATTATTACCAGTCATTCTGAGACCTTTAAAATGATACTAAACAATAATCATTCACATTAAACCCATATAAATTATTGTGTGAGTGTGGGCGATCTCTGTAAGAGTGGGGGATGTGGGGAAGGAGTGTATGTCGTTTCTTTCAGTCTTACAGATCCCTCCTTGACCCCGTGGGTCACATTCAGACACTTAAGGGGTCATAGTAAGACGTTTGTCATCTGTAAGACTGAAAGAAACGACATACACTCCTTCCCCACATCCCCCACTCTTACAGAGATCGCCCACACTCACACAATAATTTATATGGGTTTAATGTGAATGATTATTGTTTAGTATCATTTTAAAAGTCTCAGGGTGACTGGTAATAATGTCTCATTTCCAAATAAGTAAAACAAAAGGAAATAAGGTTTTTAAGAGTTTAGGGATATCTAGCACACAAAGGAATGTGGTCTCTATGTATGATCCTACTCCTAAAAGGTGTAAATTCATGAATGCAAATTAACACCGTTAGCAAATGGTCAACTGCTGCTGGGGGGGGGGGGGGGGGGGGGGTGAACACAGTAAATTTCCACTGTGAACTCTTGTTTACATATGAAATAAGGTCTGGGTTTATAAGGAAATGCAGCTAGAAGATCGGGGCCTTTTTCTGTATTCAGATTAGCCGTGGTTGAGGGTCTTGCGACTCTCAGCTCACGTAGCCATACAATGTCGGGTAAAGGATTTTCCTCTTTCTTCTAGAACATTTGATGGTTTGCATTGATTATCTTTCAATTGATTATGGAATGGTAATAATACATTTACCTGACATAATAAATTGTTATATTTGATTATTCTAACAGACTTTGACTTTATTTTCATTGGAGTTAAAAGGAGTAGTCAAACACTAACGTATATTTTGGAGTCAGATGAAACGAGTTAATACATAAGATAAAATGTATTGCATTTAATTAAAAATCTCTTTGCCATGAGAAAAAAGACGGTACACGCATGAGACCTTCACCTCTAATCGAATACCGCCATTGGATCGAATTAGACGGCCTTACAATAGACCGTGTAGGCCTATAGTATATCTGTGTAGTGTTTGTCATAAATGCAGTTTACATTAAATGATGCTGGAGTAATTAAACACGGCTTCCCACTGTAAAATCTGGGCTTGTTTATTTATAAAATATTCATTTTGTCAGGGTTTGTGCAGGTGCTGAAGACGAGGACACGAAAGCTTCAATATAATAGATTTAATAACAAAATGAAAACTTTCCAAACTTAAACAGGAAACAAAACTCCAGGAAATCAGAAACACACAACCATACGTAGACGACGATCGACAAACACTCAGGGAAAACACAGGGCTTAAATATACAAGGAATAATTGGATAATTAACTGAACACAGGTGATGAGACTGAACACAAACGAGGAGCGGGAAAACTTAACAGGGCTAAACCAAAAACCACAAAGACAGGGGAAACCAAGATCACAAAACATAAACAGAACACATCAAAACGTGACAGTACCTCCCCCCTCCCCGAAGGCGCGTCCTCGCGCCGTATAACATCCAAAGGGGTGGGAGGGTGGGCGCCCTGGAGGCTGACGAGGGCATGGTGCAGGTCCGGGAAGCCTCCAGGGCGGAGCAGGCTGTGGGCGTGGCCACGACAGTGCAGGCTGTGGGCGTGGCCACGACGGTGCAGGCTGTGGGCGTGGCCAAGGCGGAGCAGGCTGTGGGCGTGGCCAAGGCGGAGCAGGCTGTGGGCGTGGCCAAGGCGGAGCAGGCTGTGGGCGTGGCCATGGTGGAGCTGTGGGACCCTCGGGCGTCCAGGGCGGAGCTGTGGGACCCTCGGGCGTCCAGGGTGGAGCTGTGGGACCCTCGGGCGTCCAGGGCGGAGCTGTGGGACCCTCGGGCGTCCAGGGCGGAGCTGTGGGACCCTCGGGCGTCTCCAGGGCGGTGCTGTGGGACCCTCGGGCGTCCAGGGCGGAGCTGTGGGACCCTCGGGCGTCCAGGGCGGTGCAGACCCTTCAGGTGGCCATGGCGGTGCAGACCCTTCAGGTGGCCATGGCGGTGCAGACCCTTCAGGTGGCCATGGCGGTGCAGACCCTTCAGGTGGCCATGGCGGTGCAGACCCTTCAGGTGGCCATGGCGGTGCAGACCCTTCAGGTGGCCACGGCGGTGCAGACCCTTCAGGTGGCCATGGCGGTGAGGACCCTTCGGGCGGCCATGGCGGTGTTATCTTTTCGGGCCTCCGTGGATCTTTGGCCGGCCTCCGTGGATCTTTGGCCGGCCACGGCGAAGGCGTATGGCGCCCCCCCAAAATTTTCTTGGGGAGGACAGGCTCATGATCGGGAACTGACTTGACATCAACGGGCGCTGGGTCAACGGGTTCTGGGTCAACGGGTTCTGGGTCAACGGGCTCTGGGTCTGGGTCAACGGGCTCTGGGTCTGGCGCTGGGTCAACGGGCTCTGGCTCTGGCGCTGGGTCAATGGGCTCTGGCTCTGGCTCTGGGTCAATGGGCTCTGGCTCTGGCTCTGGGTCAACGGGCTCTGGCTCTGGGTCAACGGGCTCTGGCTCTGGGTCAACGGGCTCTGGCTCTGCCGCTAGGTCAATTGGCTCTGGCTCTGGGTCAACGGGCTCTGGCTCTGGCTCTGCCGCTTCATGGGACTCGGAACTGGACGGGGCCAGCACATCGGGGGACTCGGAACTGGACGGGACCAGCACATCAGGGGACTCGGAACTGGACGGAACCAGCATTTCGGGGAGCTTGGGGCTGGGCTCAGGTTCTGGCGGGCAGGCGACAGGCTCAGGCTCTGGTGGGCAGGCGACGGGCTCAGGCTCTGGCGGGCAGGTGACGGTCAAAGGCTCAACTGGGCTGGACGGGACCAGCAGCGAAGGCTTGACTGGGCTGGACGGGACCAGCGGTGAAGGCTCTGGGGGAAGAAGCTCAGGAAGGTCGGCAAACGGGTCAGGCTCTGGCGTGCATGTAATGGGCTCAGGCCATACTGGACTCGGGATCACCTGAACTCGGTCACATCCCCTACTACGACCTCCACGGGTCCCACGAAATATGGCCATCCGGGTGCCTACGAAGGCCTGCTTCCAGCTCTCCATTTTTCTTTTTTTTGTTATGGTCGATCGTTCTGTCAGGGTTTGTGCAGGTGCTGAAGACGAGGACACGAAAGCTTCAATATAATAGATTTAATAACAAAATGAAAACTTTCCAAACTTAAACAGGAAACAAAACTCCAGGAAATCAGAAACACACAACCATACGTAGACGACGATCGACAAACACTCAGGGAAAACACAGGGCTTAAATATACAAGGAATAATTGGATAATTAACTGAACACAGGTGATGAGACTGAACACAAACGAGGAGCGGGAAAACTTAACAGGGCTAAACCAAAAACCACAAAGACAGGGGAAACCAAGATCACAAAACATAAACAGAACACATCAAAACGTGACACATTTCATATAAACGAGTCTTAATTTCTTCACTTGCAAGAAATAAAGTTTTTATTTTGGAGATCACCATGCTGATTGCGTGAGCAAAGTGTGCACTTTTCTTTAAATCACGCAGCACAAACGGAATGGCTATATAGGCTACTTAATTACAGTCTTGTGCTGTTTTATAAAGGCACAAAGCCATATCACGGTTTCGGTGGTGGGAAAAGGGAGAAGAGAGAGTTCGGCAAAAGGTGGATTCGAACTCGGGGCGAACGCGTCAAAAGCTGCTTTCAAGCACCTCACGCCCTCGCCCTACGCCACTGTAGATATTCAGTGTCTTTTTTGCTAAAAAGACAGGCACGTAGTGCAAATGTACGCTCTCAACTCACGTTCATTTTACTGTATCTGGTTTTGTTGGTTTGATAACGATGTGGACGGAGCGTGGTACAGATAGTTGCCCCGAATTTGATTGGTGAATTAAACTCAAGTTGTTGTGATGCCAATCGCCTCCGCGATTCTGTCTGGCCTAATAAGCTGTGAGCTATCCCTATTTTCTTTCCCTCCTGACACAACGCGTTACAAGTTAATAGTGCTTTGTGCATTTTGTTAATGTGAGGTATATCGTTCGGTAATGTCGGTAATTTAACGTTATGCCAGAGGGAATGCCATACTCTAGGTTTTTGTGAAACGCCGCCCTGTTGTGGAGCCTGGGGTTTCTGCAGAGACTGCATCTTTTTACAGTGTGTTCAGGGGACAGGCAGCTAGCGGACAGTGAGGAGATGTTTGCTGGGTACACTGGGTACAGTTGAGACATAGGTACAGTTGAGACACCTTAAATAACTTGCGTGCGCAGCAAGCATAAGTTGTGATTTTTTCTGTGCACATGCGTATTAGTGTCCTCTTTGGTCGTGGGAAATTTGAACAATGGACGCATCTCCGATCCGAAGATATCGCCAAAAGTTTTTTTTCTAAGGTAAGGCGTTCACTTCACCATGCACACTCCAGAATGAATAGCTTATTATCCTTATGTGACTGTTAAACGTAATTGGTGTCATCACAAACGTTATTCAGTGCTCTAAAAACTGGCATTTTTCATGTATTGTGTCATGCAAGATCATTGCAAAATCTAGAGAAATGTGCGAGGTGGCCAGCGGGGTATGGTTGAGACACAGTGTGTAGAATGACCATTTAGACGGAATACTTTATAAACCGAACTCTGTTTATTAGCTTGCTCGTACAGCTCCCGTTACTAGCAACAGCTCTCTTGCGCATGCGCCGTATATCAAAAACCGTATGGTGGCTACAGAGGCACATTCAACTACAAGCGAGCATTGGGTGAATGCTCTACATCCCCTTTCTTTGGCTTATGGTATCACCAACGTATATCCATATTCAATTTCAACATAAGAACTTCAATGTTTAAACTGACTGAAAGATAGACATAATAACCAATGTAACCAAGGAAGGCATGACTTTTTTTTTTTTTTTTTTTTTTTTACAATGTCGTCGTACCGAACGTTAAATGGTCCATTCATAGTCCAATATTCAGTCTTTGTATTTGGGGTTTGGTCTGACTGTACGACCAAAACGTGTTATGTAGGGGCTCTTACCAGCGTGGGCAGGCGAAGTAGCTACGGGTACCTGGACTGGCGGTGGTACAGTGTCCGTGGGACCCTGCTGTTCCTCCCCGTAAATGGGAAGTGTTTCACTGGCAGCTGGGTTGAGGGGTTGTAGGTCGACGCAGTCAGGCTGATTTGGAGATCGCTCGGCGACAGGCAGGAGGTGTCTGCGGTTTCTCCTGTAGTCTTTGCCTCCAGACTGGATGATGTAAGACCGCGGCTCCACACAGATCTTTCCTACTGTGCCCATGCGATCATACCCCCGGGGGGTCTGCATCCGGACCACTTCGCCTTCCAGCAGTGGTTGAAGAGGACGGCTGGACTTGTCATAGCTCCGCTTCTGTGAGAGCCTCTTCTTCTGGAGCTGGGCTGTGACTTGTTGGGTGTTGAGGGATGCTGGCTGCAATAACTGTCTGCAGACCGGGAGGGTAGTACGGGTCTGCCTTGACATTAGTCTTTGTGCAGGTGAGCCAAGCTGTGCATCGCGAGGGATGTTCCTCATGTTTAAAAGGTTGAGGAACACGTCAGTACCATCTCTTTTCGACTTCTCCATCAGTTGCTTGGCACTTTGTACTGCCCTTTCAGCCAAAACCGTTGCACTGTGGAACTCAGGACTGCTGGTTACATGCTTGAAGTCCCACTGTGTGGCAAAATCTCTGAATTTCTGGCTAGTGTACTGTCTGGCATTATCTGAGATGAGAAGATGTGGGGAGCCATGCACAGAAAAGTGTCTTTTCAGTTTTGTGAGGACTGTTGTGGAAGTGATGTCCTTGAGAAGGTCAATCTCGTACCAGCCAGAGTATGAGTCTACAAGTACCTGAAAATGCTTTCCATCCCATTCGAAGATGTCAGTTGCTACTGTAGACCATGGTAGGTCCGGAACCGGGTGTGACTGTAGTGGTTCCCTCTGCTGATGGGGCTTCTGACTGTTGCAAACAGAGCATGAGAGTACTGTTCTGTCAATGTCACTGCTCATGGTGGGCCAGAACACTATGTCCCGGGCTCTGCGTTTGGTGGACTCCACTCCTGGATGTCCTCTGTGCACGATGTCTGTGTACGCTTTCTGCAGTGACTGGGGAACGACAAGTCTGTGACCTTTCATGATGACACCCTCCTCGATGGTCAACTCATCTCTGAATGGGAAAAAAGAACTGATGGATGGTGGAGCGTTATGCTGTTTTACGGGCCATCCTTGTTTGATGACAGATGAGAGGGTTTGCAGTAGTCCGTCTTCTGCTGTGTGCCTCTTGAGTTCATCTAAGCGGCTGGATGAGACTCGGTTGACTGACATGACCTCAAAATCGTTCAGCTCGTTTACATGTTGAAGTGTGGAAGCTCTAGGTGCGCGTGACAGGGTATCGGCCAGGTACATGTGTTTACCTTTTTTGTAGACCAGGTCAATGTTGTATTTTTGGAGCTGCAGCATCATGCGTTGCAGTCGTGCAGGCGTTGAGAAGATGGGCTTTTTGATGATGGTGATCAGAGGTTGATGGTCGGTCTCTATGGTGACAGGCTTTCCGTAGATATAGTCATTGAACCGCGAACACGCAAACACAACTGCCAGGAGTTCTTTTTCGATTTGGGCATAGCGTGTCTCGGTCTCCGTCATTGTCCTTGATGCGTATGCTATAGGTATGCCCCCTTGTAAACATGCTGCTCCCAGTCCGTGTTGGGAAGCGTCACATGTAAGTGTGACTGGTTGGTCAACATCGTAGTATGACAGGACAGGCGGACTGGAGATGCATCTTCTCAATGTGTCGTATGCATCTTGGTGTTGCTTCAGCCAGCACCACGCTGTGTCTTTGCGTGTCAGCTGATTGAGAGGGGCAGTTAACTCGCTCAGGTTTGGTACAAACTTTCCCAGGTAGTTGACCATGCCTAGAAATCGTTGTAGAGCTGTCACATCTCCGGGAACAGGCATTTCAGTGATTGCAGTGGTCTTGTCAGGATCTGCTTTCAGGCCTTCGCTGGTGAACACATGACCGACATAAGTTACCTCTGTCAGTCGGAACTTGCACTTGAGAGGGTTGAGTCTCAAATTGACTTTGCGCGCACGGTCCAGCACTCTCCTTAGGTTTGCATCGTGCTCCGCTTCCGTGCGGCCTCCGATGATTATGTCGTCGACGATGATGGCACAGGGGTACCCTGCGAATATCTGTTCCATTGCGCGCTGGAATACTTCGCTGGCTGAGTTAATTCCGAATGGCATTCTTAGGAACCTGTAGCGTCCAAAAGGTGTGCTAAATGTGGTCAACAGAGATGACTTACTGTCTAGGGATATCTGCCAAAATGAACTTTTGGCGTCCAGTACTGAAAACAGTGTTGCATTGGCCATCTGTGATGCAACCTCTTCAACCGTGCGCATCGGATGGTGGGGGCGCTTCAGGGCTGTGTTTAGATCTTTGGGGTCAATGCAGATCCTTATGTCCTTTGTTTGCTTCTTGTTTGTTGCTACCATGGATGACACCCATTCAGTTGGCTCTGACACGGGAGTGATGACACCCAGGTCTGCCATTCTCTCTAGCTCCGCTTTCACTCTGTCCTGCATGGCTACAGGGATGCGGCGTGTTGGGCGGACGACGGGCTGCACGTCAGGGTCTATTTTCATAGAATATGTCACTGGTAGCTTGCCAAGTTCATCCTTGAATAGATCTGCATACTCTGTGAAGATCTTGTGTGGCAGGTTGATTTCTGTGCTCATACTGAGTTGGTGAACATCCTTGCTCAATGTCACTAGCTTCATGCGTAGGCTTGCTAGTAGGCCTAGTAGTGGCTGGACATTCCTCTCCACAATGTGGAACTGTAGTTTGTATTGCTGACCTGCAAGCTGACATCGCAGGACGACTGAGCCCAAGGTGCTGATCATGTTTCCCCCATATGCGACAAGGTTGGTGATTATTGAACGGTCAATCGGTTCCCCGCTCTCCACATGTTTGAAAGCATCATATGATAGAACGTTGCACTGTCCACCTGTGTCGACTTTCATCTCCATAGCTTTGCCATTGATGTGTACAGTGGCGAACGCCACATTTTTCTCATGTACATTTAAGTCTATTGTGTCTATGACAACTGGTGTTATTCCATCAATACAGAATGAGTCATCTTCAGCAGTGCTGCCCATGGCCTGGTTCAGTTCAAGGTGGTGGACAGACTCCCTGGAGCTTTGTATCCTAGAGTATCTCTGCACTGACCTGCAGCATTTCTTGTAGTGGTCCCATTTTTTACATCATGGCATTGTTGACCAAAGGCTGGACAGCTTTCTCTCTTGGCATCATGGCTGCCACCACAGTTATTACAGTTGACAATGGGCTGCTCATTTCTCCCTGTCTGTGCCCTCTGTCGTGTGCCAAAACTCTGCTTCCTCCCACATTTGTACTGTAGACTGTCGACACTGGGAGGAGCGTGCGATGATGACAATACCCTGGTGTGATGTTCTGTTTGCTCATAAATTTGACACAGTGAGATAGCTTTAGCTAGAGTTAGCTCACTGTCACGCAGCATTATTTTTCTTAGGTTATCATCAGTTATGCCACAGACCAGTCTGTCACGGATGAGCTCGTCTTACAGTGTTCCGAAGTTACAGCCCTTTGCTTTTATTTTTAGATCTGTGACATATGATTCGAATGGCTCACCTTGGTTTTGGAACCGTGTATTAAACTTGTGTCTCTCCACTATAATGTTTATTTGGGGACTGCAGATTGCCCGGAATTTTCTCTTCAGACATTCAGGGTTCTCTTTTGACTCAGCCGGAGTGATGATGGGTCCCGATGCGTCGTCAACGTCGGGTCCTCTCACCGCGGGTGCGTAGACGAACGACCTCTCCCTTTCAATGGCCTCAGATCCTGCGAGATTTAGGAGAATGTAGGCTTGTGTGCGGGCCGACTTGTCAGAGTGTGCCGCCGCGATGAAAATGTCATATTCCTGTTCGAACACTCGCCAACGCTCCGCGATGTTCTCATCAAAGACGAGGGGGTCCGGTCTGCGAAATCCGTCCGACATGATGCACTTAATGTCCGTTAGCAGAATAGCCGGTTAGAAGCTGGTTATTGTCCTTATTTGACCGGCAAGCAGTCGTGCGCTTCGTGATGAATGAACTGCACGATCAAAAGTGTCCGTGTTTACTTCTGACACCATGTAGAATGACCATTTAGACGGAATACTTTATAAACCGAACTCTGTTTATTAGCTTGCTCGTACAGCTCCCCGTTACTAGCAACAGCTCTCTTGCGCATGCGCCGTATATCAAAAACCGTATGGTGGCTACAGAGGCACATTCAACTACAAGCGAGCATTGGGTGAATGCTCTACACAGTGTATCAACTGTACCCCCGCTAGATTTCTATTAAGAAACACACTGTTTAGTTGTTCAGTGTTATGATAACAGGTTTAACGTCGTAATTAGCCAGCATAGGACGGAAATGAAAATAAAATTTGATATTTGTGACATTTAAACTGTGTATTAATAATAAATATATTAAATATATTGTTCCTGTTTTATATATTTTAAACAGTGCTAATTTAAATAAAATTAAAGAATTTAAATGGATGAATAAATAAACATGTTGCCCAATTGTTTTTTTTCTTTATTTGTCTTTATTTATTATATGTGCAATGAACAGTTACCTTTACATCATTAAAAATGGGTGTCTCAACTGTACCACATATGGGTACAGTTGAGACAAAGTTAAGACAAAAAGCACCTTATTTTTATGAGCTAATTGTGGAAAATATAAACTACTTATGGGTATTATTGATTGATAATATCTTAGTCTACAATCTAATGAAATGTCATGTGGCATGTCATGTAGAAATTCACTTCTTTTCAGTATCTATTTTTGAGTGAAAAATCAAAACGCAAAAGGTGTCTCAACTGTACCCATTCTACCCTATGTGACAAAAAAGTTTTAGCCTAAAAAACGCTTGACATCGCTAAGAGCACCTTTAAGCAATGCATGAGGTTTCTTTACAAAGATAAATTAAGAAATTAGGTTCACTTTATTATTCAGTAAAATGATATGTTATTGAGAATATTATTTTTACTTATTCATCATTGTGTGAGTGTTTTATTCGCTGACTTTAGCTAGCTTCCTTGCATGAAGAACAAGATAGTAACAAAACGCGTTTGTCTGTTAAAGGGCCACTGTAGAAACATGTTGGCGCATTTCAATGTAAGGGGACCCGTGGTGTGTGTGGATAAAAATGGCTCATTCTAAGGTAATAAAAACATAAAGGTTCATTAAGTAAAATCTTTATACACCACCAAAAACATAGTTATGTAGCCTATATGATATTGTATTTCTGTCAACAGATCCTCCTAAATATTACACAAAGGACTCCATCCTTCTGGACTGGAGTCAAAACAGAATTTTTATGTGACAATTTGCCATAAACTTGTACACTCACTGCCAAGAAGGGTCAGAGCAGTACACTTGGACATAGGCCTACTAGCATTATAAATGTTTGTTGAATTTAATTAAGGGTGTATTCATTTTTGCAATCCATAATTTAAGCAAAATTGGCTATTATAAATGTAAATTTCTTATCTTGTCATCTTTCCATGGATTGTAATAGAGATAATTATCTTCACTATTAATCATCACTATCTTATAGTGATGAGTAAGTTCAGAGAGAATGTACTTGGTAAGTACTTAACCACAATTTGAAAGGCAAAAAAGGTATGAAAACATGCAGGAAGTCATGAAAAGGACAGTCATAACTCAGGATCAGTCACGCACTGTAAAAAATGTGCCCATACATTTACATATAAAATTCAGCAGTGGCTCCAGCTATTTTACATAGTTTCGGGATCCGTAAACAATGAGAATCTTCATTTTTTAAACTATAGGCTACTATATTTTTTACATTTTATGAGGAAAAAATTATTTAAAAAAGAAAAGTGTAAATTTCAAAGTCCATTTAGAAAGAGAGTAAAAAAATAAAAACCGCTAACACATCACACTAACTTTAGATAGATCAGGCAAGACGAAAAGACTCAGGCTCAGGCCCAGGTCTGAGAGGAAAACATTGTTAGAGACCATACAGTATCACAAGATATAAGTCAAAAGATAGTGATCATTTACACTGCAAACACTTTTAAATGAGACCAAAAATGAACATGCTATGATGAACGTTATTAGAACCTTATGAGTAAATGAGTTTGGTGTATGTTTGTTACGGTTTGTGTGTTTTCCAGTTAGCCAGAAAGAAATGAAGTGTTTTGAGTGCCTGTAAGCTATGGGTGTATGCACATGCTACTGGAAACACATGCACAGATGGCACTGCATGTGGACCATAACTTTCTGTGGACCAGTCACACACTGTAAAAAATACCCATACATTTACATATAAAATGCAGCAGTGGCTCCAGCCATTTACCATAGTTTTAAGGTTTCGACAACATTTTACAATTTACAGCTGGGCTGTGATTTAACAGTAAAGTTGGCAGGTGAGAACCAGGTGGGATGCTGGGAAATGTAGAATTGAGTGTGAGTGAGGGAGTGCAGCAGTGAGAGAGGACCAGCACTGTGGACGAGGACCAGCTTTTAAAGCACTGATGCCATGAACCTTACAAGATTTTGCAAATTTACTATCTATTCCTCAGAAACTGGAATCTGAATGGAATAAATGGAACTGGCCTACTTGTACAAATGATTATAGCAGGGATGTGCGTCAGTCAGTAAGAATGCTTTCAATGATAAGAGGTGTATATATAGACTCAGCAGTCTCTGACCCAAGGGTCCCACCGGACAGCACGCCAAATACACATTAAACTTTACCCCCTCTAATTATATATAAGTGTGAACTTGTGAACATCCCTAAATAATACACTGAAAATAACATACATACTGTATGTTATTTTCAGTGTATTATTTAGGGATGTTCACAAGTTATAGGTTATAGTCATAATTGCTAATTATGTATATTTTCATAATTTAAATGTATTAATTTAGCAAGTGCTTTTTCCAAGGTGACTTAAAAGATGTTCTTTGTGAACGTAATATTTCATTTAATACCAGTACTTCTATAGTTCACAAAAGCTTAAAGGGCCTTTGTGTCATTGTAGCATTCTATATTTGACAGGACTAAAAAAAAAAAAAAAAAAAAAAAAAAGATTGGAATCTTTAATTATAAATGCGGTGACTGCAAATTCCAATTTTTGTATTCCCCTTGTTTCTTATGCGTTTTTTTGTCAGAACGTTTTACCAGCAGTTTTAGGAAATTGGATGCAGGCTAAATGTTTTCCACTGATCATATCAAAAAAGTTAATTTATTTTGAATTGCTTCATTGATGTTACACAGTTGCAAATATATGTAAATATAATACAAATATCCAGAAAATGCATAAACAGATGGCGCACTGACGAAATATGTGGTCAATTATCTGGAGTTCCTGGACTGAAAAGAAGGGAAAATGAGAAGGAACAAGTCCTGTTTTTACCACGTATGAAAATAACCTCACTACTGACCTCAGAGTAAACATCTACTGTATGTACTTCACTGTGTTTACTTCAACCACTAACCTTGGCATTTACATGTTTTATATTGCAGTATCCAGAGCGCCTGGTTGTAACTTTTAAGAAAATATGCAGTCTAACAAACTTAACATAATATTCCATACATAAATGGATAAAAAAAATGTATTATAAAGCATTATAATACTAATACACAAAAATAAGGAGATTATAGGATACTTGATCCTATTCTGTAATTCTATCTTATAGTATTTTTTTCACAAATAAATAAATTGTTTAAAACTTATGAACAATAGTGTTAAACACTGACCAAAAGACAATTAATATTCAGTAATATATTAATGTAATGCACCGACTGTCACATGAATGTTCTGTGTTCAATCCTTCATTGTGTTTTTGGTTCTGTCCTGTGACTTATGCTGTTCATCAATTTCAAGAATGCAAAGAACGGACTCGTTGAGACCAGTCTTGCCAGGCGACCTTGAAAGAACGAACTCAGAACGACGCAAGGACACAAAACGCATCTTTGTGAGAATTAAGATATTTACCATCTCAGCAAATAGCGATTAACGAGCAAAGCAGAATAAATACAATATAACATCACAAACAAATGTCACAACCTATTAAACATTTCTTTCATATAGACATTGTTTTCATATAAGTTTATATATTGTTTTTATTTTACAGTGTGTCTTTGTGAAAATGCAGCCTATGTGTTACCTATGCTTTGTCAATGTTAAGATTAATTTTAATTTGCCAATAAAAATACTGCCGCTTTCTTAAAGTCTTTATCACTTTATTAAAATTAACCAAAAGAGATGGACAAATGTTTACTTTCAACGAGCTGTCACGTATTCAACATTTGCAGCCGGAATCTCTTAAAGGAGAACTCCGGTCAATTTTAACATTGAGCTCATTTTTTTGTACATTTGGAGTGCTGTCAGTACAGACAAAAACAACAAAAATCGGTGTTGCCTACACTGTGTTATCCTCTTTTTAAAATTCGCACCCTGTTGACTTCAATGGGGCAAGTTCTACACCTGCTTTTAGCCTCTTAACATCCTTGATTTGTCATTACAAGTGCACAGCCATGTGAGTGGTGTAATTAAGAGTGACCACGGTCAATCTGACTGCAGTAGATGTTAAAGATATTAATAAAAATGATGTTAATTCAGCCAGCTCACATACCTGTATTTACTTCCTGTTTTCGGTCGAAGTCAACAGTAGTCGATTGTCGAGTTCGCTAACCTCCTCCGTGTGTTCAACATCTGATTCGGATGAACTATCCATTTGAGCTGATATTCTCAGAACACCACACAACACCGTCATCTGCTGACAGCTAACAGTCTGAGTCTGCACTGTTACCAATGATTGTGAGCTCAATGTTAAAATTGACCGGAGTCTTCCTTTAAGTGAGAACTAAGTTTAAAGCTTACAGGCTTCCATACGTCGACCGCCCGCAGAGTCTTCGGGGATTTTTAACAAGTCGATTCTCTCAAGTCTGCATTCAAAGCATCCTAGATATCAAGAAAACATCCAGGCATTTTCATGCGCCCTCTGTACTTGCGTTCTTAAATATTTGAATTGAACTTTGACGGTTGATGACGATGACATATATGAGAACACAAGGACGCAAGACTCCACCGTGGCCCGTCGTCCCACCAGCTCCACCAGGCTCCCTTGTTTCACCGTCTCCACCTTGGTCAGACGTCCCCCTGGCTCCACCGCAGGATTACGGTCTGCTGGTTACACCTCTGCCCAAACATTGTTGTTTCAGATGCAGAAAAGTTAGCTCATGTATTCATGACCTCTAGATTAGATTAATGTAATTATTTACTAGCTGGTTGTCCTGCATCCTCAATAAAGAAGCTACAGTTAGTCCAAAATGCAGCTGCTAGAGTTCTTACCAGGTCAAGAAAATATGATCATATAACACCAATTTTATCATCTCTACACTGGTTACCTTGCTACTGACCTACAATGCCCTAAAAGGTTTAGCTCCTGTGCATTAAACCAATCTTCTATTGCCCTATAATCCATCAAAACCCTGGGCTTCTGGTAAGTACTTCTTAGTAGAAGGGAGAGCGTTTTCATATTTTATACATCTTGGGTTGAAATGCGCGTTTATGTCACAAGCCTCAAATCGGAATTGATTTTTGGACATGCACATACTGCACGAATATAGTTTTCCCGTTGTTTATGCATGTTCTCCTATATTCCTTTTCTTTGTTTTAAAGAGCAGACTTAATATTTTTCTATTTCAGGTCCTGATTAGGAGATGACATGCACATGAACCATTATGCTGCTTATATTTATCAGACAGAAAAAAACGCCCCATCCCGCACCCAAAACGAGGCATCTATGGATGAGAGTATGAAGTGAGGACTGATGAGACGTTGTTCTGCTCCAGAAGATGAGTGGTAGGAGATTTTTTTGACATTTTATTTAACAACAGCAGCTCATTATTACAGCGGTGGCACGGAAGCTGCTCATGGTGGCATTCAGGTGTATTTCCACTGACTTCTTTCAAGAACCTTTCAAGAAGCCATAAAGCTTGTGCAAAAATAATGGTCAGAAAAATAAACATTTAGTTTTAATTTCACAATAGGCCATTCAAAATATAGATTCAATTAGATAACATTGTTTATTCATGTTTAAAATTACACAAGTTTAGAACCATAACCACAATGAAATTATTATTTCTAAAAAGTGTATTACAAATTGTATTCAATATTTTCACCCAATGAAAGGATACAGACTAAAGAAAAAGATAAAGATAATTTCATTCCACAATGCAACAAAAGTCTATCAGCCCATCCAGAAATCAGTCTGATAGAACAACAGCGCTTTCTTAAAAATAGATAAACACTTAATCAACTGAAATGACATTGATATGTGACGTCATATGTGAGAAAGCAACAACAGAATTAAAAAATGAACGAAAATCAAAACCCAGTAAAACAAATTGTGATTTGTAAAACATCCATCTGCATATTACATGCATATTTATATTTATAGCAATAAAAGATAAATTATAATAACCCAGTATATAGACGTTGATGGGATAAAGGATATAGAAGAAATTATTAAGAACTATTACAAAGTCAGGGAATAATTAACATTGTGTAAGATCAAAACTCTTTACATCAGTGTAATCGACTGTACTGACTCAGCACAAACACCACTTATGTAGGGCTGGACCAGAATATTCGAATATTCGTTCGGTGGGTTGGTATTGGGTTTGAAAATGTGACATTCGAATATTCTTTTTTTTTTTTTTTTTTTTTTGTGCAAATCTGGCATCCCCCTCGAAACGGTTCTCATTCGCGCTTGTATATGTTTTACACTATAAAATCTGGTGAAATACAATACTTTACATATAAATTAATTATAGCTACTTAATAAATAGATATTTGCTTCTTCTTGGACTACTAAAGTGTTCCTGCAAGTTGCAACGGGAGTATTTTCTGGCTAGAGCGCAGAACAGCAGAGTTTGTATGGACAGAACAGAAGTGAATGCCTGAGCTTGTATTTTGGGTTAAGCTGCATTGCTTGGACATTGTGGAAAATAGAATAATAGAAACAAAATATATTAAAATGTATGTAGTATTAAAATGTATAAATATATGTATTAGTGTGTTTTATATCACTAGTGCAGTGTCCATTCTCGGAGCATATAAGATAGCATATCGGAGTCCATTCTCTGCTCGCGCGAGGCGCTCCGCTTCTTTATTTAAATCTACTTTGTCAGTAATTTGTTAATTTGTTAATTTGTGAGACTATTAGACTAGCCTACCTTATTAGAAATATTGACCTGTGTGTGTTTTATATAACTAGTGCAGAGCAGTGTCTGTTCTCGGAGCATAAGCTCTGCTCGCGTGAGGCGCGACGCGTCCCGCTCGCGCTGCTCTGTAGTTTATTAAAAGTTTATTAATTCTGAACGTGTCGCGTCTCGCCTGTCTATCTATATTGCACCAAATACAATGCACTCCCTTGTGAAGTCGTTTGGATGAACGGTTCTCGAAATAATAATCATGCGCTGATGATGATCGCATGATCATCATCAGCGCATGATTATTATTTCGAGAATTTGAAGAGCATTTTACAAGCGCTTCAAGAGGCACACGCACACTTGCACACACACGCACATTTGCACACACGACACACGCAAGGTCTCTCCCTCTCTTTGTCGTGCGTGTGCTACACGGTTTGGAGCTCGCGAGCAGCTAGATTCCGGGAGATTTTAACACATTTGCGGGCATCAGGGAGCCGCTATCAATATGCGGGAGACTTGGGATGTCTGAGACATAATAGAGATTTCGAAGCTTCGAATATTCGATGTTCATTCCTACCGAAGGCTTCAAAGCTCAAAAAATGGTATTCGGCCCAGCCCTACACTTTAGCATCGCTTATGTTACATACACTATCATTCAAAAGTTTGGGGTCAATATGATTTTTAAAATGTTTTTAAAAGAAGTCTCTTCTGCTCACCATGGCTGCATTTATTTGATCAAAAATACAGCAAGACAGTATTATTGTGAAATATTAGTACAATTTAAAATAACTGCTTTCTTTTGTGATATTTTTTACAATGTAATTTATTCTTTTGATGGGAAGCTGAATTTTCAGCAACCATTCTTTGATGAATAGATTTTTTTTTTTTTGGAAAAGCAGTGGATGCATTCTTGCCAGAAAAAACAACAAACTTCATTTAAATTTTAAAAGAATAATAAAACAATAAAATAAAAACTTACTGGCCCCAAACTTGTGAGTTTATCTTTAGTGGTGTATTTTAGATATAAAATAAGAAAGGTACTGCTATAAGCAAAAGAAAAAATAGAAGCAGAGAGTTTTGTGGAAGAGATGTTGCAGAAGATGTTGTTGAGGAAGGAGGGAGAGAATTAGGCGGAGAAGTACGAGGAGAAGTAGTTGGAGGAGTAGGAGGAGGAGAAGTAGTTGGAGGAGTATGAGGAGGAGAAGTAGTTGGAGGAGTAGGAGGAGGAGAAGTAGTTGGAGGAGTAGGAGGAGGAGAAGTAGTTGGAGGAGTAGGAGGAGGAGAAGTAGTTGGAGGAGTAGGAGGAGGAGAAGTAGTTGGAGGAGTAGGAGGAGGAGAAGTAGTTAGAGCAGAAGGAGGAGGAGAAGTAGTTGGAGGAGTAGGAGGAGGAGTAGTTGGAGGAGTAGGAGGAGGAGAAGTAGTTAGAGCAGAAGGAGGAGGAGAAGTAGTTAGAGCAGAAGGAGGAGGAGAAGTAGTTAGAGCAGAAGGAGGAGGAGAAGTAGTTAGAGCAGAAGTAGGAGGAGGAGTAGTAGTTAGAGCAGGAGGAGGAGAAGTAGTTAGAGCAGAAGGAGGAGGAGAAGTAGTTAGAGCAGAAGTAGGAGGAGGAGTAGTAGTTAGAGCAGGAGGAGGAGAAGTAGTTAGAGCAGAAGGAGGAGGAGAAGTAGTTAGAGCAGAAGGAGGAGGAGAAGTAGTTAGAGCAGAAGGAGGAGGAGAAGTACGAGCAGAAGTAGGAGGAGGAGTAGTTGGAGAAGTACGAGCAGAAGTAGGAGAGGGAGTAGTTGGAGAAGTACGAGCAGAAGTAGGAGGAGGAGTAGTTGTAGAAGTACGAGCAGAAGTGGGAGGAGAAGTAGTTGGAGAAGTACAGGCAGTAGTAGGAGGAGAAGTAGTTGAAGTAGAAGGAGGAGTACGAGTAGGACCAGGACAGGTGTAGCTGTTGTCAGAATCATTTCCAGTGGAGGTGAACTGCACAAAACCTGGAGGATCGCTGCACATAAAGGAGGTGATCCATTCCTGATAGCGGGATACTCTGGTGTAAACACCGGGATATTCAGGTCGAGCACAGCCAATCCCAAAGCTAACGACACCGGACTGGACCCATACAGAGTTCTGCCTGCTCACCATCGGACCTCCGGAATCCCCCTGAAAATACAAATCAATGTAATCATTTTAGAAAGAGACATTCACTGTTCAAGAGTTTGGGGTCAGTAAGATTTATTTAACGAAAATAATACTTTCATTCAGCAAGGATGCATTAAATTGATCAAAAGTCATTAATCAAAAGACATTTTTAATGCTACAGATGATTTCTATTTCAAATGAATGTTGTTCTTTTTAACTTTCTATTCATCATCAAGGAATCCTGGACATTTTTTTATCATGTTTCCACAACAATATGAAGCAGCACAACTGTTTTCAACATTGATAATAAGAAGTAATTTTTCTGCAAATCAGCATATTAGAATGATTGCTGGAGGATCATGTGACACTGAAGTCTGGAGTAATGATGCTGAAAATTCAGCTTTGCATCACAGGAATAAATATTTAAAATTTTCAACAAAAAAATAAGGTTATTTTAAATTGACGATTATTGCTGGGTATGATCATTGCAAAAACAACTTTAACTGCAAATATTTGGACTCCACTTGTACCTTCCCTATTGGCTTCTGGCTAGACAAGTTCTCTTTTTGCAAGATTGTTTTTGCAAGATTTTTTTTAAAATATGTATTTTAGTTTTTATTTAAATTTGGCCCATGACATCAATTTTCAATTAAGTGTGTGCCAGACAACTGTATTTACAGTAAGTTCACACAAGACGTGTCATTGTGGTTAAAACGCACAATGAATGGCAGTGAAGCGAATAAGTTCCGCATTTTTAGAATATCATGCTAAAGACGTTGCAAAAGATTTGAGATGCGATTGGACTGGTCAAACACGTCCGTCTAGACCATCTTTCAATTGAAAACAATGGAAAAGTAGTGCGGGGTGAATAGAAAATCGAATTCTGTGTGAACTGGTCGCAGTAGTTCAATAAATAATGAACTAATATTAATTGAACATTTTTAGGCACTATAAATCCATTTTGACTGTTTTTGCTCTATTTTAACAATGAAAATCAGAGATGGTCTTATTACTAAGAGATACCAAGCTCAGGGGTCAAAGACTTTAGCAAGACAGCCTTCTAAATAAAAGAGCCAGTTGCTGATTGGTAAAGTCATCGCTTCAGTGCAGCTGCTGTTAGAATGTCCGGTTGCCATATAAATCCTGAAGATTGCACATGCGCATCGTCTAAGAAACATCTATGCATCAGTTCATGTCAGTTTTTGTTGCTGATTTGCAAGCAGTTTTTGAAGAATTCATATATATTAAAGGGTTAAGTGGAAACATTTAAATATGGAATGAGGATGCTCTAATCTATTCTGGATCTTAGGTGACTACAGATGTGACGAAGGATGACCTCTTCAGGCAGAGTTTCGGGAAAGTTTGGAAGAGAGCACTGGTGTTGAAAGACTGTGCAGTCTATATTTATATAGATAATATAATATTGTTGTTGTACTTATCATAAGTTCCTAGAATTGTGTGCGTGCAACTACCAAACCACACACATTTAAACCTTTATCTCAATAAAACACCTAAACGGAACATCTTGTCCGCATTCTAATCGATGCCCATGGTGGCCACAACCCTATAAAGACCAGTCAAAGTATACAGTCCTTTCCAATCACAAAAACAACGGAATTGTTCTGGAGAAGCTAAATACAGCGCCAGGTAGGACCTGGGAAGATGGAATGGGATGGAGCATCGAGTAATTATAAAAGGATCTGGATTGCCATGGTACACCTGCAGCTCCACACGGGAGCCAGTCTACATAGTAGCTGCTATGTAATGAATTCATCTATATGAACATCTGTGACGTTTCTTATAAAGGGCGTGGACTGCGTGCCACAGTGAAACTAATAAATCATGCAGTGTTGTTGTGGACAAATTGATGGAGAGATGTGACATTTTGTGTGTCTGGGAGACATTCCTGGCTAAACAAGACCTGGAAGTACTAAATTGTATGCATAAGGGCTTTCATGGGACGGGTAAATCAACAACTGACCTCATATGAGAATTCCAGAGAATTCCAGGAGGGGTAGCCACGATGTGGAATAAGAAATATGATTGTGAGTTGACTGGGCTATTGGGATTGAGCTGTTTTAATTAGAAGATAATCATTTTTAATGTCTATATGCCATATGAGTGCATACAAAATGAGGATGAGTACCTCAGTAGATTGGCATGTATCATGTCTTTTATTCAGGATAATTCTTCTACCTGTATCTATGTTTTAGGTGACATGAATGCTGATGTAACTGATGCCAATGAATGCTGATGTAACTGATGCCAACTCTTCATTGGGTAATCATTTAATGCAGTTTTGTAGAGACAGTGGATTGATTTTTTCTAGTAAGGTACTCTTGTCAAATAATAGTAATACTTACACCAGCGAGGCCTGGCACTCTACTTCCTAACTAGACCACTGCCTCTGTACAGTGGATGCCCATGACTCCATCGATATGATGAAGATTGATCATGATCTGGCTACTACGGACCATATACCCTTTCTCATGGTGTTGAACACAGGCAATTACGTGTTGTTGCTTGTGGATAATGGCATTGATGTAGGGAAAATAAATTGGTCAAAATTTTCTAAGAAAAATATTAATAATTATGTCATTCTGATGCTTTGCTGGGTAATATGAAGGTTTCAAAAGATGCCTTATTGTGTCGGGATATGAACTGTAAGAATGTACAACACTGTAAGGATTTATGTTCCCTGTTATGAAGCTATTATGGAGTCTCTCGGAATTTCGAGTTGGCCTCTATATAAACCTCATTGATGCTTCTAAATCATTTGATCGTGTTAATCATGAGAAATATATATTAAATTATCTAAAAGTGGGGTCCCTGGTTTAGAATCTTGGTTTATTGGTACTCACATCACACAATAAGAGTGAGATGGGTAAATGTAACATCCGCTCCCTTCCAAGTGACCAATGGTGTTCGCCAGGGTGGAATTCTGTCCCCTTTTCTTTTTAATATGTATATGAATGATTTGTCTGTGATTTTAAATACATGTGGTACAGATTGTAGGGTTGGTGTCTCACTAATTAATCACCTTATGTACGCTGATGATTTGTTTATATATATAATATATATATGCAAAAAATAGTAAGATTTTACAATGCAAAAAAGAGTAAAATCATGATTATCTGAAGTAGAGAAGATAGACAGTCAAACTTTCTTGACTTCTATCTGTCTGGCGCTGCACTTGGGGTGTGCAGAGAGATTACATATTAGAGCCATATTATTGTAAATGACCTGTCTGATGATAAGCATATATAGGCAGCGTCGGAAGCTGTATGCTCAAGCGAACATGCTGTGTCGTAAGTTTAGCATGTGCTCTGTATCTGTGAAGATCTCACTCTTTAGAGCATATTGTACACCTTTCTATACTGCCTACCTGTGGTGTCGTTATTAGCAAGGTAGCATTAGAAAACTAATAGTGGCTTATAATGACAGCATGAGGGTGCTGCTGAGAGCTCCAAGAAGCTCCAGTGCAAGCCATATGTTGGTCAGTGCCGGGGTACCTACCTGCTCTGCAGTTTTACGTAACCTGATGTATAGATTTATGTGTCGGGTATCTGAGTCAGAAAATGACTTTATCGCTGTTTTGGCAAACCCTGTACGAAGTTCTGTCAGATTTTCTTCCAGACTGTCGAATCATTGGCGAACATGTCTGTATGTTAGACACTGAACATTGTGGAAGGTTTTGGTATTTTTATGTTTTACTCTGTTGTAACAGTTCCACTATTACAGGGTGTCATTTTCCCCCGGCCAATAGGGGTCACCGGGGAGAATGTTGTCGCTAGGATGTGTTTTTTCTTTAAGAGAGGGAGAGAAGAAGAAGGGAGGGGGAGGTCACATATGTGGGAAAGTTGGTGAGAATTGGATCCCAAATTAAGAGAGACTTTGAAGAGTCAAGGAAATACTGGGGTAATATTAATGCAGAATCACAAAGGAACAAGAGCAAGCACATACGGGGGGAACACACTCAGGCACTGCAGGTTACTGTCAATACCGTGCAACCAACATCACTTGAACCTCTGGGTAATAAACATCAGCTGAAGATGATTTCCTTGCCTGTACTTCTCAGAGGTCGGTATCTTCATGCCATGTTGGATACCGGAAGTACTTTCTCTTTGATCCAGGAATCCTTTTAGAGACAGTTGGTGTCAAAAGTGGAAGCCAAGTGATGGAAAGGCATTCCGGTTGGCCAATGGGCAAGTGCAAGTTGCATTGGGATGATCAGACTGGGAGTGTGAAGCATATGGACAAAGATTTGCCGTCACCTTGTATGTGATGAAAAATGATGATCTGACTTTTCCATTGATCCTGGGGATGGATTGTATAATGTCTTCTGGCATTATATTGGATTTATCCAAAGAGTTGTACATCCTGCCTTCCCAGAATGGGATGAGAATATGAGTCATCCTTTCAGTTCCAATGAAACTCCTCCTTTACCTCATCTGCTCTTTTACCTTGCAGTATTTCCCAATCTTGTAGTACCTTCCCTTCCCCATTCAACAGAATCGAACCAATTAGTTCAACAAATTGTGCAAGGAGCGGATACCGGCTCTGAAAACAAGTCAATGTTACAGAGAATGATGAAAGAATGGCCAACAGTATGTACTGCTAACATTGGGCATACTAAGATGGTTAAGCATTCCATCATTACCCACAACAAGGTACCTCTTAGGAAGAGACCATATAGAGTTTCAAGGGATAAACAACTGGTGATTGAACAAGAAATATAAGAGATGTTGTCCAAAGGCATTATCAGACCACCTGTTTCTCCTTGGGCATCGCCGGTGGTACTTGTGCCGAAGATTATTAATTCTTCATGGCAAGAGAATACAGGTTTTACTCCAGCCCAGATTGCGTTTGGACATTCTCTGAAGGGACCAGTAGAAAGGGCCATTCCAACTCCTCCAAAGCCTGATAGCCAAACCTATGAGCTGCTTGAAAGTCAGCAAGAATTGATAGAACTTGCAAGAGTAGAAATGTAGAAAGTGCCCACCGAAAGCAGAAATTATAGGGGAATTATCACACTACGTCACACTGACGTCACGCAGGTGCAACTGCGCATGTCGGCAGCAGAAGCTGGGCGCTGAAACAAACCCGGGAAAATGTCGTGTTGTGCAGTGGGTTGCCAGAATCGACCATCTGTAAACAAAGGTCTGAAGTTTTACCGAATAGACCCCTTATCAGCCGACGTCACAGTTACGTCACGGCGCTAGCTGGAGGCAAAACAAACGGAAAACTGCAGGCGGCTAATACAAACAAGCACAGATTCGGCTACATAATAAGGAGCTTAAATTATTATTATTAAATGTCATCTTGATGTGTTGTTGGGTGCAAGAATCAATGAAAAATGAGTATGCTGTATCTGGAATTTTTATTTCTCGAAAATATTCACATCATTAACATTGCACGTACTGTCACTGTTTACATTGTCGTCTTCTCGGCGCTGGCTCGGCAGAACTGCGGATCATACACACAAGTCTTGTACATGACCAGTCAGCACATAGTTATAGGCATCTAAAGATTTATATGCCCTCAGTTTCTCTTTAAGCTCAGTTTCTCTATCAGGTAGGTGTAGAAGTCAGGCCACTCAACGGAGGTAGCGTTAATCCTGTCAGATCGTCCATTGAGTGAGCGTGTACGGGTCAGCCTTAAAACCTTTTTTTATGTCTGGTTCCGTCTGTTAAAATTAACTTTTGCAAATAAAAATCGCGGTCCTGGACACTGAGTGACCTTGCACATTAAGATAAAACCGGATTTTCTCCAGTCATTGTTAAAAAACAAACAAAACTTGCAAAATAACGTTAGGGAAGCGGCCAGAGGGATCGTTCTGCAGCCAACTAAGCTCCGCCCACAGAAAAACGTCACCATGTTTACCAACTGATAAGGGGTCTATTCTATGACCTGAAGAGAAAGGTGCAATAATTTAAAGAAGGAGATTTGGTCTGGAGGAAAACTAATCCTTTGTCCAGAGTTGTGGAAGGTTATATGGCCAATTTGGCAGCCAAGTGGAGAGGCCCAGCTAAAGTGTGAAATTGTCCAGCCATGACTTCGTGTTTCATAGTTTCAGAGTTTAAATATGAGGAAACACAAATGCCTAATCCCCTTAATCATTCATCACAATGAGTTAAACCAAAGAATATAGTTCTGATGTGCATTAAAAGATTGTTGACCATCACAAAATAGAAAGTGGTTGTAAGAAAATAGCTAAAAAATTGATAATCCCCATTGTGACCATCAGGGCAATAATTAAGAAGTTCCAATCAACTAAAGATGTTACGAATCTGCCTGGAAGAGGACGTGTGTCTATATTGTCTTAATGCACGATGAGGAGGAAAGTTTGAGTGGCCAAAGACTCTTCAAGGATCACAGATGGAGAATTGTAGAGATTAGTTGAGTTTTGGGGGTCAGAAAGCTAAAAATAAAAAATGAAAAACTACATCACCACATGTTGTTTGGGAGGGTTTCAAGAAAAATCCCCCTCGCTCATCCAAAAACAAGCTCCAGCATATTCAGTTGTCAGACACGACTGGAACTTCAAACGGCACAGGCTTCTGTGGTCAGATTAAACTAAGAAAAAGAGCTTTTTGCCAGCAAACACGCTAGATGGGTTTGGTGCACACAAGAATAAAAAGTACCCCTTGTGTACAATTTAATATACCATTGGATATTTAATGTTGTGGGCCTATTTTTCTGCTGGAGGTCCTGGACTTCTTGTTCAGATACATGGCATCGTGGATTCTATCAAATATCAACAGATAAAAAATCAAAACCTGACGCCTTCTGCTAGAAATCTTATAATGGGCCGTCGTTGGATCTTTCATCAGGACAACTATCCAAAACAAACATCAAAATCAACACAAAAATGTGTTACGGAGCACAAAATGAGTGGGCTGAACAGAAGAGAAGAAGCACCAACATGGATCTGGGAATCTGAAGGATCTGGAGAGATTCTGTATGCAGGAATGTCTCTGATCTCAGGTCAGGTGTTCTCCAAACTCATCAGGCATTATAGGAGAAAACTCAGAGCTGTTATCTTGTCAAAAGGAGATTGCAAAAAGTATTTAATAAAAGGGTGCCAATAATTGTGGCCAACGTGTTTTGGAGAAAAACATTTATTTCATAATGTGATTTCCCCCCCACTTTCAATTATTTTACTTCAATAAAAGGTTAGAATTTTGCAAATTTTTTGAATGAAAGATCAAAAGGATAAACAATGAAGATTTATTTTTTATAGACAATTTTGATAAAATTTACCAGGGGTGCCATTAATTCTGACCATGACTGTATATATATAAATATTGGCTTATATATATTATATATTGGCATAAATGTGTTATGAAGTTTATATGTTTGCGTTATAGCACTGGGGTCGATTGCAAATCCGGTCGATGGGTCCCTACCTTAAATTTAATGTGTAGTTTGCCTCCTTAGAGTTTTTTTTGGAGACGGTTACAATCTTATGCACACTTCAGAATCTCACCGGTCTCGTACTTTTCGACCTACTATTTTTTGAATACTATGTACTACTCCGTTATTGAACTGTTTTTTACATGCTATATAGTAGACAAGTATTCGATTTAACACACGTTGAACAGGGTTTGTGTACCTGACATGAGTCCTTGCCTCCTTCCAGTAGACCTGCACAGATCATGTTGTCTGTTATTTTTCCAACTCCATAGAGACAGTTGCACTGTCTATTACCAATTATAGGAACCTCCACTTCCTGTAGAACATTGGGGGACGGGAGGGACACTGTAGGAAAGATATGAGAAGTTATTTACATTATTTAGTCACAAATTAACCTATTTTGAATGGGATTGTGAAAGGCATTTCATGTTGAGTTTAATGTAACTAAGAAATGAAATGAATTCTCACCTCCTTCACCAATGTTTCCCCATCCAGTGATCCAGCTGTCTGTGCCGTTGTTAAACACACTGTGATCAGCTGCTAGACACACGGGTCTGATGTAGTCAGTGAAGGTGACGGGAGAGCTCAGTTTGAGCAGAGCGATGTCATTGTCATTCGTAAGATAGTTGTAACTGGGATGTTTGACAACTTCCATCACATCTCTGAACACTTCGTTCGGGTTGAAGCCTTCCTGGGTCTGTCGTCCCAAAACCACATAATAGTTGTAATAACTGAAATATAGAAATATAAAGAAAAAAACAAAGTAGTCAAGAAGAGTTTTAAACCTGTAAAGACAGACATATTAAATAAGTCAGAAAAATCATTTTATTTAAAATGAGTTTTTACTCTCTTTGAACAGATAACTTGCATAAAATGCATATAAATATCAGCTGTCACTCTATATCTGCCAATAATATGTCTTACTAAAATAAAATTTTAATTCTTAGTTTTATGATTAGAGCTCTGTAGTTCTAAATGTATTATAAAATGCACTATAATGATTGAGAGATGAACAAATAGCTGATGGATCATATTTGATACTTACATTTGAACAAGAAAAAAAAAGAAAAAAAAATTTATGGATAATCAAGTAAATCTAAGTAGCTTAAGTCCAGTAAATGTTCGTCTTGAAATATTACTAACAATACTTCATTCTTTATTCTTACATTTATACTGTCTAAAAACAGTAAAGATTTCACAGCAAAAAGACATGTGAACCACAAGCTAAAAGGGGACATTTTTACAGTTATACTGAAAGGCTTTTATTTATTGAAGATGTATACTAAAATAAAAAACAAAAAGGCATTTTTCAGCAAAGTTTTGATCATGTTGGTCTTAGAATTTGCACATCAAATGATACATTAGGCTTTAATAAGGTTAAAAAAAATTCCTCAATCAAAATGTATCCTACTCAAAGCATCTATGAAAGCTGAAGTATTTAGTTGAATGAGTTTACCTATCAACACAGTGGGCAGCGGTCAGCACCCACTGTTTGTTAATGAGAGAACCTCCACAGAAGTGTCTGCCGTCCAGAAGAAGGCTAGCCTGCCACGGCCAGTGTCCAGCTGAAGCGTTCTGACCTCCTACTATCCTGCTGCTGGTGCTAAATGTGGTTATCCCACACACCTGAGCACTGGGAGGATCATCTGAGGCTGCAAACACAAAAAAACACAATGTTTTATCCAACTTCTCCAGCAGTACACACTTTTTTTCAGTAAACACACACTTTTATTTTGGATGCGATTAATTGGGATTAATCGTTTCACAGACCTACGAGCCAATTAAAAGGCATGCATCACATAAAATGACTTTATATATACATATATATTTCAATAAATAATAAAACTTAAGGAAATGACAAAACTTTATAAGTTATTGATAAGTACATTAAAATTTAACATTTGAAAGCTGCTTAAATGTCCTAATTGAACTAAGGCCTAAGCCTGGTTTAATCTAAACCCTGTCTGTGAAACCAGGCCTAAGTGATTAATAAGTAAATCTTTTGAAATTTTGGATGGAAAAAATCCACCAACAAAGACTTCTGCACAAATCATGCAAATTTAAAAGATTCAAAAATGAGCAAATCTTAGTATATGGGGGAGAGTTTTCAGTTGATATATGTTACCAACAATAATCATTCAAATTATTAAAGGTAAAAATATAATTTGTTGTTTAGGAAGTTGCATTCAAAAATCTGAGGGCACACATGCCAGTTTGAATGTACCTCTGCTATAGATACGTTATTTGCATAATGTTTTCACCAAAAACAGAGGTATCACTTATTTTACTATATAAACCAAATTGTCAATGTAAAATGTTACATCTACCAGATAGAGTGCCCTTGATTTAAACCAGAGGGCACTCCCTCCCTTTTCTATTTACTGACACCTGTTTCCCTTTAACCTTGTAAACTCTGCCCATATAAGCCCTGTTTATTCAATCACTCATTGTGTGGTCTTGCCTAGTGTCATACTGCATTTCTGTGAACGCCTTTGGTGTCCTGTTTTTTTTTGGTTTTACCCTGCTGGCCTGTTTCTTGTGGATTTTAAAGAAACATACAAATGCATGTTTTGAGACAATACTAATTATAAAATTTGACATCTGAAACAGATAAACGGCACATTTCATTAAGACATGTCTTTACCAATTCTTTCTGATGAATTGTCGACACGAAATACCCATCTACCCATGACGTTGACATTGCTTGTGTACGGCAGGTTTGGGATGTAGGGAACAGGAATTGAAAAGAAATTGGTAGAGCAAATTGTGTCGTATCCAGACTTTTAATAAAGAAAACAAAGAAAAAAATCCATTAAATCCCAAAAACATTTCACACTACTAAAGATCATAAACTATTAGCACATTTTTCTCACTGCTTTACCTCTGCAGCAAAGGTGGAGGAGATATGACCATAATGCATGAGTGTAAACGACAGGTTTTTTCCAGACACCAAAACCACTTGGAAGGTCGACTCCTGGAAGAGACCGGGAATTCCTCATTAATACA
Source organism: Chrosomus eos (assembly GCA_036326025.1). NCBI lineage: Eukaryota > Metazoa > Chordata > Actinopteri > Cypriniformes > Leuciscidae > Chrosomus > Chrosomus eos. The sequence continues at coordinate 4,175,982 of CM070830.1, read as the reverse complement.
AGCATCATTCTGGATATGCCATAAATTTCAGTTCAATTAAAATATTATGCATGCAATAAAAGTGCATGATATTTAAATGAAAACGTACTGTCTTTCTGTTTCCATAGTACGGTACTTTATCCCATGTAGCGATAAAAACCCATGAGGCCGAGAAGTTCAAGTTGGGGTAATATTGGTTTATGTCTCTTGAAGCCCGGTTTAACAGATGACCATCTGTTACTTGTCGGTAAGAGATGGTTCCTTTCACACTATTATTAATGTCTGTCCACAGTGGAGCGATGATGTCTCTAGTCGAGTATGCAGGAAAATAATCAGGATACCACTGGTAAAATGACTCATCAAAGGTCAGGTCTCCGTTATTATTCACCTGTAGGATCAAAACATGTGATCTGGATTTAAGTAACATTTTCATGTAGAATATATATATATATATATTGATGAATGTCATTAATAAATGCTTCTTACAAATATTTTGTCATATACATGGCCAAAGTACACAAATTGCTGCCGCAAGGGGATCGGTGGAGAACTTCCATCATCCGACTGTGGGTTTTTCTCATCCTCTACATCTCCATATGGGTAGAATATTCCTAATATTTCCAACGGTATTATTATAAGTGTTTAAAGTTTTGAAGGAGAATATTTTATAATGCCTAAATTTTTTTTTATGTTATATTTCATGGCTATTTATCAAACAATGTGATATTCTTTATATTAAACAGTGACGTTACCTTCCTCAGGCCCGCCATCAACACGAAATGCCCATCGGCCCGGCACATCCACATTGCTGGAGTTAGAGAGTTTATTTTCGTCAGGCACAGGGGTTGAAAAATAATTTGTTGAGTTTATTGTGTCATAACCAGCCTGAGTAAACAAACAAAAAAATAATAATAATAATGAATGATAATAATAATTAATCAGCCAGTAGACCAAGACATTTATTTAAGGTCTGCGCCTCAAAGATTTGTAACAGGATTCTTATTCTATCCAACCTGAAACCGTTGATCCGTAGAGGAGATATTTCCGTAGTTCATTATGACAAAAGACAGAGAGCCACCAGAGACCAAAACAACTTGAAAAGATGAACTCTGTAATAGAAATAGAAAATTATCCTAATAGCTCATAGACAGAGATTCATGCCGTTTTTATTCTTGATTAATTCTGCAGTGCTTTAAATCAAATATTTTTATCTTCCAATTTTGTGCTTTGATCTACATAAACAGCTTTCCTATTACTTTTACCCAAATTATTGAAGCAACGTTTCAGTGAAATTTGTTGGCAAAAAGGTTCACTGTCTATTGAATTCACTGCTCACACAGAAGCAATTTTCAAACCAATCAGCTTTCCGTTTCTGATTTCGCCTGAGAAATTTTGCCAAGAAATGGAAAACGTGTTACGTTGGTGAAACTCGAGAGGATCCAAATGCAGTGGAGTTTAAAAAAATCAATAAAACATAAAGAACAAGGAATCTATAAACAAAACACAGGGAATCATGATCAAAGTAGCAGAACTGAGACATCCAACGTATAACATCCACAGAGGGACAAGACCTGACAAAGAACACAGGGAACACAGGGGTTTAAACAGCAGGGGTAATAAGCTGACAAGACACACGGGGTAATAAGCTAACAAGACACACGGGGTAATAAGCTAACAAGACACAACGGTGAACAATCAAAGACTAATTACCAGAAAAAACTTCACAGGACTACAACATGTGACACAGGAACAGAACAGGGGCTCGTTCTTCGTACGTCGCTAACTCAGTTAGCTGGATTTGATTGTTGGCGATTTGGCATGATCTTGGATCGTTTGGTTCTTCGAAGCTCATCCTAGACTTGCTGTCATAGCAACAGGTGCGCTAGCTTGAACCTGCTCGCGAGCAGGCTTATTTCATGTAAACAGGATTAGATCGCGGCTTTATAAGCAGAGCTGATACGGGAAGTCTTTTAACGCAGCGCGATAGTGTACTTTTTGAGATATTTTTTTTTCTCATGACTCGTGAGTATGTCGTTACATCATTAATTTGTTGGAAACGCACAAATGTTCGACTCGTCGGAGTCGGGCTTTAATAACAGCACAAATAAACAGCATATAGAGATTCTTTGCGAGTGGCTCTTTCCTTTACATTGGAGATGCGGAGAACTTGGTGATAAGTAACGGTTGTCGACCGGAGTAAAGATAGTTTGCGGTTTAATCTTCAGATTTCGTTTCGCTGTGGTCCCGCAGTGCGGTGTCGCCATTCGCAAAGTTTACCTGCCTCTTAAGCAGGTTTTAGGGCATTTCCAAGCCACTTTAGACCCAATTGGTTGTATAGCAGTTTTTTTTTCAACGCAGGTAGGCCTAACGTTACATTATCATTTTTAATGTCGATCATGTAATCGTTAGCATGATGATTATGACTTTCAGTACAATATAGGCCTATTCCTCAGGCTTCCCTAATGTGATTGGTGCCATAGACTGCACATGTGTTCCCATCAAGGCCACAATGAAGGGGATTTTGTGAACTGAAAGGGGATCACAATGTACATGTGCTGCCAAGTTACTATTACGATTCTTAATATTCCAGATTAGTAGCCTAATATTACATCAAATTGTAAAAAAAAAGGCAGTTGACAGACTAAAATCTCTTAGATGGTGTGTGACTGTTCCATATCACAAATGTGGAAGCACAGCGATTCAAATTTATGCACATATTTGAACGTGGTAAGGAAAATATTAATATCAAGCTAACTGTATTACATACACTCCAGTTACAATGCAGCTCTAGGACAAGGGCACACAATGCAATGAACTTTGGCCAACTAAAGGGGAGATTTCAGTGTCTGAAAAGCCTGAGGGTTGCACCTGACAGGACCTGTGACATTGCATGTGTCATATTACACAACCACCATCAGAAAAAATATAAAACATTACATTAAATGTTTAATAAAAGACGAGACAAATTTGCTTAGTTCTTTGAGTTTTATTTCAATTGTTCTTTGTAAAGAAAAGCCAGTGATCAAGTAATATTTTGCCTGCAATAAGAGATACTATGCAAGGTCAGCAATAGTTCTCTGTGTGAAATAATATATTAGCACTTACTCTGAAGTTCATTTGAAGCAACTATATCTCTAGTGCCAGTCTTTTTCTTTAAGTTGTCAAGTCCCCCCCCCCCCCCCAAGAAAAAAATACTCTATATTGTATATATACTCTATATTGGGGGGGCTTGGGTTAAACCTGTCAACACAAGCCTTATGCAACAAAAATGACAAGGAAAAGTACAACACTGCCCACCTCTGCATCACTGCTTTGTGCAGACTCTTCTGTAGATGTGGACTCCTGCAACTCATATTGCATTCAGAAATAATAGGTAACTCAAGTGTAAATTAAGTAAAGTTATTTATGCACTTAAAGATACCTGAGAGGGTTTCTTCACTGTCCTGTGCATTGGGGGAAAATGGGCATTATAAAGTGTTGTACTTTCTTCCCTTTTGATGTAAAGTTATGAAAAGTCTTACTGCACATGCTTCAGCCACTTGCTTGGGAACACATAAAAGTGTTGGTGTATTGTTTAAAACTTCACAAAAGAGGAAAACACAATTACATTACAATGAAGTACACTGGGGGGAAATGTGATCAATAACTCATTTCTACATTTTTTTTACATTAAAGGGTTAGTTCACCCAAAAATGAAAATTCTATCATAGTTTACTTACCCTCAAGTTGTTCCAAACCTCTATGTGTTTATTTGTTCTGCTGAACACAAAGGAAGATATCTGGAAGAAAACAGATCTCATTCCCCATTGACTACCATAGTAGGAAAAAATACATACTATGGTAGTCAATGGGGAATGAAATCTGTTTTCTTCCAGATATCTTCCTTTGTGTTCAGCAGAACAAATAAACACATAGAGGTTTGGAACAACTTGAGGGTAAGTAAACTATGATAGAATTTTCATTTTTGGGTGAACTAACCCTTTAACTATGTTTCACAGTCACACATGTAGACTTTCACAAGTCAAAGCAATTCATTACAAGGTTTAACAGCTGATATGACTGGACAGCCATTGGGCTTACTTAATTTAAAGCAGCAACAAATTATTTTACAGTGTGCTAGGATCATTTAAAGTTCATTTACCAGCAGTGAAGGTGTTGCTGCTCCTGGCTGTGGGTCTGAGGAAGAGCTGAACCCAGGGATGCCCTCCACAAGGTTCACATTTAACCCAAGGGCCAGCTCTTCTGCCTGGGTATAATGTGGGGGTGCAAGACCACCACCTGTTTGTTTTTCTTTTCTTTTTATTTCTCAGCCTTTTCATGGTTGCTTTTATAAACAGGCAAACATTTATTAACAGTGCCTTTTTAAAAGAGATTAGTATAAGTACAAATTACTATTATGTAGAATAATAGTACTTCACTTTTACTTGTTCCCATGTTCTAGCAGTGGGTGGTGACTCTGACATTACAATGAACAAAGTTATTAATTATTTAGAAATTATTCAAATATAAAAAATATACTGTAATAAGTGATAAAAACATCTAATAAAAACTTAATTTGTCTGCTACTTTTTGCCAGCCCTCTCTCCTGGCTTTTGCACACGTTAAGGTGTTCCCTGGCGTTTTAATTAAGTTTTCAAATTCAGCATATCCTTCAAGCAATAACTCTTGCTCTTCTGTGGAGAAAAACTGAGCACGCTCTTTGGGCTCGGTGAGCAGCCAATAGCAGCGTAGCTGATCAATGTTTCTACTATCGATACATACCCCCTTTTAACCCAGCGCATGAACGCGCAGTTATCTCAGATAATTCAATCCAGCGATACTAATCATAAACAACAGGTGTGTTCGAAGAACCCAATTAGCCGGATCATGATTAGCCCGATGATATTATCTTGGATGTCTCATTTGATCTCGGATGTTTTAAGCAACGTACGAAGAACGAGCCCCAGGGCAGAAAGTAACTTAAACAACCACATGACAAAACATAAGGTTAAACAAAAGCAGAAACACATAACAAAACGTGACAGCACCTGACAGCTCTGTTAGTTTTACAACTATAGTTAAAATGTATCTTAGTTTGGAACAATTTGGAAAGTGATGTTGGCCTAACATGGGTTTACCTGCATTCTTATAGAAATAAAAACATGTAAGAGAAAATAAAACTTGATCATTTTAATCCATCAACGTCTGTTTAGAGACACCAAAATATATTGGAATTAAATCGATATACCCCAAATAATTTGAATAGTGCTTGGAACACGAAAATTCAAAAAGACTTATGACATTAACATATAGGCTGGCTTACCGATCGTGAGTTGTTAAAGTATGGTACTTTATCCCAAGTAGCAATGAACAGCCATGAGGCAGTGAAGTTCAGACTGGGAAAATACTGGTTGATGTTGTTTGAGGCTGCTAGTAAGAGTCCGCCTCTGGTGATCTGACGATAGGAGATGATTCCAGTGACAGTGTTGTCCATGTTTGTCCACAGTGGAGCAATGATGTCTCTGTTGACTTGCGACAGTAAATAATTGGATACCGGCTCTGAAAAAGGCCCATCGAATGTCAAATGCCCGTTGTTATTAACCTGAGGCAGAGATAAAACAATATTATAAAAGAGATTTGTCTATACAATTAATCAACAGATTATTTCAAAATTATGATTTTAATTGTCTAATATTGAAAATGTCAAGGCCTTTTGAGGAATAATTTAATGCTTTAAAAAATGTAAATGCATTAATCTGCAGAAAAGAATTGCAGAATCCTCAAATCCAGGTAAGTAAAGCTTGTTGCATCACACCCAAAAATGACTTGAGGCTGTAACACCTGTCAGGGGTGCTTCAACTGAGTTAATGCTCTGAATACTTATATCAGTGTAGTATTTCAGTGTTCTTTTTATTAATTTGTTATCGCAAATCTGGTTTTTGCTTTGTCATTGTGTGTTATGGAGGAAATTGTGAATACTTTCTGAATGCAATGTACATACACACAATTTCTAAAGACAATGTGCTTACATAGGTCTGTCGATAAACACGTCCAAAATATACAAAGGGTTTTTCCAAGAATACTATTGGAGAGCTTCCATCATCTTGAGAGGGATCCTTTATGTCTCCATTTCCAATTGGGTAGAAAAGGCCTGAAACTATATATATATATATACATACATACATACATACACTTAAAAGGGACATGAACTGGCTGAAATTTCCATCTGTTCACTGCTAAAATAAACATTTCCTGAGTTTGATAAATGCTGTAAAAAATATTGTTGATTTTATTTCATGCTAGCTATACATTGACTAAAGGCGGGGACACACTTAAAGGGGTCATATAATAGTACATGCACTTTTAAAAGTTGATTGCACTGAAATATGTGTTGGCAGTGCCTGTATACAACCATCATATAATGATAAAAATCCATCCAGGGGTTTTGTTTTAATCTCCTTAATATGTTTTCCCCTGTCTCAAATCGAGCCGTTCGAGCCTGTGACGTCACAAGCTCGCACGCCCCTCCCACGACTGTTGATTGACAGCAGCGTTTCAACACAGACCCGCCCTCGCTCGTGAGTGAGATGTCAATCATAGTTCGTCATTGTTGATACACTGTAGCAGAATGGCGGCCGTCTAAGCGATTGTGGTGTTCTGTTCTTGGGTGTAATAAGGAACACAGCAGTCATTTTAATGTTCCTAAATCTGAACCGCTGAAGACGCAGTGGCTGAGTTTTGTTTATGAAGGGAATATTTCCGACGAGCAACGTCAATGCGCTCATGTTTGCGCAAATCATTTCTCACCAGACTGCTTTTTAAACGAGGCGAGGGTCAATATAAATCAGGTTTTGCTAAGAAGCTGCTACTGAAAAAGGAATCGGTACCAACTATTCGTGTTCCTGTTGGACCTCCAGAAGAAGTGAGTGTAACGTTTAAGTAACCTTTATATTTAACCTTTATATTAATCTTTGCAAATCCCTTGCACGCTTCACGATGATTCTGGCTAATGTTTACACTCAGGGTGCATTACGGCATGTATTCTATGTAACGTTATGACGTTCTCAATATAATTCATAATCCCACGTTTATAATGAAAAATGCGTTATAGTTATGTGTTAATACGCAGGTGTTACAGTTAACGTAACAGGAATATTAACATGAATATCAATGCAGTTACAATATATAGATGTACTTAAAAGTTTTCTTAAAACATAAAACATTTTCGTACTGCACTAAACATGAACATACAACAAATTCTTAGGGATCCTTCAACTACTGCTAGAATCATTACTGACATGACCTCATGTCATTTTCAGTCAGTTGTACCTAACACTGAGATAATGTCACGCATCACTGACAAGCCTACATTTACAAAAAAAGAGAAAAGTTTTTCAACATAAATCTGTCAACGAACTAACCTATAACTTACATTAGTAAGTTACGTTAAACACATAGCGTTTGTATCTCACACAACTATAACGTTACCCTGCCAGTACATACAAAAATAGAAACCAACCATTCAGAAACGTCCTGTTCGAGCCCTAATTGTCGAACTTCTTCGGGGCTGTCATCTTGTTTCGGGTCCGACTCCGGTTCAAACTGATACGGTTGCACAGATTTGTCCTCAGAGAGAATCCCGCTGCCATAATAAACCCTCAACTGTTGTCAAGTCAACACTCCACGTGCGTTGTGTCAATGCGCCCACAGAACAGAGGGGCGGAGTCAGCGAAGCTCATTATCATTTAAAGGCATTATGCACTAAAACGGCGTGCTGAAAACAGAGCTGTTTTTGAGCAGGTAAAATGAGTGTTTTCTTACAATACTAATGAGAATTTTTAATAAAAGTATATTACAAAGTTTTCATTTAGACCCTAAAGATTCATATTAACTTGTACAAAAATGGCATTATATGACCCATTTAATGACTAGTTGAAACATTCCAAGACTGAACTGAACACACTTAAAGAATGTTTCCAATGACTGGAGCAGATTTTAAACATGACTCAACACAGACTGAACGCAAATGTCTCGGCGCGTTTCGGCCTTACAGTCTGTTGTATTACAAATTTATTAAAGGGGTCATATAATGCCATTTTTGTACAAGCTAATATGATTCTTTAGGGTCTAAATTAAAAGTTTATAATATACTTTAACTAAAAATTCTCATTAGTATTGTAAGAAAACACATATTTTATATGCATGGTCAAAAACAGCTCTGTTTTCAGCACGCCGTTTCAGCATGTGCCTTTAAATGATAATGAACTTTGCTCACCCCGCCCCTCTGTTCTGTGCATACACCGTTTGTAACACAATAACACAATAACCATAACGCGTTGTTCATTATAGACGTGGGATTATGAATTATATTGAGAACGTCGTACATAGAAAATAAGTCGTAATGTACCCTGAGTGTAAATCTTAGCCGCATTCATCGTGAAGTGTGCAGATATATCGATTTTCAAAGATTAATATACATTTTAATATAAAGGTTAATAAAACGTTACACTCACTTCAGTTCTTCTGGAGGTGCAGCAGGGACACGAATAGTTGGTTGGTACCGATCCTTTTTTCAGGAGCAACTTCTTAGCAAAACCAGCTTTATACTGACCCTCTTCGTTTATAAAGTAGTCTGGTGTGTGAAATGATTCGCACAAACATGAAAGCAGTGACGTTGCTCGTGGGGAATATTCTCTTCTTAAACAAACTCAGCCACTGCGTCTTCAGTGGTTCGGATTTAGGAACATCAAAATGACTGTTGTTCTTATTGCACCCAAGAACAGAACACCACTTCGCTTAGACTCCATTCTGTTCATAGACAGTGCTCCAGATGACCATGATTGACAGCTCGCTCACGAGCGAGGACGGGTCTGTGTTGAAACGCTGCTGTCAATCAACAATCGTGGGAGGGGCGCCCGACCGTGTGACGTCACACGGTCGAACGGCTTGATTTGAGGGAAAACCATAGAGGGAAAACCATAGACTGTAAAAAATATGGACAAAGCGTCTGTGACGTCACCATAGACTTTCTGAATAACGGTTTTGAAGCTGTTTATGGGGGGTATGGCACCATCTTTGAAAATCTTGGGAAAGCCTAACCCCGACCACCTTCTGACCAATCCATATATGGGTAAAAGGGCGGGCTTTGTGTGAGACTGAGCCGGCCGGTGGACGCGCCTGTTCAGTCAAGCAGCCTCAGCTGTCTGTAACATTACTATTGCAAGTGTACACAATTATAAGTAAACACTTTGCAGATTGAATGTCCTGCATGAACAAAATGACGGAGTATGTTTGTGTTTCCACTGTTCGATCGCGCCCGCACCACACACACACACACACACACACACACACACACACACACACACACACACACACACACACACCACACACACGCAGGGCTGGACTGGGACGAAAAATCGGCCCGGGCATTTTGGCCCAGACCGGCCCACTAGATCATAAACACAAATCTTTTTCTTTTTTTCACAAATCTTTGTATGTCCTTGAATATGTTTATCATCTCATATCCCTTAAAACCACTAATGCCATAATGAGTGAGTAGGAATGAGTGAGATTTAACAGATGAAATAACTACTATTTGTAAAATACAATTGAAGTAGGCTACACTACACAGTGATTAATCCTAAAACAAGATACCGTATAAGTTGCATTGGCATAGCAATACCAGTGTTTCATACAGGATTTTTGGTAAATCTGTGGTGGGTGTACCCTGATCCGTCTAGGGGGGTTGGGGGGCATGCCCCCCCGAAAGAAAATTTTGTGCTTTTTAATGTTAAATTCAGCCATCTGGTGCACTTTTAGAGTAAAAAATTAAGAGCTCCAACCCATATTCAGTGTGCAAATTAAACAAAGAAAAACTCAAACCTCTTTTAGTTATGATATAGTGTCTGTCTACATTATACTACTACATAATAATAGTTATAATATTAATCCCATGACAGTAATATACATGTATTGTAAAACAAATGCACTGAAAAATAAAATAAACTTTCATAATTAGTTTCGTACTAATTTCTATACTTATAGAGAAACACGTGATCTTTTATTTTGACAGAAACTGCATCAAACTTTTATTTTGGCGGAAAACATGGTTTCCAAACGCGTCTCATTACAATTCTAGTAAAATCTGGTAAAATGCGTAATCATCAACTATGCAGATGTGGAAATAATGTAATGGGGTCTACACTCATAGCCTTTGGGTGTTAAAATAGCCTAGTTCTGCTCACCACAGTCCTCTACACTCACTCATTTCTCTCCTGATCCTCCTCACTGCTCATCAGCCACTTGAAGGCCCTGATTCTTTTTTCACGCTATTTCCCTGCACTTTTCTTGCGTTTCTTCTCCATCGCTCTGACGATTTAAATAGATACTGCCGGCTCGCTCAGAGCCCAAAGGGTGAGGTGTTTCAAGATGTGATTGGACCAGCCCAGTGTCAATCAAGAAAATAACCAATGGGCCGCTGATCTACGCGTTTCATGGGCCGGTCTGAGAAAAACAAAACCTACTGACTTTTTTTGTCCAATGCACCGGTACAAAGATCCCAGCGCCGCCAATTAATCAAAACTAAACGAATGGGCCGCCGATGTACGAGTTTTATGGGCCGGTCAGATTAAAAAATTTTTTTTTTTTTTTAAATTATTTTATTTTTTTATAAATGTTACGTACGCTGCGGTACGTATTTTGTTTTGCGTGTATGTTTGTACTTTGTTTCAGGTGCGGAATTCATTGGAAGCTCCGCCTGTCAAATTTGCTGACGTCAGGAATCGCGCCACCAATCGCCTGTCGCCGTGCGGTTTATGAATGGCTCTGACTACAATGGCGACAGTCAACACAGACTCTGGGTTTGAGAGAGAGCCTGCACGCTCGGTGAGGACGGTTCTCACGTTTGAGAGACCAGTCTGAGAGTCTGATCAGTGTCTGCGGTTCGCTGCTTCTACGATCTGGCAATTTGATCATTTTCTTTTTTTGTTTGCGCTGGAACGTGTTTGTGCTCTTGATATGTGCGTTCTTTATGTGCTTGTGCACGGCTAGATGTTTGTTGCTCTCTCATGACATTGTCATCTCAGCTCCCGTTCAACTCTATGTAGACTGGCGGGAGAGGTTGTGAGTCAGGTAAGCAGGTCGCGACCTACATTTGCACACGCAGTTGTTACTGAGATGTATTAGACGCACTAGTGTTAGGAGTGGTGCAACTTATGTATGTTTTGTTTGTTTAGTTAGGGTAGTTTTAGTTATAGCGTCTCGACGCTGAAGATGTTTCTTTCTACATTTTTTGTTGATAGTTAGTTTAGTTCTTTAACTTTAGTTAGAGGATTGTTTTTGTTATATTTAGTTCTTTGATTTAAGCACCACTCTCTTGCTCCCTCCTCTCCACCAGATTGTCTGTTGATCTCGATTTGTGGCTACATTGTATTGCTTCATTACTTTATTGTTCCACTATTTATTCACTTTACTGCAGTTGAATAATTAAATCTTTTCAACTGAAGTTTTGGGTTGTCTGTTTTCTCTTCCCATGCGGTTACCGCTGCTGTACTGACACACACATAAATGCAAAATAATGTGGCATGTCCAATATTATTCCTAGACACGTATAACCTCTAACGAGGGACGTAACAATAAAGTTTGAGATGTATCGGCCCAAATAGCACGTCGGCCCACCGGGCAAATGCCCGAAATGCCCGATGGCCAGTCCAGCCCTGCACACACACACAGTTCGATCGCGCCTGCTTCTCTCTCACACACACACGCATAGTTCGATACCGCCTCTCTCTGAGGCGATTTAATGCTAACTGTTGCAGTACTACTGCCCACAAACACTGATACTAAATACAAATACTGCTAACTACGTGAAATAGTAGTGGAATGTCACTTACCGGAAAAAATGGAGCGTCTTCCTACAGTGTGGGTTAGTGCAGTTTATAGCAGAGCAACCCATTTTATGTACGATATTTCAATACAAATGTTCAGAAAGAATAAAGAGGTGGTATGATGTGTTGTGTCAGATCATGGCCGAGACGTCAAATTTCAGGAATTCCTCTCGGCGAAGCCCGTATCACCTGTCACTCACGCTGTCAATCAAAGTTAACCACGCCCTTATTTGTCATACATTTTATATCTAAATACGATCTAAACTAACGAGTTAGAAAAAAATTCACCCCCCTCACAGATGTCAGGCACTCTGAACTTATCGAAAAATACAATAAAAGTCCATGGGACCAACCTGTAAAAACATGAATTTATGCTGTGAAAACGGACATTTTTTCAGGACCAACTCCGCCCCCTAATCCCTAAACCCAACCCTAATCCTACCCATCTCCACCCCTTGAATCTTGATCCGACTCCTCCCTGTGGATCTCATGTACTGCATTGAGGTGCTACTGCCCTTTTGGGACCTGCCCCTAGCGGATTTTCGATGTATTGCAGTTTTTCGCACTTCCGGGTAGGCTTCATTTATCAGATTAGAATGTTGCCGCTTGGGGAAAACATATAAGGAGATTAAAAAAAAAAAAACACTGGATGGATTTTTATCATTTTATGATGGTTGTGTACACCGCCAACACACATTTCAGTACAATCAACTTGTAAAAGTGCATGTATCATTATATGACTCCTTTAAATGTTTAATTTAGGTTCCAATTCAATAGTATATAAACTGAGAAAGTTTAGTAGATTGAATTTAGTATTTGAGGTATAAATGATGTCACAGACCTGCCTGTCAGGGTTTCCAGCAAGAGATTCCTGTCTGTCCTGATCTCTCTATTGTAAGTTAAATTAATCAGATTACTGAGACTATCACCTTTTGCCTTTAAATGGCTCTTGAATCCCCTGACCCAGTCGTTGAAAAGTCCGGCTGATTAGACTAGTTTCTATGCATTCGAATCACACTGTTTTGCTGGGCTGGGGAATTTCCGGTGACGGTTGACTCCTGTACCTCATTTACATGCTTTGTTTCAGAGTGTCTCCACCTCTATGTAAATCCCTCACATTGAAAGGTATAAAACTCTACTGTGCTGAGCTATTGAGTTAGACTTGGATGAATTAGACTTGGATGATTAGACTTGGACGACGCACAGCGACACACAGTGAAGTCCTCAATAAAGAAACCTGCTTAAGATACAACCCGAGTCTCCTGGTCTCCGCTTCTAAGTTTCCTACACTTAAGAAAAAGTTTACAACAGTTTATTAAGTGTGTCCCCGGCTTTATGTATAGAAGACGTTTTGTTACGTGTTTTCACACCTACCTGTATCTTCTCCATAGCACAGGAAGCTGCTGTCCTTATCTTCACCATTAGATTTAAAAGTCACAAATCCAATGTCTGGACCATTAACATTTTCCAAGATCCAGTTTTGGAATTCCGATACTCTTGCATAACCATCAGGTGTAATTCCAGTGCTGCAAGGAATCCCAAAATTAGTGACACCAGCTAAGATCCATACAGAATCCTGCTTACACTGTAATGGACCACCGGAATCTCCCTAAAAAAATGAAAGAGAGGAACTTGAATTAATTTAAAATGTTAATTTAAAAGATAGCCTATACAATATGTAATACATACATACATACATATATGTATGCATGTATGCATGTATGCATGTATGCATGTTGTCTGAAGAAAGCTTTCCGGAGAAGAAAAAAAAAAGAGATCTCTTTAATATCTCAAATATTTCCCCTAGACAGAAATGAAGTTACTGTAACATTAAATGGAGACTTTAGCTTGAGTCTCCCGTTCTCACACTTGTCTCCTGAGACAAAGACTCTAAAATATTTACATGTATACATATTTACAGTATGTACTTAATATAAATACACTGCAATTATACTTTTGGTATAGATTGGAACATCACTATTTATAAAAAAAAACTAAGTACATTAAGTACAACATTTGTTGAAGTCCAACTAAAGATATACGTGTGTATTTGATTGTACTAAAGTGGAACTATTGCAAGTATACTTTAGGTACACTTTAAATATCTTGCATTTAAAGACTGCTATTCTACAGAGACCATACTATTGTGACATTAAAGACATTTTAGGCTTAATATTAAGAAATGTGCTTTTTGCAATAAAGAAGTACTCCATATAGTTTAATTAGCCTATAATATTTTATCAGTAAGTATTAAGAGATATGTTAGTAAATGTTAATGGATTTGTACTACATATAAAATAAATGTATTTTAAATACATTTTGGTATTGTTTTTTTCACTATAGAGAAGTCTCACAATGTATTTCAAATCTGACAATGATGAAAATAATAAAGGGGTCATATAATGCCATTTTTGTACAAGTTAATATGAATCTTTAGGGTCTAAATGAAAACTTTGTAATACACTTTTATTAAAAATTCTCATTAGTTTTGTAAGAAAACACTTATTTTCTGGTCAAAAACAGCTCTGTTGTCAGCATGCCGTTTCACTGCATATGCCTTTAAATGATAATGAGCTTTGCTCACCCCGCCCCTCTGCGTACACAGTTTTTAATAACACAATAACCATAACGCGTTGTTCATTATAAACTTCTGAATTAGTGGGAGTAATGGGATTCTGAATTATATTGAAAACGTCGTACATAGAAAACATGCCGTAATGTAGCCTGAGTGTAAACATTAGCCACATTCATCGTGAAGCATGCAAGCGATTTGCACAGATTAATATTTAAAGTCCCCGTGAACAGGAAGTTGCAAACGACTTTTCTCCAGTGCTGTGACGTATTTCCGAGAGAAACGGAATACTAAATGAGGCAAAATAGTGAGCGTGTTTTTTTTTTCCAACTAGCACCTGATTGGATCTAGAAAAATGCACCTCCTCGCCATCTCTCCTTTCACACGCTGTGTGCCTGTCTAATGTCAGTTGGAGGGGCGTGATTACGGATGTTAAGCAGACACCCAAACCATCAAGCCTACGTCATCGGGCAAGGTCCTCCAGTGCAGAGGGGAGGGGCATTTTCAGAATTTGATTAAAGATTACGAAGCCAAAAATTTTTTTTGTGTGGATTGACTTGCATGGATGAATTGTTCACCACAAAACGATCAATTTAGGCAAACAAAGTAAATATGGTCAATTTTGATTTCATGGGGACTTTAAAGGTTAATAAAACGTTACACTCACTTCAGTTCTTCTGGAGGTGCAGCAGGAACATGAATAGTTGGTAACGATTCCTTTTTCAGGAGCAGCTTCTTTGCAAAACCAGCTTTAAACTGATACTCGTTTATAAAGCAGTCTGCTGAGAAATGATTCGCGCAAACATGAACGCATTGATGTTGATCGTTGGGAATATTCCCTTCGAAAACAAACTCAGCCACTGCGTCTTCAGCGGTTCGGATTTAGGAACATTAAAATGACTGCTGTGTTCGTTATTGCACCCAAGAACAGAACACCACAATCGCTTAGACGCCATTCTGTTCCAGTGTATCAACAATGAGGACAGCTCACTCAGGGCGGGTCTGTGTTGAAACGCTGCTCTCAATCAACAATCGTGGGAGGGGCGTCCGTTTTATCTACGTCACAAAAACGAACGGCTCAATTTGAGGCAGGGGAATAAAGCAATGCAGTACTACAAGGTATTGCTCTATTCTTTATGATAACTCCAATAGCAGCGACAAACATTTCACATATTTGGTGTGAGACAAACATTTCCCCTTGGTGTGAGAGACCCGGGTTCGAGTCCACTGTAAAACACCTATGTGTCCCTGAGCAAGACACTTAACCCCTAATTGCTCCAGAGGCGTGCGACCTCTGAAATATAGCAATTGTAAGTCGCTTTGGATAAAAGCGTCAGCTAAATGACTAAAATGTCTAAATGTCTAAATGTGTAGTCTAGAAAACATATTTAAAAAAAAAAATACATTGGAGACCTAGAAGCTGTGCTGAGCGTAACTTACACACACACTCACACACACACACACACTCACTGCGCCTTCCCTCATCGCGCCCCCAACGCTACAAAACCCATAAAAGCAACAATATTATACAATATTATATAATATTAACAATACTTACAGGTTGTGATTCGGAGAAGGAAGCTGATCCAAATAAACTCGAGACTGAACCTTCATTCAGTATCAGCCGGCTCGCAAATCCATACTTTATAGCATTTAGGTTTGTGAAGCAATCATCTTCAAAATGATGGAACACAGAACAAGGTCAAAGTCCTTTTAGGCAGGTTCGACTTCTGTGGTATAGTCTTAAAATGCTCCTCACTGGGCAGATGAAAAAAGTTTGCTTTTGCGTCGCACTTCAAAACACAGCGTCTCGTCGACATGATGTTAGTTTTCCCTGCCGTCTCCGAACGCAATAAGTGGGCGTATCTTATTCAAATAACTTGTACAAGTGACGTCATAAAGTTAGAGAAAAAGCATCGTTCGTCGAACGATTCATATCAGCGACTCAGAGTCGACTCTTACATTTGAGAGACAATAACTTTGTATACGGTGAACTTTCAAGTTTAAAACTTTGCAGGATGTTTTTGTTCACTTAGATCTATGTTACACACTACATGAAGGGCAATTTTCAAAAATCCATAATAGGTACCCTTTAAAACAAAAACACTGCATGGATTTTTATCATTATATGACGGATGTGTACAGGCACTGACAACACACATTTCAGTACAATCAATTTGTAAAAGTGCATGTACCATTATATGACCCCTTTAAGATGATGCTATATAATTTTTTAGATGAGACTTTATTTTTGTGCATACCAAAGAAAATGTGAGGTATGAACTGAAACATCTAGTTTATTTCTGCTAACAGAGGCTGTAAGGGCAGAATTTCCAAACACAACTTCTGCCTACAACGCAAATGAAACAATGAGCAGTTTGCAAATACAATTATTTAATTTGTTAAATATTTAAGTGCTACTTCAGTAATTATTTTTTGTTGAATCCTCTGTTGACCTGTTATGATTAAATGTACAATACAATTACTGTATTTGAGTTCTACTTGAGTATAAAAATAGTATAGATTAAAGTTTACAGGATACTGTATGTGTTTTGAGTTGCAATATATTTTTAACAGACTTATAAGTATACCAAATTATAGTGTGCCACAAATATATTTAGTTATACTAAAGTACACACAAATAAATTGGGCTTAAGTATACTATTTTTTCACCAGGGAAGTAATTGACTTGGTTCATACTTTGTAAAGTTTTTGGGATCTCTTACTTTAGAGGAGACTAAAATATGAGAGCTCCAGAGTCTAGCTAAGGAGAAAAATCTGAGCACAGTGTGTGATGCCGTTGAGATCTCTTCTGAACCTTTAGAGGAGACGAATGTGAGACCACCAGAGTCTTTAGTTTAAAGGGGTCATCGGATGCCCATTTTCCACAAAAAAATGGTATTTAAAGTCGGTATGATTCTTTAGGGTCTTCATGTAAATTTTGTAAGATACTTTGGTTAAAATTCCTCAATGGTTGTGTAAAACAACACCCTTTTTACCTCCTGAAAAACAGCTCTGTTCACAGCGACCCGTTTCGGTGCATGTCTCTTTAAATGATAAAGAGCAACCGTTCACCACACCCCTCTCTTTCATGGGGGGTGTCGACACAAGAAACAAAGTGCTGCCTTGGTGGACAGTATACAAATGGATGAGGGCGGAAATATGCTAATACGGGAAATATGCTAATTCGAGGACAGACTGTCAGTGATGTTAATGTAATTTGATGTTAATGTAACCTCATTTCTGGAGAAACATTTGAGATGTTACAAGGATGAAAAATAAAAAATGAGATCTCTGAGTAGTCTCAATCTCATTTATCCACACCATTTCAATGGAACACAATATACATGCACTGTCATTGAAGATAAATTTAAACTAGTAACCCTTGATATTCTGAAATGTATAATGCTATTTAAATGATAGTTTTTCAGTATTTACAATACTGATTTTATTTTTAAAAATTCTCCTTAAGTAAAATTGAAGACATCTTAAGACAAACCTGATACCTAAATGAGACATATAAGAGAACCACCCCTTAGTATTCTAACTTAGTACTCCTGTCAGAGCCATAGCCTTGTGGGCAGCACATCGACATCGAGACATGATGAAACAAGCAACTTTATTTATATAGCGTGCACATTTTCAAACAAAAGACGTTGCCCCAAAGTGCTTTACAAAAATAATAACATTAAAATCATACAAAAAAAAAGCATAACTTATTCAAAAGCTAAAGAAAATAACTACGTTTTTAAATAAGACTTAAAAGTGGCAATTGATGGAGCTGACCTCACATCATATGGGAGACTATTCCAGAGTTTTGGACCTACCACAGAAAAAACACAATCTCCTTTTGATTTTAAATGACAACGAGGGACTTTTAAAAGCTGTTAATCTGAAGACCTGAACTCTAGAAGGAGAGTAGGGAATGATAAGATCACTGATGTACTGGGGGACAAGGCCTGATAGGGCCTTGTAGACAAACAAGAGAACATAAAAATCAATCCTGAATTTAACCGGAAGCCAATGTAAGGATTGCAGTACAGGAATAATATGATCTCTCTTTCTCACCCCCTTTAAAAGCCTTGCCACTGCATTTTGCAATAACTGTAGGTCGACTAGCATAGTCTGGGGGAGAACAATATATAACGAATTGCAATAGCCAATCTTTGAAATAAATGAGTGAACCACAATTTCCAAATCCTTACTGTGAAAATGCTTTACTTTAGCAATTGATCTCAGGTTAAAAAAGCTACCTTTAACTGTACGTTCACACCGCCGCCGACTTGAGCGTCAAATAATAATTAGCTATTATTATTATTATTATTTGCATTAGACAATTATTTGCATTAGTGCAATTAGTCAAATCGTTGTCACCGTGAGCAAATGAATTGCATTCCCGCTTAAAACGAGCGTTCGTAAATATTTCAAATAAAAGTTGCGCTCATTCTCAAATGTGTATCACTGGATCATTATGGAAAATCGCGAAGTTGTTGTGTTTGGTGCTGCAACAGCGATTATCAGCTTCTCCTCCATTTTTTCGGAACTAATGTTTTGGTAGGAACGAAAGTTCACATCGTATGTTTCTCCGAAATCAGCCAGAGTGAAGCCGTCTTTATTCTAATTGGTTGCTGGCGTTTTGCCACCGCTTACCGCTGAACCGCATCATAGCTCATTACCATAAAGTTGAGCTTCTTTCAACTTTCTGATTGACGCTCAAAACGCTCAAAACACCCAAAACGTGACGCCGAGGGATTTGACGCTCCTTGCAGCTGAGAGAAGCCAGCTTCCATTGAAAATGAATGACTTCCAGCCGCTTTGGAAGCTCAAGTCGGTGGCGGTGTGAACGTACAGTAACAATGGCACCAATCTGTTTATTAAAATTTAGTGATGAGTCCATGATTACCCCCAAACTCTTTACATGATCTTTAATCTTTAGGGACAAGGAACCTAAATAATCAGGAAAGGTAGGTGAGATGAGAGAGAGCCTACAATCAAAACCTCAGTTTTACTCTCATTTAATTGGAGAAAGTTGCTAGAAAGCCAAAGTTTAATGTCACCGTAACATTCCTGTGCTTTGTCCAGCGAACAAGTTTTATCTAAGCTCACAGGAAAGTAAAACTGAAAATCATCGGCATAACAGTGGTATGAAATCGACCACACAGCAAGATTGAACCATCCTCTTCTCTAAATCCTCCTCCAAACGTGCAAAACAATCAAATTACAGGTATCTAGCGGTGTTTCCTGCCACACGATTCCCATGATACAACACGACAAACATAAACAATGACGTCACAAAAGATCCTCCTATACCCTGAACACCAACCCAACACTCCAGACAGTTGAGAAGAATCTCATGGTCAATCGTATTGAAGGCAGCGCTTAGATCTAATAAAACTAGAACAACATGTGATCCTGAGTCCAACGATAATAGTAAGCAATGCTGATTCTGTGCTGTGACAGGTTCTAAAGCCCGACTGAAATGTGTCTAAAATATCAAACGTATTCAAATATGAATATAGCTGTGAGTAGACCACTTTCTCTAGAATCTTGGAACTGAATCTTATAATCTTGGAACACAGCACCTCAGGACAAGTGTGCGAAGCACTGATTTCAGGGACAATATTGTGATATTAAAGAACAATATGGTCATGCTGGATCTGCTTCATAGCCGTGCATGTTAAAGAAAATTCCTTGGAAGGTTTCACAATAAATAACAATCAAGAATTAGACAATGTTGTGGGAACTGTTATAACTTACATAACATGTTCCTTTGCCTGTCTCTCCTCCAGCACAGATCATTGTCGGAGTGATTGTTATGTCCCAAAATGTAAAGTCTTGAAACATGCAGTCACACTCCTTATTCCCCACCACATTTACCTGCACTTCCTGCAGAGTTTCAGAATTGGGCTCAGCACCTAATTGTCATATCAAGAAAACATAACATCATATATTTAAGACATAATAGTGAAAATATGGATCACAGTATGATACACTTACAGTACAGATTTAAAAATAATAATAATACGATTCAAATAAATGTTATTTTAATTCTCTTGCCATTAAAATATATAAGAATTTTTAATTCCATTGATAACATAAAACAACCTCCATGATAAAATAATCTCAAAATGTCACAAATGTCATTCAGACTTTATATTTCTGTTAACAAAATGTGACCTTTGTCTTTTGCATATGAAATGCATAAAATGTGTGACTGCATTTTGTCAATTGGACTTACTTCTAGTCTTAATCTGCAGTGCTATTTGTATTTGTTGAGAATACGCAGGCCACAAGAAGTATTTTTTTTAAGGGTTTACTCACGACATGCTATAAGGCAACAAAGGATTCCATTCATTATGCTAAGCTAAGCTAGCAGCGGCGCTGCCAGACTAAGAAAATGCATGCACTGAGACAAAAATGCGTTTGCCCACCTATCTAAATGTAGGTGAATAACCCCTATTTCAAAAAACGGCGGCGTGTTCCTTTAAGGAAAGGAGCAAGACATTTTTAAATCAACACGGAAGAGTTTGAAGGGAACAATATCATGGTAAAGCAAAATGTTAATGGATTAATAAAATGTAATGGATATTTTAATTAGATTTAATAGATTTAACAAATAGATACTGTAATATTTGTTGTGTTCGTGAATGAGCCGAGACAGTGATCACACAGCCTAGCAGGTACATAACTGAACTTTATTGCTCACTCGCAGAGTACAAAAACCCCGCTTGGGGCGTGGCTCACTCAGTAGCGATCCCTCCCATCACATATCACTACATCTCCCCTTTCCCCAAACAATGAACTTAGTAAATCCAAGAATGTTACTGTTCTGGCATAATAAACATAACCATTTTAACAAATACTATGCCATAATTCTATAACATAAAATAAAATTCTTGCTTTAATAAACATCCTTTGTCCTAAAATTTTGTCTTGCTTTCTTTCCCTTTACAATACTGTTACTCAATTGTCTTACAATGTATCTTCGTCTCTCTCTCTCTTTTTTTTTTTTTTTTTAAAGGAGGTCAGGGTGGACTACCTGAGCACTCCTGGCACAGTGAGAGGATTATTCTGCCTCTGTAGTCACCGGCCATAAATTAAAGGTTCATTCGTCTTGTTGGAACAGACAAACGTCCCGACCTTGTGTACGTTCCCTGTCGGGTAGGTATGGCAGACTGCGGACTTGGAGCTGGTTAGGGAACTGTTACTGCTTGACAGTCAGGTACATGATCATCCTCACAGAAGTCTGGCAAATCACCTGTTTGTTCTTTTTCTTTTCCAGGGTGGTAGAGTTGCACCAACACCCTTCTGTTGCGTCGAATATTTCCATGTGAGGTTTTCAAAACAAACGACCTTAGGACCTGCTGTCGGATCATTTTTGCAGTGATGGCTTGGTCCTTAATCCAAACAGTCTGTCCAGGCTTCAGTGGTGACAAAGATCTTGCTCTATGTCTCTTATTGTACAAATTTTTAGTTCGAGCACGTAAGTTGGATTCGAACTGTTTCAGTTTGTCTGCATCTGGGAGTTTGGGTGTGAGGAGAGATGGCAGAGTTGGTAAGCCTGTTCTCAGTCTTCTGCCCATTGACAATTCCGCTGGACTATAGCCGTTTGCTAGTGGTGTAGAGCGGTATGCAAGCAAGGCTTTGAACGGATCCGATGTTTTTGCCAGGAGTTTTTTGACAGTTTGCACCGCTCGTTCTGCTTCACCATTCCCTTGTGGATACCGTGGGCTACTTGTTATGTGCTTAAAGTCATGTTCCCTCGAAAACTCCCGGAAGTCAGCACTGCTATACTGTGGCCCATTGTCAGATATTAGTATCTCCGGCACCCCATTTCGTGCAAACACTGCTTTAAGATGTTCTATTATGGTTGCAGAAGAAGTTGATGCCAATTTGACAACATCGACGTCTCTTGAATAGTAATCAACAGTTAAAAGGTCTGTAGCTGCTCTCTGCCATGGATATGGTGGAAAGTCTGTAGGTTGTAGTGGCTCTACAACTGTCATGGAAGCCTTTCTACACTCATCACATTGTTGCACCATAGTTCCCATTTGTGAACTAAGACCGGGCCACCACACAGACTGTCTTGCCCTTTGGCGACATTTTATTATTCCTTGGTGTGCCTGATGAATGTGGAGGAGAACTGAACTTTGGAGTGAGGCAGGGATTATCAACCTTGTCCCATGTAGAAGCAGTCCGTCGAGGATGGAAATCATGTTTCTTTCCAGCCAGTAAGGTCTGAGTTTGTCACTGGCCTGCACAGCTCTCGGCCATCCATGCTCATGGAACCTCATTACTTGGCTGCAAACAGGATCTTTATTTAACTCCTGTCGAATGTTGTCTAGGTGGCTCTTTGAGGCAGGGAAGCTTCTCCCTATTTGTGCGAAGTAAATATTTGTGTCTTCCATGAGAGTTGCGTCATCAACCGTTATATCGCTCATGCTGGGCATTCTTGACAGTGTGTCTGGAGTTATGAACTGTTTCCCTGGAACATGGCTGATCTCATATGAATATCTCATAAGTCTCATTCTGAACCTTTGCAGCCTTGGTGGTAAGTCATCCAGATGTTTTGTGCTCAGTAAGCTCAGAAGTGGCTTATGGTCTGTCTCGAGAAAGAAATGCTTTCAAATGAGATAGCAGCTGAAACGCTCGCATGCCCAAACAAGAGCTAGGGTCTCCTTCTCTATCTGAGCATATCTCTGCTCAGTTGGAGTTAACGCTCTAGACGCGTATGCAATGGGTTTCCATGCATCACAGGACTTTTGAAAAATCACTCCTCCCAGACCAAAGGACGATGCATCTGCTGCGACTTTAGTTTCCTTGCTTGGATCAAAGAGTGCTAAAGTTGGCATTGTGATCAGCTCTTTTTTTAGCAATGTGAATGACTCCTGCTGTGGTGCGTCCCAGGACCACAGACGTCTTTGTGAGAGGAGGTCTCGCAAGGGCTTTGATTTCTCTGCCAGGTCTGGAATGAACTTCCCCAATTGGTTCATCATTCCAAGAAAGCTGCGTACCTCGGACACATTGTTAGGCTCACGCATATTTTGAACCGCAGCCAGTTTGTCTGGGTCGGGCTGTACTCCAGCTGATGACAGCTTGTGGCCCAGGAATTTGACTTCAGTTTTTGCAAATTCACACTTTTTTTTGTGTGGCGTCAGGCCAGCTCTCTGCACCCTCTTTAATGCTGCGTCGAGTCTGATGTCATGTTCTTCCGGGGACCTTCCATATATGAGGACGTCGTCCATGTGGCATGTGACTCCATCCAGTCCCTCCAAAATCTGACACATTCTCATCTGAAACAGCTCTGGAGCACTGGAAATCCCAAATGTAAGTCTCTTAAAAGAATAGCGTCCAAATGGCGTAATGAAGGTAGTCAATTGTTGAGACTCTTCAGCCAAACGGATCTGCCAAAATCCAGAATTGGCATCTATTTTGCTCCCCCTAACTGGCCTAGTGTGTGGTCTACTGAGGGCAAAATAAACTTCTCTTGTCTAACCGCTCTGTTTAATTTAGTCAGGTCAACACAAATTCTCACTGTGTCATCAAGCTTAAGAACCGGAACCATACCAGAACACCAGTCACTAGGTCCTTCAACTTTCTTGATGATGTCCTGCTTCACCATCCTGGATAACTCCTCTTTGACTTTCTCCATTAAGGGCACTGGGATCCTTCTGGCTAGATTTACGGAATAAGTTGTTGCATTGGGCTGTAACTTAATACAGTATTCCTCTTTCAGCTCACCTAAGCCTGTGAAAAGCTCTGGATATTTCTCTTGCCACTGGCATTCTGTGATGTTATCCAGTCTTGTGATAAGGTTAAGCTTTTCAATGGCATGTCTGCCCAGAAGTGGTGTGAAGAGATTTTTGACCACATAGATGTCTTCCTCTATATTTTTCTCATTTTTCGAGATGGTGGTCGAAAATACTCCTTTCACCTTCAATACATTCTTTCCTGGTCCCATCAGTACTTTGCGTGTTTTCTTAAGACCTGTGTTTTTTATTTGAAGCCAGCAGCACAAAGATGGATTCAGGTATTGCTGTGACGTCTGCCCCAGTGTCCATTTTCATTTTCACCGGTCGCTCCAAGATCTGAACGGTTGTGCACCAGCCTTGAGTATTTGAATCTACGGCTCAGAGGAATGCTTGCCCTTCATCTGAATCACAGTCCTATTTAACCTCATGAAGCACAGTCTTTGAATGGAATTGGCTCATATAGTGCACTGTCCTATTGCACTGATGACAGACAGCTTCTTTGGCTGGGCAGAGATCCTTTACATGGTATGGTGATTTTCCACATCTCATGCAGCTTGATTTCTTTGGTTTCTCTTTACGGTTCTTCTGGAAATTTTGCCAGTTCCCACCTTTTCCTGACTTTGGCTTTTTGGTTGAATCCTGCCTGTTACGATTATGTTTGTGTATTTATGATTTGTTTCTTGTTATCAGATTCTGATTGGCTGCAGATCCTGTTAGTCTTCTGGGATTCATTCGTCTCCATGACGCTCCACCGGAAGCTGGCTATAAAAGGCGACGCCAGCTGTCTTCAAGGCCCGCGGGGGCTTGGGCTGTATGTGCGCGCGCCTCGTCGAGGGTCATTATGTAGCCCATGTTAAACTTGTGTTTCATTTGTTGCTAATTTGTTTCTTTAGTTTTCTAATTGTGGTTTAGTTTATTTGATCAGTTTTGACCGTGTGTCCTCGTGCTCATTTGCTGAAGAGCAAGCTAGAATGTCACGTGACATACATCATGCCACACGTAGTGTATTTTGTATTAGTTTCAATAGTATGTTCCTGCACAACCGGAGGCTGCAGTTTTAGGATCCCAGTTTTAGGACCGCAGTTTCAGAACCCTATTTTTTTGTGACAGCGCCACCTACCGAACTGGATGAAATAGCGGCGGCTGCAGTTTCAGGACCGCAGTTCTAGGATCCAGGTGGTTTAGTTTGTAGGCTACATAGTAGGCTATTAAGATACACCAATTATCTTAAGTCTTGTTAGAAAACAAAAAAATAGAAAAAAAAAATATATAGCCTATATATAGCATATATATATATATATATATATATATATATATATATATATATATATATATTATATATATATATATATATATTATTTTATTTTTTTTAACAAATAAGATTATGGAATAGAAAAGCTCTTGCAGCAGGTGGATTAGAGCAAGTAGCATCAAGCTACATGACACAATTTAAAAGATTGATATTACACTTTTACTTAAAGCTCACTTTTAACCACCATCGAGTATTTGTATCATATTCCGGTTGCGGTTTAAAATGGTTTTAAGTCAAAAAAAGATGTTGAAATATGTTATATTTAGAATTTTATATGCAGCTAATGGCTACACCTTGCCATTAGCAATACTGTTAACATTCTTTATTCATATGAAAATCACACGAAAATCACACACAAACCACATATACTCGAAATCGTGTATTTAGCTTCTTGTTTCAGGTGAAGAGATGTGTCTTAGCTTTGTTATCACGGAGGTCAGAACGAGGAAGTGTACACAGGAGCGCGTCATGCAGAAGGGGGCAGGATTATTGTCACGTTCAACCACGTGAGATGATTGACAGCTCTATAGTGAATAAGACAGCTCTGAGATCATGACGCAAATCAGGAAGAGGAGACACAGATCCCGCTGTGTTCGCTGTTTGAGCTTCAGATCGCATAATTTAGTGGAACATGAAAATCATTATTTCTCCAAATATGTGCACCATTGGATTAAGAGCCCTGGCAGATGCTGTATATTGTATGTGTGAACACAAATAAACTGGTGAAGACGTGAATGACATGCTTTATGAGTGATGATTTCTATTCAGTGAAGACGTGAATGACATGCTTTATGAGTGATGATTTCTATTCAAAATAACGAACGTTACAGATTAATAATTTTGCACTCCTGTTATAAATTAAGAAATTAATGTCACTGCAAACCAGTTTTATCATAAACAGTGGTCAAATATCGAAGCTGGAATTTTAAATCTTTCTAATGATCTCCGTTTGTCCAGATCAAATAAGTAAGAGTGTGATGTTTTGACGAGTAATGATTGTTGAACAACAATAATCTGGGGCCGTCTGTGATCTTTGCCAAGAAAGGGGTTAAATTAGTGTTTTTGGTGGTCTAGTTCAGTAGGTGGCGCTGTCACAGAAAACTAGGGTCCTGAAACTGCGGTCCTAAAACTGGGGTCCTAAAACTGCAGCCTCCGGTTGTGCAGGAATGCCCTTCTCATTAGTTCACTAGTTTAGAGAGTGTTGCCTTGATTTGTAAATTTTGTTTGTAAGTTAGCGGAGGTAAGTTAAGGGGTGCTTTGGCACGCCGAAGATGTTTCTTTGATTTTTCTTTTGATTTAGCTAGGTTAGATTTCATGGTTATAGTTAGAGGTGTTTTATTTTAAGTTCTTTGATTTTGGCAACACTCACACCCTTCGTTTTTATTTTGTGAATTTTATTGTATGTTTCTTTGACTTTATATTTGGAATCATTTAGTTTTTATTTTCCTATTGTGTTTATGGGCTGGGAGAATAAATTGATGTTTAATATCAACTTCCTCTTCCTCTTTTTCATTATTATCATTATTATCCATAACACTGTTTTCATTGCACTGTCTAGAGATCTTCCGTGGCAAAATAAATGTTACTCCCTTAAAACCCTTAGGCAAAGATTAAACCATTTTGGGTCGTAACATTTAATGGGGGCTCGTCCGAGATATATAACAGCTGATCCGGAGTGAAAAGATATGTCTTTTCTTTTCTGTTTTGTACACTTGTTGTCTTTGGTATGTGCAGATTGTAACAGTGGTGTTGTGTGGAGAACACTTGGAACGTTTTGAAAAATTCCTGTGAGAGATTGGATGGCATGAGGTAAGAAAATGAGTTCATTCGATCTTCATGAATTTATTAAAAATCCAACGCCTGAACAGTTAGACAAGTGTAGAAAAGATGATTTTATAGAAATAGCCGATCACTTTAAGGTTCCAGTTTCAAAGCAACTGTTGAAAAAGTCTATTAAAGCATCGGTGTTTCAAAAGCTTGTTGAATTAAATGTGTTTGCGAAAGTGTTATGATCTTGCGGATGAACCCAAGCGCAGACAGGATGCTTGACACACAGTTTATTTATGGACAAAAACAGGTAAAACAAAACCCACGAGGGGGCAAAACATGGACAGGGTGAGGAGTGACAGAACTGAACTATGACTTGACAAAAGACTAGATAATAAACAAACAGTGAATATAGTATCAGAATTCTCTCAACAATACTCTAGGCAGGATACTCACAAGGCTTAACAAGGTAAGGTAACACGCATGTAAGAATCACAATGAACCGACACAGGACAGCAAACATAAGGGGATGATATAGGGAGACACTAATGACAAGAACAGGTGAAACTGACTAGACAATAATGACAAGACGAGGATAACAAGGGGGCGGGATTACGTAACGAGACAACACAAGCACATGGCCCAAACAAAAGGCCATGTGCTTGTACACAAAACATGAGTCTGTCATGATTCTGCCCCAAGACTAAAAGAAAGACAAGGACTAGATGGCAGAATCATGACAGAACCCCTCCCTTAAGGAGCGGCTACCAGACGCTCCTCAAGGGAAAAATAAATAAAAATCACACACAAGACATGACAGGCTGGGACATGACACAAACCAACAGAACATGACAAATAATAATAAAGGCATACACGAATACACAATGACAGGATTAGGGTGAAAGATTAGGAATAATAAACAAGGAAGGGGAGGTGGAGGCACAACAAAGTTCTTGGGGAACTGTCCAGGGTGTGTAGGTCGGACGGTGGTCTTGGGTTTATGGGAAGTGGGCTTCGGATGAGGGATCCGGGTGGGTTTGGGTGGTGTAGTGTGGGAAGTAGATGATACAGTCCGGGGTTGAACCATGACAGGGGAGACCGGGGAAACATTCAGAGGTCGGGTGACAGTGGGAACTGCTGCAGCCGGCAGTGGAGCGAAGACAAGGGGTGTGGCAGGTGGTAAGGGATCGGGAAAGGAAGGCGCTGCGGCTGGCTGTAAAGCTGGGACAGGAACCACGTTCTCAACCACAGACTCGGAACCCTCACTCAATGAAGCAGACTCGGAAACAAAGTCTTCTGTAGTAGACATGGAGACAGGCTTCACAGCGGCGGTTCTTGAAATGGTACTCTCTGCAGCAGATCTGGAAACAGCCCCCTCCTCAGCTGTGGGCACAGGACTTGAGGACAAGACCGGTCTGGGAGGAATCTCTAAAATTTTGACAAGACTAGACAGATAGTCAGACAAAGTCTTGGCAGCAATGATGACAGGCATATCTTGGGGAGCTGATACAGACCGGAGGAGGGCTTCTGCAGCGGTGTCTGCTGTAGCTCTTCTTGAAGCTGACTCAGAGACGGTGCTGACGGCAACGGACTCGAGGTCAGCGTTCACTGCTGCAGGATCAGGAACAGTCATATCTGCAGTGGCCTCAGGAACAACTCTCACCGACGCAGATTGGGGACTTGAGCTCTCTGCAGTGGATTCAGGAACAGCCTTTCCAGCTGCAGAGTCCAGGACTGCGCTTACAGCAGCAGGCTCAGGCACAGCGCTCTCAGTTACAACGGCGGGTTTGAGAGCCATCCCGGACTCCGGGGAAGACAGAGATGGTGGACAGAAAACTCCCCTCTTCCTCCTCTTTCTCCTTGGCCGCGGAGCAGAGGCCAAAACCGGACTGGAGACCGGTTGGGAAAGTTTGACGGGAACCACTGCAGGTACTGTAGTCTCAGCAGAGGAGGACTCCGAAGCCGACTCCCACGACAGCCGTCTTCCTCGTTTTCCACGAAGACTGGTAGCTGGGGATGACGCCTCGGAACTCGAGTTAGGATGAGTTTGGTTACCCTGTGTAACCACAGCGAGGACGCGACCCTCCGGGATCACGGGCAGCTTATCAGGTGAAGATGACATAGTGGAGGCCTGCGATTCCCTCTGTGACAAACAGGTCACCATATCAAGGAAAGGGCGATGGACCAGCCTCTCCCGCTCAGCCAGTGGAGGAAGATCATTTAGGCCCGCGACAAGGTATCGATTTAGGAGGATGTCCGGCAAGAAAAACCTCCTCTCATCCACGACGCGGGCATACTCCTTGAGGGACCGCTCACCCTGGGAAGGAAATGGAAGTTTGCCGTTCCTACTATCAGAAATAGTCTCCTGCCACCAACGTACAAGATCGTCCGACTGATGATACACGGGCGATGGCATGCTGTCTGCTGGGTTCAGGTTTGGTCGGTTCATTCTGTTATGATCTTGTGGATGAACCCAAGCGCAGACAGGATGCTTGACACACAGTTTATTTATGGACAAAAACAGGTAAAACAAAACCCACGAGGGGGCAAAACATGGACAGGGTGAGGAGTGACAGAACTGAACTATGACTTGACAAAAGACTAGATAATAAACAAACAGTGAATATAGTATCAGAATTCTCTCAACAATACTCTAGGCAGGATACTCACAAGGTTAACAAGGTAAGGTAACACGCATGTAAGAATCACAATGAACCGACACAGGACAGCAAACATAAGGGGATGATATAGGGAGACACTAATGACAAGAACAGGTGAAACTGACTAGACAATAATGACAAGACGAGGATAACAAGGGGGCGGGATTACGTAACGAGACAACACAAGCACATGGCCCAAACAAAAGGCCATGTGCTTGTACACAAAACATGAGTCTGTCATGATTCTGCCCCAAGACTAAAAGAAAGACAAGGACTAGATGGCAGAATCATGACAGAAAGTGGCGGAAGATGAGGCAGCTGAAAAGCCTCTGTTCAGGTTGGATATGTCAGGAGCAGGATTGAGGGATACGGTGGAGGGGGAAGCCGAAGCCAAGGTAACTTTATCGCCCTTCCAGCCATTGTCTCCGTTGTCCGTCGGTTCAGGGGATGTTACGCGCCTGAAAGTGCGTCTCGCTCGAGTTGAGATGGAAGCCCAGGATCGTGCTGATACACGGCGGGCTGAGGTTAATTTTCGTCTCCAGGTTCGAAAAATGGAGATAGAAGCTGAAACGCAGGTTAAATTACGTGAGCTTGAATTAGAGTCTCAGAGAATTCGTTCTGAATCAATGGTACGACGATCTGCTTCTGATCATTCTGTGCCTGTGGGGAACGTTGGTTCAACTATTTCGTTTGATGTCAGCAAGCATATCGTACTAGTGCCTCAGTTCAGGGAGAATGAAGTAGATTCAAATTTTAATGCATTTGAAAGAATCGCTTCTTCACTTCGATGGCCAAAAGAGGCTTGGACATTATTACTGCAATGCAGGCTTGTAGGAAAGGCTCAGGAAGTTTTTTCGACTTTGTCCTTGGATGATAGTATGAAATACGATGTTGTGAAAAACACTATACTTCGTGCATATGAATTGGTGCCTGAGGCATACAGACAGAGATTTAGGAACCACAGGAAAACAAGCCAGCAGACTTATATGGAATTCGCCCGTGAAAAGGGGATTCTATTTGATAAATGGTTGGCCCGATAAGGTTACCGATAGGTAAGGTGCCCGATTTTGACTCACTTAAAGATCTGATGATGTTGGAGGAATTTAAGAATTGCGTGCCCGAAAGGGTGGTGACATATTTGAACGAACAGAAGGTGGTATCTTCATCACAAGCTGCAATTCTTGCCGACGAATTTGTATTGACCCACAAGAATGTGTTTAGTTCGGTCCGTTCAGAGAAAACGGTAGGCTCTTTCTCTGGACCGAGTTCAAATTTCCGAGTTAAACAGTGTTCACCTCCAACGCAAAAAGGGAGAGAATGTTTTATTGTCAGAAGCGAGGGCACGTTATTTCTGACTGTATGACATTAAAAAAAGAGCAAGCGCCAGGTCAACCAAAGCCGGTTGGGTTGGTGAATAATATGAAGGTGCGTTTTAGTGACGCTACTAGTGGTGAAGAGATTGATGTGAAATTCACGCCATTCTTAATGAAAGGGCTCATCTCTTTACATGGCGATTGTGATAGTCAGCAAGAAGTAAATATTTTGCGTGATACTGGAGCTGCTCTATCTTTTGTTGTCGCTGATGTTTTGCCACTATCTGAACAGTCATCTTGTGGATCTCATGTATTGATTCAGGGTATCGAAATGGGTAGGGGAGACCGGGGGCAATTGTAACAGGGGGCGATTGTAACACACTCAATTCCTCCAATCAGAAACAAGCTAGAGTGATGACACTTAATCTGTACATGCCCAGTAGGATTCTCTCTCTATCTGTGGAAAAGAAGCAAAAAAAATTCAACTTTAGCAGAAGTTGTTAACGACAAACTGATTTTGAGGTATGAAATTTATTTTTTAGATGTACAGTATTTTTCTTCTGCTGTCTAAAGTTTAGATGTCTGTGAATTTAAACTTGTATACATTTTATCCCTAGATTATTGATTAAAAACGAACATGAACATCCTATGCTAATACAGGTTGGGCTACCTAGAATAGAAGATTTTGTCATGGCTGCAGTATCGGGGGCAATTGTAACACTGTGTTACAATTGCCCAGAGCCACAAGGCCCATTGTAATAAGCTTGTTTGTGTGTGTTGACATACTTTTCTGGTAAAAAATATTTCACTAAATTCTATTGTAAAACTTAATTTTAAAAGGTTGTATTAAAATAAATGTTTGTTCCAGTATTAACAAATCATCAATTAACATACATTTTTTATATAACATAATGTGTGTTTTATATGTGCCTGACAAAGTGTGAATATTATACGTATATGTCTGCAAAAGCAAAGTTCCTTTCATTGTCAGTTTATTTGTATAGTGGATTTAAAGTGTTTTGATTGTATAAGACCCAGCCAAACCAAAGAAAATGATTAGTTCACTTGTAAAAAGCAATTTGATGAAGTTAGAACAGAGAACTTTTTTTCTTTACAGTAAAATATGCCTAGATTCAGGCCCAGGAAGACGGATAGGGAATAGTAACATTATTAAATACAACAGCAGTAAAGTGATTACTTTGAGGTAGGCTTTTATTTGAGATAAAGTGGGTTAATAGGAGTTATTTCTCATTGTTACAATTGCCCCCACACACTGTTACAATTGCCCTCATGGCGGGGGCAATTGTAACACTCTAACTTCTTGCATTTAATTAAATATTTTAGTCTTGTTCTTATAAGTGAAAATATATCAATTGTATTTTTAATTAGTGCACATATATGTGTTTCTTGTATCAAAAGATGACTAGTCTATCTCAAGTAATTTGTGAGTTATTAAGGAAAATGTAAAATATGTTACAATTGCCCCCGGTCTCCCCTACTGTAAAAGTCCCATTGCATCGTATACACTTACAGTGTGAGTTAATCACTGGTTTTGTGAATGTGGGAGTTCGTACTGCGTTGCCAGTGACAGGTGTTACTTTTATCCTAGGAAATGATTTGGCTGGAGGTAAGGTATTTCCATTGCCAGAACTCCTTGATCAGCCAGATTGTTTAATTCCTGTGGATGATGTAGCGCACAAATATCCTGATGTGTTTCCTGCAAGCGTGGTTACCTGAGCGCAAAAACGCAGAATAGGTACAGAGATTGGGTTGTCGGAATCATTCATGTCGTCTGTATTGGAGGAAGGTAAACTTCACTCTGAACATACCATGAAGGTTATTTCTGAGGACCAGTTGAAATCGCCTAAAGATAAATTGTTAGATGCTGAAGTGCTAAATTTGCCTGTGTCACATGATGAGGTCATCTTAGCGCAGAGGGCTGATCCGTCACTGCAAAAGTGTTTTCTAGCGGCGGAAAATCCAGACACCGGGAAAAATGAAAAAGTGAGGTATGTGTTGGATCAGGGCTTGCTTATACGAGAGTGGCATGACATTAGTGTTAATTTCGTCAGACGAGACGAGACTAAATATGTTCGTCAACGAACTTTTTTTCCATGACTAAGACGAGACGATGTCGAGACTGCACCAATGTCCAAAAACGCTGACTAAATTAACATGCATTATTGTTGACGAAAAAGACGAGACTAAAATGTTTTGCATAAAATAAAAACTAAGGTAAAATCTCTCTCCATTTTCGTCTACAATCGTCTCTACTTTTTCATGATGAGATAGAATATTCAACTGTTACGCCTTCAAAATATTCCGAATGAGTTCGCGCTGTTGCTGCTCAGGTCTCATACTCCTGTTGCTGCCAATGAATTCGTCCAGTGGCAAATGAATCACTCTTTTGAGTCGATTCTGTTCAAAGACTTCATCAAACAATCGCGAATCAGTTTGAATGATCTGTTCAGTTTCCTGCACGCACTGACTCATCTGAAGCGCTTTCAATTCACACTCGACTCAGATTTAAGAACAGCAAAAGCGTTGAATGAAGTGGCCGTGGACATAGTAGTCAAGTGAAAGCATATCTGCAAATGCATCATATTTTTGCCAGCGATGAAGATCTTTATTAGTTGAACATCTTCGTAAGCTGTAGGCTATGTGAAATTCCACAGGACGAAACGATTTCATTTCATTCAGGTAATAAATTTTACAACCAAACAGATTATTACGCCACGATAGCACTACTACAAAGTATGACATTACCCGTTTTTTGGACATATAGGCCTACATTAATTTATTAAATGAACACCCGCCATCCCGCGGTAATGTGTGTGTATTGTGCAGTGGCGAAAACGAATGCCTTTGCCTGCCTTAGACACAGTTAAACAGTTTAAAAATGCTTGCAGAAATGTACATTTGATTACATTTTGGAGAACAGACAGAGGAAGATCCGTCGATGTGCATTTGATTGTTTGTGTTCAGATGTTCATTAGCGGTCATGAGCGCGAGCACATGTGAAGTTTTAACTCTTTCTTCTCTGTGTCAATGGTTCCCTTTACATGCCTTTGAATGCGAAAAAAACTTTCCAGAGTCACGTTATTTCGACATTTTCTAATAATCCAAATGTAGTTGTATAAGTTACTATTATACAAACCAAAGGGCAATGATTTTTTGGCTACAGATGGCCGAAATAATGCTTGTCTCTTCTGTTTTTGTTGCAAAGATAGATCTAATTATGATAGTAATAGTCATTTAAATGAAAAATATCTAAATAATATCATGTTATATATATATATATATATATATATATATATATATTATATATATATATATATATATATATATATATATAATCATCCGAAGTAACAGCAGAAATATTAATTGTTAAGCCTTGTTTAATCTCATTTGTTATTTCTCAAGACCAACCTAGAATGTAAATAGGTTGTATTTTACACTACAGTACAGTAGGCCTATTCTTTTCATTTTTTTCTGGGTAGCCTATACTTATTTTATTTCTGCTCTGAACAGAAAAATGAGACACGTCACGTGGCAACCAAAAACAGTTTAAAAAACCTTTGTAACCTGTCAGTCAAGATTGAGTTCTCTTTTGACTAAAACTAAACTAAAATGACGAGACTTTTAGTTGACTAAAACTTGACTAAGATACCTTGAGTTCCCTATCGAGGAAACTCGACAATGCATCGAGAATCGACACTTTGGGGACGCTCCCTTAGCGTGCGCCTCTGAAGTAAAAATGAAACTAATCCAATCCTGATTGGTGTTGCGTCGTGACGTAACATGTGACGGCATAACCGGAAGCATAAAGGTGACGCTGACGCATAGAATGCCAGCTATCGCTCTTCAGCAAGCGCTCTCTGTGAAACTGTCTGTCTTATTTGATGTTGTTTGTCTGTGCTAAGCTCTATATTATGGCGAGTGAACAATACACTAAGTGTGTGCACCCCTGCCCAAGATTATATGCCACGGGTGGGGACACACATCTGCTGTGTGTGTGTGTATTGTTTAGGGGCGCAGCACGCACAGTCAGCGCCTCGAGAGGGCTGCCTGTGATACTGTGAAGCACTTCCTATTAGACTGCGCTGCGATTCGGGTCCCGCGTCCGTTGAGGCGGCGCGACGGCTTAGATCGCGGAGATCGCAGAAGGATCTCGCGGATGAGAACGAGACTGCTGAGGCACCTTTTCTCTCATCATCCGCAGATTCTATGACACTAGTTCACGACGCAGACGCCCGCGATGCGGCTTCTTCTGCCCGTGACGAGTGCCCAGTGCTCGAGCTATCTGTTTATAAGGAAGTAGATGTGCTCAGCATCGGGAACGAGCAACATGAGTCACACTCGCCGGCTTATGTTTCTGCTTATGTAGAGCTTGTATTGTTGTGATGAGTGCTGTGGCCAGAATTAAATAAATAAATAAATATATTTAAATTTATAAGCTGGCCACAAAATAAGCAGGATGATCCCCGTCAAAATGAACTAGACGAGAGATTCCTGCAGCACCGTTCACAAACTCAGAGCCGGGGCTTACTGTTTTTCCCAGATCTTTATAAAAATATATATATATATGTGTAGATCCTGGGAGAAACCCCACACTTTACGCATCTCACCACATTCATTATATGTTTATTCGAATGTGGTGGGTGCGAGAGAGTCGGGTTATGGCAAGATGCCACAGATGGAGGAAGCTTAAGTGAGTTATCTTTCTCCTGATCTGGCATCTTTGCTTTAAGCCCCGGTGCTGCCCAACAAACCGTGCAGGGACACCTCTGCACTGGTTGGCTGGGCTTATATGGTGCAGGAAATCGATGTTGCTCTTCCCC
This sequence comes from Chrosomus eos, assembly GCA_036326025.1. Classification (NCBI taxonomy): domain Eukaryota; kingdom Metazoa; phylum Chordata; class Actinopteri; order Cypriniformes; family Leuciscidae; genus Chrosomus; species Chrosomus eos. The sequence goes on along the minus strand of CM070830.1, from coordinate 4,139,922 downwards.
CGTTAAAAACGTTTCGGGACACATCGGTTTCCAGCGAACGCAGGCTGCACTGTCCGCCCCACAGGCTTGCGGCCAGGCAGCTTTCGCGTTCGCCCATCGAGAATCGTTTTTCGGTCCAGCCCTGCCGGAAACCCGCTTCAGGGGGTCAGGAACGAATCCCGATTAATACCCGAAGCCAGGCTTGAGAGCCTGGTTCCTTTGGTAAAATATTTCAAATAATAATAAAAAAAAAAAAAAAAAAAGGGTCAGGCTGGTGCGTGCCTGCACTCTATGACGATTTTGCACGCGTACCAGGCCGATCTTCTTAAAGATCTAAATAAGGGAATATTTCCTGTTGGCCGCTCCGCTATCTCCTTCTGGCCTGTTTTCCAACGCTGTCACTACAGTCGTTGACAGGTTTCAGGAAGCGAAAAAAAAAAAAAAAAAAAAAAGAGGGCTGCCCCCCCGCTGTGGAACAATCGAGGTTGTTCTAGCAGCAGGTGCCCTCGGGGAAGATGTTGTTGTCCCGCCGTCTTTGACGCTTCGGGCCACATCGATTTCCAGCGAACGCACACCATGGCGTTCGCCCCAAAAGCTTGCAACAGGGCACCGACTATGGTCTCAAAATCTGTATCGACTTTTTTCCTGCCGGTCCACCGCTTCAGGAAGTCGAGAATAGTGCTCGAAAAACACCCGAGGCCAGCCTCGAGGGGCTGGTTCCCTTAGTAGATTTTGTAGAAGAATGGCAACGCCTTCCGAACATATATCTATATGGGTCCTGTATATTATAAAATATTATAAAATATGAGTACAGATTGCAGTTCGGTCACCGACCTCCCTAGTTTGCTGGGGTGGTACCGACTGCAGTGGTTCCAGAACAGGCTCGGGTTATGGAACAAGAGGTACAGACTCTACTGGAATTAAGGGGCCATAGAATGTGTTCCCCTACCAGACAGGGAGTCAAGGTTTTACAGCCGGTACTTTATAGTTCCAAAGAAGGATGGCGGACTGAGGCCTATTTTAGATCTAGGGCTTTTTGAATCATTCTTTGAGGAGATTCAGGTTCAAAATGCTTACTGTTACCATTATCGTGAACCAAATCAGATCCGAGGACTGGTTTGTCACGGTGGATCTAAAAGACGCTTATTTCATGTCTCCATCCTTCCATATCACAGGAGGTTCCTGAGGTTGCTTTCGGGGGCGAAGCATACCAATATCGGGTTCTTCCGTTCGGCCTAGCACTCTCTCCCCGCACGTTCACAAAGTGTATGGATGCGGCTCTGGCTCCACTGAGGCTTCAGGGCATCCGTATACTGAATTACATCAACGACTGGCTCATATTGACCCAGTCACAGGAAATGGCAGTTCGGCATCGAGATGTCGTCCTTGGCCACATTCAGAACCGGGGGTTGAGGCTCAACACTAAGAAAAGGTGTTGGACCCAGTTCAGAAGACTACTCTTCTGGGCGTGGTACGGAATTCGGTTACGATGCGGGCACGTATGTCTCCCGTTCGTTTCGAATCCATCCTGGCCATGGGGTCCAGGATAAAGCTAGGCCAGGCCATCATTGTAAAGCAATTTCAAAGACTGCTGGTCCTCATAACAGCGGCATCCAACGTAATTCCTTTGGGCCTGCTTCACATGAGGCCCCTTCAATGATGGCTCAAAAGCCAAGGGTTTTTTCCCCAAGGGGAATCTGTTCCGTATAATAAAGGTTACGCGCAGATGCCTTCGTTCCCTATTAATATGGAAGAAACCTTGGTTCTTGTCCCAAGGTCCAGTGTTAGGGGTGTCATGTCGCCGGGAAACTGTTTCGACAGATGCTTCCCTCGCTGGCTGGGGCGCGGTCTAAGGTCGCTTTGCCAGGGGTCTGTGGCAGGACCATCATCATTCTTGGCATATAAATTGCCTAGAGATGTTGGCTGTGTTCAGGGCTCTGAGGAGCTTCCTCACAGACATCAAAGGTTACCACGTCTCAGTGGTAGCTTATCTGAACCAACAAAGGACACTCAGATTGTGCCCTCTATCCAGATTGGCGCATCTGATCATTTTATGGTCCCAAGGGAAATATTATCTATAAGAACAATATATGTCCCGGGGGTTCTGAATTAGGGAGCAGACATCCTGTCGAGACAGGGGCTGAGGCCCGGGAATTGAGACTCCATCCAGAGGTGGTGGAGTTGATATGGCGGAGGTTTGGACCAGTGGAAGTGGATCTGTTTGCGTCTCGAGGGACGTCCGTCCAACTGTCCACTTTGGTTCTCCCTCACTCATCCAGCCACGCTGGGGCTTGGATGCCATGGTACAGGCCTGGCCGAGGCTTCGCCTGTACGCTTTTTCCCCGATCACTTTGCTCCCGAGTCCTGGAGAGGGTCAGTCAGGAGGGCATCAGTCTTCTTCTGGTAGCCCTGTGTTGGCAAGCCCGAGTATGGTTTTCAGACTTAATTTCACTCCTGATAGCTCCGCCATGGCAGATTCCTCTGAGGAGGGATCTGTTGTCTCAGGCGGAAGGCACTATATTCCATCCTCATCCAGAGCTGTGGAAATTGTGGGTCTAGCCTCTGAGGGGGCTCAGTACCTAGATGCTGGTCTATCATCTGGGGTGGTCGAAACCATACTTATCTCTAGGGCTCCATCTACTAGGAGATTATATGGCCTCAAGTGGAATGTTTTTCCACTTGGTGTAGAGAACTTGAGTTAGGCCCAGTTAACTGCCCAATGGCTTCAGTTCTGGAGTTTCTTCAAGATCATTTCTCTGCGAATCTCTCCCCATCCACATGTAGGGTGTACGTGGCTGCCATTGCGGCATTCCATGCACCACTAAATGTTGGGCCTTTGGGGAGGCACCAACTGGTCATACTATTTCTCCATGGTATTGGAGGATGAGACCGACAGTCAGGTCCAGGGTTCCTTCCTGGGACCTGGCGGTGGTTCTCGAAGGGCTATTCCTGGCTGCCTTCGAATACCTCCAGTCGGCTTCGCCTAGGACCTCACGTTCAAGATAGCCTTTCTCTTAGCTATTTCTTTACAGAGACTGGGAGATCTCCAAGCCCTGGCATTATCGCCAGCTTGCTTGGGATGTGCCCCCGGCGGAGTTAAGGCCATCCTGCATCCGAGACCCAGCTATGTGCCTTAAGTGCAATTTATCATGGCTAGGTCCATGGTCCTTCAAGTATTTCATCCTCCACCTCATGTGTCGGCAGAAAAGGAGAGGTTCCTTGCTCTGCCAGTCAGAGTTCCGAGTATTTACCTTGAGAGGTCCTCTTCTTGGAGGAGGTCGGACCTACTGTAGTGTGTTTTGGATCACCTATTAGGGGCTCCCGGCTTTACAAACCATAAGTAGGCCTACAAGGTGCGCAATTTGCCTTCACCTTTGGCCGTTAGGGCTCTTTCTACTAGAGGCATGGCGTCTCTAGGGCCCTTCTTTCGGGAGTTCCCATCCAGGAGATCTGTGAGGCAGCCGGTTGGGCTACCCCACACATTTTTGTTAGGTTCTATATTCTGCACCTCCCTAGTACGCCTGGCGCACATGTGCTCTCGTCCTAGCTGAGTGCCTGAATCAGTTTCACTCCGGGGCAGGCCTGTTTTCGGTGCGTGGCCTAGTGGGCATTCGTTCCCCAAAGTGTCGATTCTCGATGCATTATCGAGTTTCCTCGATAGGGAACGTCTCGGGTTATGTCTATAACCCTTGTTCCCTGAGAAGGGAACGAGACAATGCATCGCTCTGCCACGCCCCTCAAGGCCTTAGAGCGTCTTGCTTCATCGCGAGGCTGGCATTCTATGCGTCAGTGTCACCTTTATGCTTCCGGTTATGCCGTCACATGTTACGTCACGACGCAACACCAATCAGGATTGGATTAGTTTCATTTTTACTTCAGAGGCGCACGCTAAGGGAGCGTCACCAAAGTGTCGATTCTCGATGCATTGTCTCGTTCCCTTCTCAGGGAACAAGGGTTATAGACATAACCCGAGACGTTCTCTTTTGACTAAAATTTGACTAAAATGATGAGACTTTTAGTCGACTAAAACTTGACTTACAAAAAAATATATGTGAATGACTAAATATGACTAAAACTAACAAAGACATTTGGCACAAAACTAAGACTAAGACTAAATTATAAATAGGTGACAAAATTAACACTAAAGGACATTTCAGTGAAGAGACGGACTGGAATATTGTCAGGCAGGTGGTTGTACCGTCAGTTTACAGACGGCATGTTTTGATGTTAGCACATGATCATCCATGGTCGGGACATATGGGGATTACAAAAACCTATAATCGAATTCTCAGATAATTTTTCTGACCAGAATTGAAGAAAGATGTCTCGGGGTACTGTCGTACGTGTGATGTTTGTCAGGTTGCTGGGAAGTCCAATCAGATGATTCCTCCGGCTCCGTTAATTCCAGTACCTGCGGTTGGCGAACCATTTGAAAAGGTTCTTGTGGATTGTGTGGGTCCTTTGCCAGAAACAAAGAGTGATAACCAGTTTTTACTGACAATAATGTGCACTGCAACTCGTTTTCCGGAGGCAATTCCTTTACGGAAAATTACCTCCTCTGTCGTAATTAAAGCATTGGTAAAGTTTTTCACTACTTTTGGGTTACCAAGGGTAGTTTAGACTGATCGGGGGACTAATTTTCTGTCTTCTCTTTTTGCGCAGGTTTTGAAAACCCTTGGAATTCAGCATAAGGTCTCGAGTGCGTATCATCCCGAGAGTCAGGGAGCAATCGAACGTTTTCACCAAACACTAAAATCGATGTTACGAAAATACTGTCTGGAGTCGGACAAGGAATGGGATGAGGGCGTTCCCTTACTTTTGTTTGCAGTTCGAGAAACTATCCAGGAATCGTTGGGTTTCAGCCCAGCAGATTTAGTTTTCGGACACACGCTGCGGGGTCCTCTCAAAATATTCCAGGAGATGATGATGGGTGAGCAGGAATCTTCTGGGGTGAACGTGCTAGAGTATGTCAGTATGTTTGCATGAAGATTGTTCTTTTGCGAAGAAAACCTTGAGTGAAACTCAGATGAGTATGAAAAGACGTTTTGATATTAAATCTGTTAAACGTAATTTTCAATTTGGTGATAAAGTGCTGGTATTACTGCCAGTTGTGGGCTCGTCTCTGTCAGCGCGTTTTGATGGTCCCTATGAGGTGATTAAGAAGCTGAATGACACTAGCTATGTAATTCTGACTCCTGGGCGTAAGAAGAAGCAACGACTTTGTCATGTTAATATGTTGATGAAGTATCTTTCTAGAGATGCTATTGAGAAATCTAATAGTAAGGTGGATTATCAGCCGAACGGTACTGTGGTTGCTGCTGTCATTTCTCCCTCCGTCACGGGGAAAGGTGAGATTGCATCTCCACCTAGTGGTGAGATACGAGGGGATGATGCGTTGATATCAGTTGATGCGTCTCATGGGGTAAGATTGACAAATTCTGAAATTCTGAAAACTATGCCAAGCTTTTTGAGTGATTTAAATGAGACGCAAAAATAGGATGTTACTCAGTTAATCCATGAGTTTCCTTCTTTGTTTGGAGATGTCCCTTCAGTCACTAATGTATTACAACATGACATACAGGTCACTTGTGCGGTCCCGATCAAGCAGCATGCCTACAGGGTAAATGTTGTCAAGTGAATGCAGATGAAATCCGAAATTGATTATTTGTTGACCAATGGATTAGCCGAACCCAGTTTTAGTCCCTGGAGTAGTCCATGTTTACTGGTGAAAAAGTCGGATGGAACCAGTCGTTTCTGTACAGATTACAGAAGAGTTAATTCAGTTACTGTACCAGACAGTTATCCTCTGCAGAGGATGGAGGATTGTGTGGACAACTTGGGTCCGGCCAAATTTGTTACCAAGCTCGATCTGCTGAAAGTATATTGGCAGGTACTGCTTACATCTCGCGCAGCCGATATTTCTGCTTTTGTCACGCCCGATTACTTTCTACAATATCGGGTGATGGCGTTTGGACTGCGGAACGCGCCTGACACCTTTCAGCGCTTGATTAACACGGTCTTGTCTGGAGTACCAGATTGTAATGCATATCTGGATGACCTGGTACTGTATTCTTTGGACTGGTCAGAACACTTGATGTTGCTTAGAACTGTGTTTGCACGTCTAGCTGAAGCTCATTTGACCGTGAACTTGGCAAAATGTGAATTTGGTAAAGCAACAATTACTTATCTTGAAAAGGAGGTGGATCAAGCTCAAGTTCGACCGGTCAGCGCGAAAGTTGCGGCTGTAGCAGATTATCCAGTTCCTACCACGCGACGTGAACTGCGGAGATTTCTAGGGATGGCTGGATATTATCGCAATTTCTGTCGTAACTTTTCTGTTGTCGTGCAATCTCTTACAGATTTCTTGAGTCCTAAGAGGATCTGGAAATGGACTGAGGATTGACAGCAGGCTTTTGATGGCATTAAGATGTTGCTGACCAACGCACCAGTTCTAGCTGCCCCAGACTTTGTTCGTTCATTCAAGTTAGAGATTGATGCCAGTGGTACAGGTTCGGGAGCTGTACTTTTACAGGAGGATGAGAGGGGGTTTGATCACCCGGTTTGTTATTTTTCTAGGAAGTTCAATAAGCATCAATTCAACTATTCGACTATAGAAAAGGAAACCCTCACTCTCATTTTTGCTTTGCAATTTTTTGAAGTTTATTTGGGTTCTTCTTCTTCACCTGTGACTGTTTTTACTGACCATAACCCTTTGGTGTTTCTCTCCCCCAGACTTTGTTCGTTCATTCAAGTTAGAGATTGATGCCAGTGGTACAGGTTCGGGAGCTGTACTTTTACAGGAGGATGAGAGGGGGTTTGATCACCCGGTTTGTTATTTTTCTAGGAAGTTCAATAAGCATCAATTCAACTATTCGACTATAGAAAAGGAAACCCTCACTCTCATTTTTGCTTTGCAATTTTTTGAAGTTTATTTGGGTTCTTCTTCTTCACCTGTGACTGTTTTTACTGACCATAACCCTTTGGTGTTTCTCTCCCGAATGTACAATCATAACCAGCGCCTGATGCGTTGGGTGTTGATTGTACAGAGTTACTTAGAAATAAAACACAAAAAGGGGTCGGAAAACGTGGTGGCAGACAGTCTCTCAAGAATCTAAGTATAACCTTCTTCATTTTTTTTTTTTTTTTAGTCTTTAAACACTTTTCTCTCTCTCTGTTTAAAAACTTATGGGGGGAAGTGTGTTACGATTATGTTTGTGTATTTATGATTTGTTTCTTGTTATCAGATTCTGATTGGCTGCAGATCCTGTTAGTCTTCTGGGATTCGTTCGTCTCCATGACGCTCCACCGGAAGCTGGCTATAAAAGGCGACGCCAGCTGTCTTCAAGGCCCGCGGGGGCTTGGGCTGTATGTGCGCGCGCCTCATCAAGGGTCATTATGTAGCCCATGTTAAACTTGTGTTTCATTTGTTGCTAATTTGTTTCTTTAGTTTTCTAATTGTGGTTTAGTTTATTTGATCAGTTTTGACCGTGTGTCCTCGTGCTCATTTGCTGAAGAGCAAGCTAGAATGTCACATGACATACATCATGCCACACGTAGTGTATTTTGTATTAGTTCACTAGTTTAGAGAGTGTTGCCCTGATTTGTAAATTTTGTTTGTTAGTTAGCGGAGGTAAGTTAAGGGGTGCTTTGGCACGCCAAAGATGTTTCTTTGATTTTTCTTTTGATTTAGCTAGGTTAGATTTCATGGTTATAGTTAGAGGTGTTTTATTTTGTTTAGTTCTTTGATTTTGGCAACACTCACGCTCTTCATTTTTATTTTGTGAATTTTATTGTATGTTTCTTTGACTTTATATTTGGAATCATTTAGAGTTTATTTTCCTATTGTGTTTATGGGCTGGGAGAATAAATTGATGTTTAATATCAACTTCCTCTGCATTATTATCATTATTATCCATAACACTGTTTTCATTGCACTGTCTAGAGATCTTCCGTGGCAAAATAAATGTTACTCCCTTAAAACCCTTAGGCAAAGATTAAACCATTTTGGGTCGTAACACTGCCTGTACATCTCTTTAGTTTAGTTTAGTTTATACGTTTATAATGACGTGGACAGTCCCTTTTGATAAAAAAAAGAGCAGCTTTAGCCTCTACGGCTAATTTCCAGCTGTAGTCCCCGGCCAGTTGTCAGTAGGCATACATCAAATAAAATACATTACAATTATATTTACAGCAGGACTAAGCAAGAACGGGTAGACATACTTAACGTGTGGCACACAATTGAGACAAGCACGAACAAAAAAGCGCATATTGCAAGGGCATAAAAACAGTTCATGCAGTTAAACAGTACAAATCGACAAACAATAATCACACACAGGCCACATTGAAACACATACAGGACATAACATTGAGGCAGACAGCAGAGATCAAGTGGCAGCAGCATGACCGTGTCACATCAAATACATCTTTCAAACTAATGTGTGCAATCGTAACAGCCAGTTTTTAAGGTGTATAGTAAAGGTGGAATACGTATGTATATCTTTGATTGGAATGGGCAGTGAGTTCCAATTTTGTATTGCTGCAACAAAAAATGATAATTGACCAAATGTGCTTTTCCTAAATGGGATTAGAAGGTCACCTCGTGTGGTACCTTTGTGTACAGCGTCTAACTTTAGGTCTTCGTCTTCTTCCTGCTTAAGTTCTGCTTGCTGTTTTTTTCACTGCTTCGCTTTGCCTGGCCATAGTTATGGCTTTTTCCAAAGTTAGGTTTCCATGTAATTGCAGGCGCTCTGAGAGTTTGATATCTTTTAATCCGACGACAATTCTGTCTCTAATAAGTTCATCTCTCAGAGGTCCAAAAGCACAGCATTCCGACAATGAATACAGTGCAGTGATAAAATCATTAACTGGTTCATCTGGCTCTTGTTTCCTGGAGTTAAACTTTGCTCTCTCATAGATCACATTTATTTTGCCAGTGAAGTATTCCTTGAATTTATTCTGCACAGTTTCATAATTTCCACGCTCTTCTGTAGTCATGGCTAATCCGCACAAAATGTCATCAGCTTTGTCTCCCATGCAATAAATCAGTGTATTAACTTGGTGCAAATCTGATGCTTGTGCAAGACTACTTGCAACTCTGAACCTTTCAAATCGTCTGAGCCATCTTTCAAAGTCGTTTGGCTTTGTAAAATCGAATGGATCAGGAGGTCTGATTTGATACGAGGTTGTGGGTGCTGGTGATTCCTCCATTTGCTTTGTAGGTTTGTATTATTCGTTTTTATTGTATTTTTTTCTTCTTCTTCTTGAAGCTCTTTTCAAACTTGAGCACTTTATTCAACTTTTATGAATCACAATACGCTTCTGTGGGCCTCTCTGCCTGCACCCAGGTTGCCTAGTAATCATACCCCTCCCCCGCTCTTAACTTACGGTGGTTGAGCGTGTGCTGATCCGCTTGCAGTCTTTCCTTATTTATGTTTGTCCGTTGGAAAAACATCGTAAACATCAGTCCTACTGTAGCGTTTCTCTTCCAGCAGTGCTTATGGGCTTATTCAACAGCTTATCGTTCGTTGGAGACTGTTCTAGCCGCTTCTGACACCATGTTATGTTCGTGAATGAGCCGAGACAGCGATCACACAGCCTAGCAGGTACATAACTGAACTTTATTGCTCACTCGCAGAGTACAAAAACCCCGCTTGGGGCGTGGCTCACTCAGTAGCGATCCCACCCATCACATATCACTACAATATTTATGTAAGCCTATGTTGTGTTTTATTTTTCAAGTATTGCCTGAGTTTCATCGTTGTTCTTCCAATTGTCCAGTAGCCTACAGTAAATCTTAATTTTTAGTTTTTGACTCAGGTAGAGACTTTGACTTTCCATCAAGGTATAATGTCAAGTTTCAGTATGTGGGTCCTAATTAAAAGTATCTCACTTTACCAATTTATAACTACTAGTAAGGTTTGCAATAAAATGTTGTACAATGACAAATACTTTGTTATTTTTCATCTGGTTACATAATCCAGATTACATGTAGTCCAATATGTGACAAAATGATGATCATTACCTTCAAATCCAGTTATTCCCCATCCAGTGGACCAGCAGGTGGTGCCAGTGTAAAAGACACTGTCATTAGCAGCCAGGCAGATTGGGCTGATGTAGCTGGTAAAGTTCACTGGCTCACTCAATCTCAGCAAGGCGATGTCATTGGTCGACTGTGAAGGGTCATATTCTGGATGTTTAATGATGGATTGGACTCCTCTACTCACCTCGTTTGGGTTAGAGACTGAAATGTTTTGGCTTTGTCTGCCCAGATAAACAGTCCAGTAACTCTCTGGGGATCTGAATGTGAAAAACAATTCGCTCTAACAAATGTACTTTCACATTAAATCACACATTATTTGATTTATAGCCATCTTTATTTATATAGCGCTTTTAGATGACATCTATTTTGTGTTCTTACGAGAAGTAAACGCAGTGAGCCGCAGTGAGCACCCATTCGTGGCTGATGAGGGACCCTCCACAGATGTAAGAGTCATAAATGTGTAGACTGACCTGCCACGGCCAGTTCCCTGCAGGTGCATCCTCACCTCCCACAATACGAGTGTTCAATGAGGAAACCCCACAGTGTTGTGCTGAAGGGAATAGAATGAACTGTAAATAATTCACATTTTTTTTTATTATTTATACTTTAAACACATTGTTACCTTTTATAGATTTTCTCGTGTCATCTAAAATGTAAAAGGACAGACGTAGTTAAATAAAAGTCAAACAGTGTGAGTATGTTCAAGATTAATCACTTGGTGGTTCACAACCTGTTGCAGAATCTCTGCTCATTTCAGTACTGATGATACTCCACTTTAGATACTAGTGATACTCTAATCAATAGATACTCCAATTGACTGAGCATGAATAAGCTGATAATCACAGCCTATGAATCCAGCTGCGGCTAAGTTGTTAACTAGTAAATGTATTCAGTAAAATGTAATGCAAGGGCCCACCACCCTCTTAAAATCTTTAAAAAAAACAGGACCCTTAAAATAAAGTGATACCAATTAAAGACAACCCATGAACTGTACATACAACCACACTGTAAAAAATATTTTAGCAGTTTAGTTATTTCAACTTATTTTTTTTTTTGTGTAGAGATTTTCCAGACAACAAGAAATTTTAAGTTTTTCTTGTCCTCAACTTATCGAAATAAGTTAGTTAAACTAAAAAAAAAAACCCATGCAAAAAGATAACTCAACATAATGAGTTAGGTTTTTTACAGTGCAGATGACCTATTATAGGCTACCACTCTTAAAATCTCACTCAGAATTTTTTTGTCAATTTCACAAACAATTAGAGAAATGGCAAGTAACACACTGAATTAAACATGAAATTTTGAAGTAGAAAATGTAATGATACAGTTTTTTACAGAAGGAAAGGAAATGAATACTTGAATAAAGTCGTTATTTTTGTTTGTTGTTTGCGCACAAAAAGTATTCTTGTCGCTTGATAAACTTAAGATTGAGCCACTGTAGTCACTTGGACTATTTTAACGATTTCTTTAATAACTTTTCTGGGCCGGCAAGTTTCAATCCCATAGAAGCCTATGGAGGAGTGATCCAGCTCTCAGATTTAATCAAAAATATCTTAATTTGTGTTCTGAAGATGAACAAAAGTCTTACGGGGTTGGAACAACATAAGGGTGAGTAATTACAGACAGAATTTTCATTTTGGGGTGAACTATCCCTTTAAGGTTCATTAAGTCTGCATCCCTTGAGTTCTCCTGTTGTATATATTTTGACTATCTGGTTTTGTTTGAATCTTCGTCTTTGTGTGCTTCCTGACAGCTTGACACTGACACTGTCGGATGAGAAAAAAATGGAACTGAATTAGGATGAAAGATAACTATATCCTCTATAGTGCTTCTTTACATCTGAAATTGAATTGATTTGAACCAATCAATAAAGTACAATATAAATAGAGAACACTTTACAATAAGGTTCCATTTGTTAACATTAGTTAACTGCATTAGGTGACATGAACTAACAATGAAAACTTCTTATGAAGCATTTATTAATCTAGATAATGGTCCATTTAGTAGTGCACATCCATTTAGTTAATACAGACTCCACACCCTGACAGAATATTAGACTCTCAAAGTGAGTAAAAATAAAAATGGACTTACCGGCAGTCTAACTGCTTGATTTGGAGCAGAAGCAGCAAAGCCTCAAGTACGAAGTCTCCTGTGCCCCCGCTGGTCCCGTCCAGCACAAAGTCTCATGTGCCCCCGCTGGTCCGTCCAGCACAAAGTCTCCTGTGCCCCCGCTGTTCTTGTCCAGCACGAAGTCTCCTGTGCTCCCGCTGGTCCGTCCAGCACAAAGTCTCCTGTGCCCCCGCTGGTCCGTCCAGCACAAAGTCTCCTGTGCCCCCGCTGGTCTTGTCCAGCACAAAGTCTCCTGTGCCCCCGCTGTTCTTGTCCAGCACGAAGTCTCCTGTGCTCCCGCTGGTCCGTCCAGCACAAAGTCTCCTGTACCCCCGCTGGTCCGTCCAGCATGAAGTCTTCTGTGCTCCCACTGGTCCGTCCAGCACAAAGTCTCCTGTGCCCCCGCTGGTCTTGTCCAGCACGAAGTCTCCTGTGCTCCCACTGGTCCGTCCAGCACAAAGTCTCCTGTGCCCCCGCTGGTCCGTCCAGCACGAAGTCTCCTGTGCTCCCACTGGTCCGTCCAGCACAAAGTCTCCTGTGCCCCCGCTGGTCCTGTCCAGCACGAAGTCTCCTGTGCTCCCGCTGGTCCGTCCAGCACAAAGTCTCCTGTGCCCCCGCTGGTCCGTCCAGCACGAAGTCTCCTGTGCTCCCGCTGGTCCGTCCAGCACGAAGTCTCCTGTGCCCCCGCTGGTCCGTCCAGCAAAAGTCTCCTGTGCCCCCGCTGGTCCCGTCCAGCACGAAGTCTCCTGTGCCCCCGCTGGTCCCGTCCAGCACAAAGTCTCCTGTGCCCCCGCTGGTCCTGTCCAGCACAAAGTCTCCTGTGCCCCCGCTGGTCCCGTCCAGCACAAGTCTCCTGTGCCCCCGCTGGTCCTGTCCAGCACAAAGTCTCCTGTGCCCCCGCTGGTCCGTCCAGCAAAGTCTCCTGTGCCCCCGCTGGTCCTGTCCAGCACAAAGTCTCCTGTGCCCCCGCTGGTCCGTCCAGCACAAAGTCTCCTGTGCCCCCGCTGGTCCTGTCCAGCACAAGTCTCCTGTGCCCCCGCTGGTCCGTCCAGCACAAAGTCTCCTGTGCCCCCGCTGGTCCGTCCAGAACAAGTCTCCTGTGCCCCCGCTGGTCCCGTCCAGCACAAGTCTCCTGTGCCCCCGCTGGTCCGTCCAGCACAAAGTCTCCTGTGCCCCCGCTGGTCCGTCCATGATGTCTCCTGTGCCCCCCTGGTCCGTCCAGCACAAGTCTCCTGTGCCTCCCACTGGTCCGTCCAGCACCAAGTCTCCTGTGCCCCCGCTGGTCTCGTCCAGCACGAAGTCTCCTGTGCTCCCCTGGTCCGTCCAGCACAAAGTCTCCTGTGCCCCCGCTGGTCTGTCCAGCACGAAGTCTCCTGTGCTCCCGCTGGTCCGTCCAGCACAAAGTCTCCTGTGCCCCCGCTGGTCCGTCCAGCACGAAGTCTCCTGTGCCCCGCTGGTCCGTCCAGCCGAAGTCTCCTGTGCCCCCGCTGGTCCCGTCCAGCAAAAGTCTCCTGTGCCCCCGCTGGTCCGTCCAGCACGAAAGTCTCCTGTGCCCCCGCTGGTCCCGTCCAGCACAAAGTCTCCTGTGCCCCCGCTGGTCCTGTCCAGACAAAGTCTCCTGTGCCCCCGCTGGTCCCGTCCAGCACAAAGTCTCCTGTGCCCCCGCTGGTCCGTCCAGACAAAGTCTCCTGTGCCCCCGCTGGTCCGTCCAGCATGAAGTCTCCTGTGCCCCCGCTGGTCCTGTCCAGCACAAAGTCTCCTGTGCCCCTGCTGGTCCGTCCAGCACAAAGTCTCCTGTGCCCCCGCTGTCCTGTCCAGCACAAAGTCTCCTGTGCCCCCGCTGGTCCGTCCAGCACAAAGTCTCCTGTGCCCCCGCTGTCCGGTCCTGAACGAAGTCTCCTGTGCCCCCGCTGGTCCCGTCCAGCACAAAGTCTCCTGTGCCCCCGCTGGTCCGTCCAGCACAAAGTCTCCTGTGCCCCCGCTGGTCCGTCCAGCATGAAGTCTCCTGACCCACGTATTAAAAAATAGTCTGGTTTAAATCGGGCTCATAATTACAGTTAATGTGTCGGGCCGGGGTCTTCGCCGCCCTGGCCGCCCGAGGGGTCTTCGCCGCCCGAGGGGTCTTCGCCGCCCTGGCCGCCCGAGGGGTCTTCGCCGCCCTGGCCGCCCGAGGGGTCTTCAACGCCCTGGCCGCCCGAGGGGTTGTCTGCTTTGCCTGCATGGACCTGGCCCACCATCACTCCCCCTGATCCTCCACAGTTCCACCTCCCTCCTGAACTCTTGTGCTGTGTGTTAGTCTTGTCTTGGAGCGTCTGGTAGCCGCTCCGTAGAGGGGGGTCATGTCACAGTGTCTGGTTTGTGTTCCTGGGTAACCACTAGAGGTCCTCTTCCCGCACGGTGTCCCACACTCTGTTACAATTTCCCATGATCCTGTCTGTCACTGAGTGTTCATTGTGTTCAGCTGTTTCTCATCACCTCTCTTAGCACTTGTGTATATATACTCTGTTAGTTTCAGTGTTTGTCACGGAGTTCTTGTATTATGTCCCCACACTTCCGGTATTGGTATCTGTCTGGTTCTGGTCTGTATTTCATGTTTTGGATTGCCTTATTGGACTTTTGACCCTTGTCTGGACTGATTTGTGAGTACGGATTACCCATTAAATATACTGCTTTTGGATCTTACGTTTCCTGTGTGTGTGTATCGTGACAATAAACTGTAAATGTATAATGTTTTGGATTTAAAGGTACAAGCCATTAAAGCCTGTGAAGTAATATATTAATGTACCACACAACCTTATACAGCTAGTAAGGTAACTATGTTCTGAAGCATCTGCGCTATGTTGCTAAAACTATCTTTTTGATCTATCTGTAATTATTTCCCACATCCATGTCACAGGTTATATATAATATGCAAAGGTCTAAACATTAATCACTTAATTTTGCAGTAAGTAGTTATACTAACCCAAAATAAATGCTTCAACATTTTAAAAATGCACATTTAAGGGCTCCTCTTTTGGTGAAAGTTTTCAGACAGCTTTCAAAAAATGGCCTCCAGACAGTGTGAACACATTGATACCCATATCTCCGTGTGCAATGGTCTGATTTGCTTGAATTTACAGGAGGTATGTAATAACAAACACATAAATTGGTTAAGACATCAAGTATAAAACATTATTTTTTTTTTTTATAATCTGAGCTGAAATATGGTAGTGTGCTTAATGTGTACTTGAGTTTTATAGGTACATTTACACTGTTCAATTAATAATTACTGGCATGTTAATACTTAACTACCGCATTATTATGGCCCCTTAAAATGAAATGTTACCAAAAATGGATATTGGTATTAGCTGATCTGTGATCAGTTTTGGCTGTACAAATCCTTATCGGCCAGTGTTTTGATCCAAAGATTCACATGTTTTCCTTAGTTTTACATGAGAATGACATATGATATTTCAAGAATGAAAGAAATTATTTACTTCACTTTTTTCGTTGAAATGTATTTATCCAAGAAATATTGGTGCTGTTATTTTTTTTTAGCTTTAAGGGGAGCGTATGAGAAACCCACTTATTAATTTTGTAAAACCCAGGTATTTCACCTTAGTGTACCTGATCCGGGAGCCCTGTATTATAAACATTAATATTAATAATATTAAAACTTTCAATGGATGGAACTATTTTAAATTGTTTGATGGCCTTCATCACTGGTAATATTATTGATATTGTACTTTTTTAAAGTGTTGTCATTTGTAGTACAACTAGAAACATACTGTCAGTGTCAACACAATAATGCTTTGAAGAAACCAATACATTCAGATGACACTGGAAAAAAAAAACATTTTCACTCTGAAATTTCTAGTTAATTTCACTAACAATTATAAAGAAATGGCAAGTAACACACTGAATTTAACATGACATTTTGATGTAGAAAGACTGAAATAGCATTCTTTTGTGAAACATAATAATCATTGTTTTATTTAAAACTTCTAAAAAATAATTTCTTCCAGTATGTCTAGAAATTTAGAAACTTTAGGTGGTTTAGAATAAATCATTTGAGATCTTCTGATAAAAATAAATAAATAAAAAGTTAGGCTATAGCCTAACTTTTTATTTATTTATTTTTATCAGAAGATAAAATTCTGCATTTTGCATTTTATACTCTGCATTTTATACAAAAGTTAATATACATACATGTTTTGGATTTACTTTACCATATTCTTTCATATCAACACAAAATTATTCAAGAAATATCAATAAAGGTAGTCATAATAATAACATGGCAAGATTGAATCGCGCCAGCTCCGGCGTTCAGTAGTGCATTAGTGATGGCCCGATTCCGGGTTGATTGCGGCAGTGTCGGCAAGTTAACGGCTGCCACATCTGGGCCGATTGATTCGGGCCGGAATCGGCCAGTGAGTAAACAGGCATCCGGCACGAGTGCGGCAGGCGGAAGCGGGCCGACGGGTAAGTCTCCGGCAGGTGAGAATTTAACCGGAACTGGCCCGAGTGTATTTTGCTATCTGGGTAGTTGCCCTTTTTTCAAACACCTGACATTGTATTGACATTGTAGGGAATACGTATTTGCATTCTTTTTGAAAAATATGTATAAAAAAAAAATACAAAGCTTTCAGACTTGAAAAAAATATTGACAAAAGCAAAGAGAAATACTTACTGATGAGAAATATCAGCATCAGATACTTCAGATACTCCATGAATTGATATGTAATCTGACTTCTGAATCTTCTGAAGCGACGTGCACCTGGAATACCTTGCTGTTTGTTCCTGAGTTCCAGTCATCCAGAGAGACTATGGGGAAAAAGCGATCTCTTCCAAAGGTATTTGAAGTATCTGAGTGAAGACGGAGATGATCATTAACTCGCGTGGAGCGTGAGTGCCGGAAATAGGATAAAATTGTGACTAACTGACTTGGTGGTTTATTTACGTTTCCTTCCTTAATGAATAACTACACTGGAACAAATGAGTAACAAAATATTAAAGGGTACCTATCATGGAATTTTGAAAATTGCCCTTCATGTAGTGTGTAACATAGATCTAAGTGAACAAAAACATCCTGCAAAGTTTTAAATATGAAAGTTCAACGTATACAAAGTTATTGTCTTTTAAAAGTAAGAGTCGACTCTGAGTCGCTGATATGAATCGATAGACGAACGATGCATTTTCTCTAACTTTCGTACGTCACTTGTACAAGTTATTTGAATAAGACACGCCCACTCATTGCGCGCGCCAGAAAACAGTGAAAACAACATGTCGACGAGCTGTTCTGAAGTGCGAATCAAAAGCGAACTTTTTTTTCACTGCCCAGGGGCAAGCATGTGAAGAATCAGTGGCTAGAGTTTATATTTACAACTATACCACACAGGTATAGCCACCTTGAGCTGTGTTCGCGTTATTTTAATGAGGATTCCTTTACCAACATAAATGCTTTCATGGATTCGCGAGTCGGTTGATACTGAAGGAACGTTTAGTACCAAGTTTATTTGGATCGGCTTCATCCTCCGAATCACAACCTGTAAGTACTGTTAATAATTTTTGCTTTTATGGGTTTTGTAGCATGCTCAATAAGTGTGTGTGTGTGTGTGTCCGTTACGCTCAACGCAGCTTAGGTCTCCAAGCTGTGTGTGTGTGTGTGTGTGTGTGTGTGTGTGTGTGTGTGTGTGCCAGTTACGCTCAGCGCTTAGGTCTGTGTGTGTGTTTTTTGAAATATGTAAAATAGGGCTGTCACTTTTTATTCGATATTCGAATATGCATTCGAATATGACGTGAAATAACCGAAATCGAACTATAAATAAACTATCCGGTTTTTAAAGTGCCATGTTTTGCGCATTTTTTACAGTCTATCATTTGCTTTTTATTTATTCTTTTCAATCTCATCCAGTAGCCATGACCAAATCAAGCGAATAATAGCCAATATAGCCAGCTTGTTTTGAAAATGTAAGATAAAGACAAGACGAAAGAAACCGCGCTATATTTCCTGCCTATTACACACACACACGACCCACAGAAAAGACGCGTGTAAGTATCGAGTTCTCTTTCGGGCTTGAACAAACCATAACACACAAATTATGTCAAATGAATGTAAGAGCAGTCTTAAATTATTTAAATAAAGTCTTAAATGAACGTAGAGATTTGCGAGAAAATGGGACGCATGTCAGATCCATCTCTGTGTTGTCAGATCGCGTCTCTCTCTGTCAGCAGCGGCTGGTCTTAAAGTGTCAAAGAACAAAGGTAAGAGAGTAAATTACTCACCCAGACGCGGCGCCAGGAGGATTATTATACTGGTATGAATGTGTGTATCATGAATCATGAATACTCCGCTATCTTTTAACACATCTCCGGCGAACGGCTTCTTCACGCAAAAGAAAAACTCTTCATGAAGCACAGTTAAATTTAGCGACCATATGTGGCGTTTCCTGATGGATCGAGGTTGTTCATTAACTTTTACATTTTACTCGTAGATATTCGAATATATTCGAATATATTGCTTGATATTCGATATCCGTTCGAATGTGATTTTTCTCAAAAGTGACAGCCCTAATGTAAAATGTTTGTCGTTGTTATTGGAGTTGTCATAAAGAATAGAGCGTATTGTAGTACTGCAGTGCTTTATCAATATGTTTAAGCTTTGGGCTAACGCAAACAATAACTGACTGGGTCGTCTGACCAATCACCACAGATTAGCGTCACGCAAAGGCGGGGTTTGAAAAATGAGTCGTCAAACGAATCATTTGGGAGTCGGTGAGCAAATCAGGTAAAAATAAATGCATATTATAATACAACAAAAGTGTTTTTTGTCATTGCATGCATGTAAAACTGTTGTTGGGGACTCCCAGAACAATATTAGGAACATTTTAAATGCCATAATAGGTACCCTTTAACAATCCAGTAACTACTATTTACTAAAGCCCAATTTATACTTCTGCGTCGAACTTACTGATGTGTACTGCGTCGAACTTAGGCTGTGCGTAGCGGGCGTACCCTCCAGCGTACCCTGACGTGCACCTCTCCAAAAATGTAACAACGCGTCGATTTTACGCGGACGCAAGCGCTGTGATTGGTCTGTTAGCGTATGTGTAATTGCTCCCTCTGCATGTGTAATTGCGCGCGGACAACGACGCAGAAGTATAAAAACTAACGCGTAGTGTATAGCGTAGAGGCTCCGCGTAGGTCCAACGCAGAAGTATAAATCAGCCTTAACAAGAAATTCTGATTAACAAATTAGTAAGTAATAGCACACAGATGAAAGTGCTAGTTCACTATTAACTAATCGATAACTACTATTTTTGTAATGCTTTCCAGAGAACTACTGAAAAAGTTTCATAATTCCTGCAGAACTAATCAATAACTAATGCAGGACAAATGACTAGCACTACATTAACATGAATAACATCCTACTGTAAATGAATACACAAGGTTTATCAATATGTAATAGCATAGCAGACTTGGGACTATGGTTTTGGAAATACTTAGCCTATTCTCTCTCCTAGATAACTATTTATCAACTGAATAATTTTAAAGAAATGGATTTTTAAATGCAGTTGTCGGGACGTTACTTGTCCTGTGGCCAATTTTCCGGCATTCCTCTGGACTGGCATTGAATCACTAGAGTCACGGTGACGACTGGAACATATTGAGTTATCAGCCATCCAAATACCATATACAGTGATTTTATTATTTAACCTACCTGTAATGACTCAGAGGGCCGAGACTGATCCATATGCAACAGATTTATTGAACAGAAAAGTCAGACAAAAGGCAACTCAGGATAGTAATAAAAGGTGGCAGGCAGAGGCGTGAGTCAAACCGGGCAGGAGGTCGAGGGCTGGCAGCGAACTTTCAGTATCCAGGGACAGGCTTTGGTCAGGGCAGGCAGCTGAGAATCAGAATCCGGGACGGGCTGGAGGTCGAGAGGCAGGCTGCGGACAATCAGATAAGGTTAGTTCAGCGTGGGTCAGAGGAAACAGGTAGATTGAGGAATAGGAGGATTGCTTGGACATGCACACATAGAGAGGCAATACTTCGCAAAGAGCGCTCCGTGAACGAGGCAGATAAAGGCTTGGCAATCAGATATGATTCGTAACAGGTGAAGGTAATCAGAGTGCCAATGATACAGGTGAAGGTAATCAGAGTTCCAAAGATGCATACTAAGGGGAAAGTATGCAAATCACTAGAATTCAGGAGAGGGCGTTCGTGGCTGAGAACAGGTGGAATCGGGGAGACTGGGCGCCGTAACAGAGCCCCCCCCCTGCGAGCGACTCCTGGCGCGAGGATGCTGATGGCGGGGTCTGCCACGAGCACGGGGAGCAGGTTTGTCAGGATGTTTGTGGTGGAATTCTTGAATGAGCAAAGGATCCAGAATGTCACCTGAGCTGACCCAAGACCGCTCTTCTGGGCTGAATCCTTCCCAGTCGACCAGATACTGCAAACGTCCCCCCCGACGTCTGGAATCCAGCAGTTGATTAACACGATAGGCCTCCTCACCCTCCACAACGATTGCTTGAGATGAATGATCATAGGAATCCCCTCTCTCCTCCTCGGAGGGGGGTGTGGCAGGTTTGAGCAACGAGACATGGAACGTAGGGGAGATGCGTAGATGTCTGGGCAGAGCAAGGCGAAAGGATACAGGAGTTATCTGGCGGATGATCTTATATGGACCCATAAACCTGGGACTGAGCTTTTTGCTGGGGAGCCCAAGACGAAGGTTCCGAGTAGATAACCATACCCATTGACCTGGCTGATACTGTGGGTTGGGACGGCGATGACGGTCAGCCTGCCCTTTGCCACGATTGACGGCCCGCTGGAGGTGTGTGTGAGCCAGGTTCCAGGTTTCCTCACTTCGACTCAGCCAGTCGTTTACTGCAGGGACACTAGTGGGCTCACCGGACCACGGAAACAGGGGTGGTTGGAAACCGAGGACACATTGAAAAGGAGTCAGGCCTGTGGAGTGCTTACGAATGGAATTTTGAGCATACTCTGCCCACATCAGGTACCGGCTCCAGTCCCCTTGATGGAGTTGGCAGTAGGACCGGAGGAAGCGAGAGATCTCTTGATTGAGGCGTTCGACCTGACCATTCGCCTGGGGATGGTAGCCGGAGGTGAGGCTCACGTTAACTTGCAACCTTTGGAAGAATGCAGCCCAAACACGAGAGGTGAACTGGGGGCCCCTGTCCGAGACGATGTCCTCGGGTAAACCATAGAACCGGAATACCAGATTGCAGAGATGCTCCGCGGTCTGCAGGGCGGTGGGCAGCTTACTGAGAGGAATGAGGCGACATGCCTTAGAAAAGCGGTCAACTACCGTTAGAATGGTGGTGTGTCCATCGGAGGGTGGTAGATCCGTAATAAAATCAATGGCTATATGGGACCAAGGTCGCTGTGGAATGGGTAGTGGATGAAGTAAGCCGGCGGGCAAGAGACGGGATGACTTCTGGATGTTGCAGGTCTGGCAATGCTGTACGAACCGGCTGGCGTCCCGAGACAATTCTGACCACCAAAAGCGGTTCTGCAGGAGATGAATGGTGGCCGTGATGCCCGGGTGTCCTGAACTGGGAAGAGTATGGACCTGTTTCAACACCTTTTCACGCAGGGCTTCGGGAACATAGATTTTCCCCGGAGGACAGTCTGGAGGGATCTCAGTGTTGGCGTTGGCCAGCTCGAGTTCGGTCTCGATATCCCACTGAACGGGGCCGATAACAAGATCAGGGCTAAGGATGGTTTCTGGAGTCTGGATGGTACCCTCAGAGTCGAACTGGCGAGACAAAGAGTCTGCCTTGGTGTTTTTGGAGCCCGGACGATAGGTAACAGAAAATTGGAAACGAGAAAAGAACAAGGACCATCTGGCCTGACGGGGGTTCAGCCTCTTAGCCGTGCGAAGGTACTCCAGATTTTTATGGTCGGTGAGGACAACGAAAGGATGCGTAGAGCCCTCCAACCAGTGCCTCCATTCTTCTAACGCTGCCTTCATGGCAAGTAACTCACGGTCACCCACGTCATAATTTCGTTCCGCTGAGTTGAGCTTCCTGGAGTAAAAAGCGCAGGGGTATAACTTGGGAGGCGTTCCCTGACGCTGTGACAAGACTGCGCCTAGGCCGGTATTCGAAGCGTCCACCTCCACAACAAAAGGCGATTCTGGATCAGGATGCCGCAGAATAGGAGCTGAAGTGAAAGCTTGCTTGAGAAGACTAAAGGCCTGGGTAGCTTCTTCAGTCCAGGGTAGACGTGAGGTGCCTTTACGAACCAGTGCAGTCAAGGGCGCCGCCACCATGCTGAATCCTCTGATGAAACGGCGATAGAAGTTCGCAAACCCGAGGAAGCGTTGTAACTCCTTCAACGTAGTGGGCTGGCGCCAATCCACCACCGCCTTGACCTTGCCTTCGTCCATAGCTACGCCCCCAGGACTAATGATGTAGCCCAGGAAAGTCGTGGAGGTCTGGTGGAAATCGCACTTCTCAATCTTAGCGCAGAGCTGATGCTGTATGAGCCTCTGGAGAACCGCCCGGACGTGCTGAATGTGGTCTTCTAGTGACTCTGAGTAAATAAGAATGTCGTCAATGTAGACGATGACGTGGCGTTGGAGCATGTCCCGGAACACATCATTAATAAAGGACTGGAAAACAGCTGGACTGTTTGAAAGCCCGAAAGGCATGACCAGGTATTCATAGTGCCCAGTGCACGTAGAAAAGGCTGTCTTCCACTCATCTCCATCACGGATACGGACCAGGTTGTAAGCGCATCGTAGATCCAGTTTGGTATAATATCTTGCTGTACGAAGAAGCTCCAAAGCAGCGGGCACCAGGGGGAGTGGATAACGGAACTTGACCGTGCAGTCATTGAGCGCTCTATAATCGATACACGGACGGAGTCCTCCTTCCTTCTTTTGAACGAAGAAGAAGCCGGCTGAAGCGGGAGATGTGGAAGGACGAATAAACCCTTTGGTGAGCTCCTCCTCGATATATTTTTTCATGGCTTCGGTCTCAGTTGGGACAGCGGAAAAACACGCCCCCTGGGTGGTGTGGAGCCTGGTATGAGGTCGATTGCGCAATCATACGCACGATGGGGAGGTAACTTGGTAGCTTTGGATTTGCTGAAGGCCTCAGCCAGATCGTGGTACACGGAGGGCAGACGATTCATAACGGTGTCATCGGGGAGCTCTAGGATACGTCGTATGGTTAGGGGTTGGATAGTAGACAGGCAGTTGGAAAAACAGTTTTTTCCCCAGCTGACGATCTGACCGGATGTCCATTGCAGAAGCGGATCGTGCTTACGGAGCCAGGGTAATCCCAGAATAATGGGAGTGTGAGGAGCTTGCAGTATGTAGAATTGAATCGTCTCACAGTGTAACACACCAGTGCGCATGCGCAAATTCTGAGATAGATGAGTGACGCGACCAGAGCCTAGCGGTCGCCTGTCGACAGCCTCAACAGAAAGGGGAGTAATGCAAGGAATCAGAGTCATCTCGTGGTGAATAGCAAAATCTTGAGACATGAAATTCCCAGCAGCACCAGAATCTATCAAAGCAGATGCTGTGACTATTTTTCCGTTAACAGTTAATGCAATGGGAACAGTAATACATGAATGAGGGTTTAAACAGTCAAGGGTCAGACTCACCGAAGCTTTGTCCCTGGATGGAGGTCGTTGAGGACAGGTTTGACGAAAATGACCAGCTTCACCGCAGTATAAGCACAGCCTTTGAGACCTACGTCGTTCCTTTTCCTCTTCAGTGAGCCGGGAAGCGTTAATCTGCATGGGTTCGCTGCAGTCGGTAGTCACGTGACTGTAATACCGGGGCAGGGGAAGGTTGCGTGAGGAGGTTGGTAAACGGCCGCCAGGATGGCGCGAGCGCATCAGATTATCGATCTGGATGGCGAGATGGACAAACTGGTTAAAATCCTTTCCCTCGTCGCGGCAGGCCAGTTCCGCCTGTAACTCGTGACTCAGACCCCGCCGAAAAATAACCTTCAGAGAGTTATCAGTCCAGTTAGTCTGAGCAGCTAACGTGCGGAATTCAAGTGCATACTCGGCGGCAGAAGTCCGTCCCTGCGTGAGTTCCAGCAGAAGATCCTCCGCCCCCTTTCCTCCTTTGGAATGCTCGAAAACTGCTTGAAAGTCCCGAAGAAACTCGTCGTATGAACGAAATGCAGAGCCATCCGTTCTCCACACAGCCGTGATCCAGTCCAGAGCGCGGCCAGTAAGCAGAGAGGAGACAAAGGAGATTTTACTGGCATCCGTTGGGTGAGGCGAGGGCTGTTGGTTCAAAAACAGCGAGCATTGAAGAATGAAGCCCTTGCACTTGCCTGGGTTCCCGTCAAACTTTTCAGGTAGTGCGAGACGAGGGCTTGCGGCGGTCTGCAGCACAGGCGCGGATGCGGGAGACGGTGAAGCAGACGCTGACGAGGTTTGTAGGTTTTGCAAAGCTTTTACCAGTTCCTCTGTTACTGAAGTTAGTCGCGTCAGCTGATGATGATGAGAGGCCAGTTGAGAGGCTTGAGTGGTGAACGCAGCAGATAACGCAGACATAGTTGCTGGATCTTCGTTTGGCGAAGTATTCTGTAATGACTCAGAGGGCCGAGACTGATCCATATGCAACAGATTTATTGAACAGAAAATTCAGACAAAAGGCAACTCAGGATAGTAATAAAAGGTGGCAGGCAGAGGCGTGAGTCAAACCGGGCAGGAGGTCGAGGGCTGGCAGCAAACTTTCAGTATCCAGGGACAGGCTTTGGTCAGGGCAGGCAGCTGAGAATCAGAATCCGGGACGGGCTGGAGGTCGAGAGGCAGGCTGCGGACAATCAGATAAGGTTAGTTCAGCGTGGGTCAGAGGAAACAGGTAGATTGAGGAATAGGAGGATTGCTTGGACATGCACACATAGAGAGGCAATACTTCGCAAAGAGCGCTCCGTGAACGAGGCAGATAAAGGCTTGGCAATCAGATATGATTCGTAACAGGTGAAGGTAATCAGAGTGCCAATGATACAGGTGAAGGTAATCAGAGTTCCAAAGATGCATACTAAGGGGAAAGTATGCAAATCACTAGAATTCAGGAGAGGGCGTTCGTGGCTGAGAACAGGTGGAATCGGGGAGACTGGGCGCCGTAACACTACCACACAAAAAAATATTTTTATATGTATGTCTCCTAGCAAATATATGTGTGGTGCGAATATCTTGTGAAGGATTAGAAGATTCTACACTTTAGGATTGACTTTTCATTAGTAACTACTGTAATAATCATGTTAACTAACTAGTAATGACTCAAGTGTTACTACATACTTCTAAAGGAATTACTAATTATTTGGATCCATATTCTAAAGTGAAGATCATGGTAACTAACTTGACTCAAGTGTTACTATATTACTTACGTTAAGGCACATTACTTACGGGGTTTTTTTTTTCATTCTAAAGTAAGTTTCAACATTCATTCTGAAGTTAAGCAAACAGAACATGATAGTAGCCAATACCATTTAGCAATTAAATTAAATTCAATTCAATTCAATTCAAGTTTATTTGTATAGCGCTTTTCACAATACACATTGTCTCAAAGCAGCTTTACAGAAAGTGCATTTCAGAAATGGACAAAGAAAAATACAGTTAGTTAATCATGTATAAATTTAGGCATAACATATCGCCGGTGTTTAGTCGTCTCTTCACAGGCGTCGAGTCGTCTCTCCACAGGCGTTTAGTCGTCTCATCACAGGTGTTGGGGCATCTGAAGTCTTCGTGAGAGGCTGGATACAAACTGGAGCTGACGAACGCTATTTACCTCGGGACTAGCGTCCCGAGATAACAGCAGAAAGACAGATGGGAAATAATTAGCATAGCTGATGTTCATAATATTAATGCATTCGAACTGATTCAGAAGTAGTATAAAAGGTAAGCATTAAGTGAATGCTTGGTTAAAGAGATGCGTCTTTAATCTAGTTTTAAACTGGGACAGCGAGTCTGAGTCTCGAACAATATCAGGAAGGCTATTCCAGAGTTTAGGAGCTAAATGTGAGAACGCCCTCCCTCCTTTAGTAGACTTAGATATCCTAGGAATGACCAGAAGCCTCGAATTTTGTGATCTTAAAGAGCGCGATGGATTGTAGGGCGATAGAAGGTCTGTTAAATACACAGGAGCTAAACCATTTAGAGCTTTATAAGTCAGTAGTAATACTTTGTAATTGATACGGAACTTAATAGGTAACCAGTGTAGAGATGATAAAATTGGTGTTATATGATCATATTTTCTTGATCTAGTAAGAACTCTAGCGGCTGCATTTTGGACTAACTGTAGCTTGTTTATTGAGGATGCAGGACAACCAGCTAATAAAGCATTACAGTAATCTAGTCTCGAGGTCATGAATGCATGAACTAACTTTTCTGCATCTGAAACAGATAGCATGTTACGTAGCTTAGCAATGTTTCTAAGGTGGAAAAAGGCTGTTCTTGTAACATATGAAATATGATTTTCGAAAGTCAAGTTGCGGTCTAGCATAACACCCAGGTCTTTTACTGTAGTGGATAAAGTAACAGGACATCCTTCTAAATTAAAGTTGTATTGTAAGGGATTTTGTGGGTAGTTTTTTAGACCAATAAGTAATACCTCCGTTTTATCTGAATTTAATAGCAGGAAATTACACGTCATCCAGCATTTTATATCTTTTAGACACTCTGTCAAGTTAGATAAGTTAGTGTTTTCATCCTGTCGTGATGAGATATATAATTGAGTGTCATCAGCATAACAGTGAAAATTAATTCCATGTTTTCTTATAATATTACCAAGTGGCAGCATATATATTGAGAATAGCAGAGGGCCTAGGACAGATCCTTGCGGCACTCCATAGTCTACTGATGTTATCTTTGATTTTTCCCCATTTAAACAGACGAAATGGTAACGGTCTGATAAGTACGATCTAAACCAGCTTAATGCCTGTCCCTGAACACCAGTGTAGTTTTGTAGTCGATCTAAGAGTATTTTATGATCTATAGTGTCGAACGCAGCACTAAGATCAAGTAGAACTAGTATTGAGATACAGCCTTGGTCAGAGGCTAAGAGTAAATAATTTGTAATTTTAACTAGCGCAGTTTCTGTGCTATGATGCGGTCTGAATCCCGACTGAAATTTTTCATAGATATCATTTTCTTGCAAGAAAGAGCACAATTGAGCGGACACAATTTTTTCTAGTATTTTAGACATAAATGGAAGATTTGAGATGGGTCTGTAATTTGCTAGGTTATTTGGATCTAATTGCGGTTTCTTAATGAGAGGTTTTATTACTGCCAGCTTGAATATTTTTGGAACATGACCTAAAAATAAAGACGAGTTAATAATATTGAGAAGAGGCTCTTCCACTACAGGTAACACTTCTTTAAGTAGTTTAGTGGGTATTGGATCTAATAAACATGTTGTTGGTTTAGATGCAATGATAAGTTTATTTAGTTCTTCCTGTCCTATAGTTGTAAAGCGGTTTAGTTGTTCTAGCGGGGCCATAATTGAGGCTGAGTCATAAGACACCATAGAGGATTGTACATTTACAATAGTGTTTCGGATGCTTTTATTTTCTCATTGAAGTAATTCATAAAATCATTACTACTATATTGTAACGGAATATTTTGCTCTGGAGATGTCTGGTTATTTGTTAGTCTAGCCACGGTGTTAAATAAAAACCTTGGATTATTTTGGTTATTTTCAATTAGTTTGCGGATATGCTCAGCCCTGGCTGATTTTAGAGCCCTTTTATAACGTGACATACTGTCTTTCCACGCGATTCTGAAGACCTCTAAATTAGTTTGTTTCCATTTACGCTCTAAGTTACGAGTTTCTCTCTTGATAGCATGCGTAGCACTGTTGTACCATGGTGTTTTAGTTTTCTCTCTAACCTTTTTTAATCTAATTGGTGCAACAATATCTAGTGTACTAGAGAAAATGTTGCTCATACTGCTAGTCATTTCCTCTAGTTCATCTGTTTGTTTGGGTTTACTGAGCAGCTGAGATAGATCAGGTAAGCTATTTGAGAATCTATCTATAGTGGTTGGAAGGATTGTTCTGCCTGGTCTATAACGTGGTGCAACATGACAAATTTCAGCAGTGCGTATTATGCAAGTTACCATGTAATGATCAGTGAGATCGTCACTTTGCGGTATAATATCTATATCGGTTGGATCGGTTCCATATGATATAATTAAATCTAGTGTATGATTTAGACGATGAGTGGGACCACTGACGTTTTGCTTCACCCCAAAAGAGTTTAATAGTTCTGTAAACGCAGCCCCTAACGCATCATTTGTATTATCTACGTGTATGTTAAAGTCGCCAATAATTATTGCTTTATCGACATTGACCAATAGGTCTGAGAGAAAGTCTGCAAAATCTTTTAGGAAATCAGCATATGGCCCTGGAGGTCTATATACGGTAGCCAGGGCTAGAGATAATAAGGATTTCTTTCTTACATCTAAGAGCGTAACATTTAGCACAAGTACTTCAAACGAATTAAACCTATGACAAGTTTTCTGAGTAACATTAAGAATATCTCTATAGATTGTTGCAACACCGCCGCCACGACCGATCAGACGGGGCTCATGCTTATAACAGTATCCTGGTGGAGTAGACTCATTTAGACCGAAATAATCATTTGGTTTAAGCCAGGTTTCAGTAAGGCACAGAACATCAAAATTATTATCTGTGACCATTTCATTTACAATAACCGCCTTAGGTGTGAGCGATCTAATGTTTAGAAGACCTAGCTTTAGAAATTGTTTTTGTTCACTGATATTTAGATTTTCTGGTTTAATTACAATAATATTCTTGCTAGATCTTACAGTAGATTTGTTGTTTGGCTTCACTAAGCGAGGAATAGACACAGTTTCTATATAATGTTCTACATTGGTACTTATATCAATTAAGTTGGGACAGCAAAGACTATGATTTGGACTTTGACTTACTAGTCAGATGGTGTGTAGCGTCTTGGAGATGTTGTCCGACAGAACAGCTGGGGTGTCACTGCAGACCATCAGGACGGAAGAGCCTAGGTCGCTCCCAAAACAGATTCCAATTATTTACAAAGAGCAGTTTCTGTTCATTACACCATGACATTAACCATTCATTTAAAGCAAATAATCTACTGAACCTTTCTTGTCCAAGTCGGTACGTGGGAAGCGGTCCAGACACGACGATCGTTGCTCTAGGCGATGTGCTGCGTACCGTCTCGATCAGGCTCCTGTAGTCCTTCTTCAGAACCTCCGTCTGCCGCAGCCTGATGTCATTCGTCCCCGCGTGCAGCACGACAGCTCCGACGCGCTCGTCACCGTTCAGGATCTCGGGAACCTGCGCAGCGACATCAAGAACACGAGCACCAGGAAAGCAGTGAGTGCGCACCTTACCTTTACCCGAGGTAGCACGGACATGGCGGACCATGGAAGTGCCGATGATCACGGCGTCGTCGCGTTCCGACTCGCGAAGAGGGGAGAAGCGGTTCCGGCTGGAGATCTCGAAGACCGGGAGGGGCGGAGAGGTTCTTGCTCTGGTCCTGGCTCGTGTCGTGACCCAGGGTGCAGGAGTGATTGAAGGCAGAGATGATCGCGTCCTCCTGGGCAGAGAAACGCATGGAGTAGACGAAGTCGGAGTCAAAGTCAAAAAGTTACTAACCACTGACTTGTGAGCATCACGCGCTGATCGCCGATCTCGCAGCTCGGCTTGCTTCTCCAGCAGAACACGAATCTGCTTCTCCACCGACTCCAGCTCCAGCCGTACCGAAATCAGCTCGAATGTGTCCTCACCTGCACTCAGAGGTAACGTTAGACACACATCCGATATGTTCGCCATTATAACAGATGAACAGTAAATTAGTAGTAACAGTAAACAGTAAAGCAATCCGATTGTTTTTTTATAAGGAATAGTATCGAGGATAAGTTCACATGATATAAAAATAGAAAGTGCCTGTTTATAATTGAGTGGTAAAGAAGAAAATCAAGGATTAATGAATCAATTCGACAGAGCTCCAAACACAAACACAGACCGCACTCGCATGCGCTTATGCCCCTTTGATGCGGGCTCTAAGCACAATCAACGTGTGTCTGTACTTTCAGAGAAGCTTTCAGAGAAACGGGTGTAAGATGAGACGACGCTCGATAGGCGCGAGGCCACGCGTGAAATGCTAGCGGGCTAAAGGCTAGTAGCCGAGATTCGGAAAGTTGGATCTAAGTAGCGATATCAAAGCAATCCGATTGTTTTTTACAAGGATATTATCGAGGATAAGTTCACACAATATAAAAATAGAAAGTGCCTGTTTATAATTGAGTGGTAAAGAAGAACAGCTCCATCCGTTTCACCCAATTAAAGCATAATATATTTATATAGACACACAAGCCAAGGTAAATCTCTGTATCCATTCTTGATTGACTGAAACACACAACTATAGTTTAAGAACCAGGCAAAATCATTTAATTTAACAACTGTTAGTGTTAGACTAAT
Organism: Chrosomus eos; assembly: GCA_036326025.1. Lineage (NCBI taxonomy): Eukaryota > Metazoa > Chordata > Actinopteri > Cypriniformes > Leuciscidae > Chrosomus > Chrosomus eos. The sequence continues at coordinate 4,109,335 of CM070830.1, read as the reverse complement.
ACAGTTAGATTAAAAATTAGAATGAGATTTCAGTCTAATAGCTGGAAAGAACGCTTTAACTTCACTATCGTGAAAACTATTGATAGTTTGCCAACATACAAGGTATAGCTAGTTGAAATATGCCATCTAACTTTTTAAACATGCAAATAAAACTCTCGAAATGAATGTTCTCTTCTGTATACAATGTAATTAGTGTAACATTTGATGAAAGCAAATATATACATTTATCACGACGGGTTACTGCCTCCATCAGCTGTTGTTGTCTCTGATCTGAACTGCGTACATGTGACGTCACATGGGGCGGGGCAATGCGAACCTCTACACTCCACCTGAGTCCGTTTCACCCGATGCCTTAAGGCTGATGCCTTTTAGTCTGATGCCTTTTTGTCTGATGTCGTTTTGTACGATGCCTTTTAGTCTGATGCCTTTTTGTCTGAGGCTGTTTTGTCTGATGGCTAATTGTACGAGACCTGACACCTGACATTGTTTTTCCTGAGACCTGAAGCTTTTGATGGGAATGCACGATGGAAATGTGGATTCTTCGTCGCTAGAATCCAGGACGAGCTGAAGAGCTGAAGAGCTGAAGAGCTGCCATCTTCCCAACGCGCAGGCTTTGACTGAATGATGAAACTTGAAGCCTTGAAGCATTTGCTTGGGGGCGTTTACCTGTTTTGCATAGACGGCTTAACACATTATCTTGTGAATACCGCGCTCCGTGAGTAGGCGTGAACGAATTAATGTAAATGAGCTCGTAATCAGCTCGACTGGAATCCCTCTATTTTCATACAGATTACAGGAGCTGAGAATATTTGTTTTTAATATAAATTACTTCATTTAAAAGATGCGATCTCAAGCTTTATGCCCGTGGGTATGGTAGGCTGTTTGACTGAATTTTCGTGGAGTTACAGATAATTTCTGAACGCGTTTCAAATTGGAGTTTTTTTATTGTTTTTTATTGTGAGCATACAGAAAAAAAATAAGAAAATGAACAGGATCGATTGATGTATAACACGAAAATGAAAGATCAAAATTAACAGAGGAGTTTGAGTTTATTTTGCATTGCTAAAAAAAAAAAGAGCAAAACTGCGGGGTTGGTTGGTCCCCAGAGGGTTAGGAAGTTTATTTGTTTGTTTAAAATGAAAGTCTCTAAAAACAGTGCAACTTCCTCCCCCGAAGTTGGGTGACTGTGTGTGGGCTCTTCACTGAACTCGGACAGAGAGAATGGAGGTAGTGTACTCCCCAGCTTTAACAGGCTCTTCACTAGGCTCTCACTGGGTGCAGAGAGAGCGAATGGAAGTAAGTATACTTCGCTTGAACCAGCTCTTCACGGGACTCAGACAGAGAGAAGGGAGGTAAGTATACTTCACACTTGAGTCTCTTCCCATTCACAGCTTCAACAGGCTCGTCACTGAACTCAGACAGAGAGAAAGGAGGATAAGTATACTTCGTACTTGAGCAGGCTCTTCACATTCACAGCTTTAACAGGCCCTTCACTGAACTCAGATAGAAATAATGGAGATAAGTATACTTCACAGCTGTAGCAAGCTCTTCACTGGACTCAGACAGAGAGAAGGGGGATAAGTATACTTCACACTTGGGCAGGCTCTTCACATTCACAGCTTCAACAGGCTCTTCACTGAACTCAGACAGAGAGAATGGAGATAAGTATACTTCACAGCTGTAGCAAGCTCTTCACTGGACTCAGACAGAGAGAAGGAGGATAAGTATACTTCACACTTGAGCAGGCTCTTCACATTCACAGCTTCAACAGGCTCTTCACTGAACTCAGACAGAGAGAATGGAGATAATTATACTTCACAGCTGTAGCAAGCTCTTCACTGGACTCAGACAGAGAGAAGGAGGATAAGTATACTTCACACTTGAGGAGGCTCTTCACATTCACAGCTTCAACAGGCTCTTCACTGAACTCAGACAGAGAGAATGGAGATACTTATACTTCACAGCTGTAGCAAGTACTTCACTGGACTCAGACAGAGAGAAGGAGGATAACTATACTTCACACTTGTCGAGGAATTATAGGCTGGTCGCCCGTACACTCTGTGACGTCCCACACTCATGTATACACTGCAACACACTCAATTCATAAGTGATAATGAAAACTCAGCACAGCATGCACAAACCTCAGATCCTTAAGGCAGAGTGCGGGCCCAGACAACAACATCAACAGATGAATCTCCGTGCATTGGTTCAAACAGAGCTCTCACTGCTGTGTCCTTTCCAAAAATCCCTCTTCAGAAAATACACAGAGGATCGTGAACTTCAGCAGTATGTCAACGCAATGCTTCTTCATGGAATAATTAGAATAACCAAGCACTTATCTCAATGATGAATCCAATCTCTCTGCCTCCAGTCTCTTCCTTGCTGTGTCTCTGCTGTGTCTCTGCTGTGTCTCTACCGATCTTTCTCGCTCCCCTGCCTGACTGCTTTCTCTCCAGCGTCAGCTTCTTTTATCCCCTCCTAGTCCAATCGCCTGCTCATATGTTTTCCCCGCACACCTGCCAGTGATTACCCTCGTTAGCTTTCATTCCCGGTGTGTTTTTCCTGCTTCCATGTCTCCCTGGAACTGGCCTGGTGTTACACCGGAAGTGCTCCCCGCCACAACAACTTCTCGGCCTGTAGTTCCGACTTTCGTCACCCTGTGATATCCTCCCCCACCAATGGGTTCTAGTCCCTAGAACTCCTGACCAGCGACCCACTCACCATATCTCGCCGGTGGTTGTCCCTGGTTGGCTCGCTGGGTTGCCCCCAGTTCTGGTTCCCCTGGTACCATGGCCCGGGGGACTGAGGTCTTCTGGGCTGTTGGAACCTCCCTCGAGGGCCTTGAATAATTAGGACAAGGACGAAGTAGATTGCGGTGTAATACCCATTCAGGACCCAACCTCCCCTCCAGACTAAAACGTACACAGGTAAGTCATGATCTCTTTGTCGTTCCACCACATATGGCGTGGCCTCCCACCAGTCACTCAACTTGCTTTTCCCTTGACGCAAAACATCCCGAACCAGTATCCGCTCCCCGGGCAGCAAAGAGGCTTCTCGGGCCGTCCGATCATACAGCCGTTTATTCTTCTCGGCTGCTCCGAACAAGAAAAGACAACGTCCTCTCTTGTCCCTGATGCCCCATCTGAGTATGGTAAGCATGCAACAATGTCTGGACCTGGTCCTCAGGTACCACCACCGGGTACATGATTTCTCGGGTCGCCGGGTCCTGAACAGAACGGCAAATCACTCCTTCCTTCATGCAGAGCCTTTCCCAATGCCCCAGGAGTTGTCTCCCGTGGCAGTCTGTGCCTGTCATTCGGCGGCGGGGGGCAAGGAGCCCTTCTCCAGGCAGGACCGGAGCGTTCCTAGATCTCCATCCCTGCAACTCTCTCCACCGCCTAGGATCCCATCCCCAACTGGCGGGGACATAGACCCCACCGGTCCCTGGGGCCTCCACTACCAGAAGCTCCTCCTCGGACTCATTAGTAGGGGTCGAGGCCGGATCACTCGTGCCGGTGACCGGGACCCTGGAGAGCACGTCTGCGTTCGTATGTTCCCGACCAGGCTGATACTGCAACTGGTAGTCATAATTTGCCAATTGGGCCACCCAACGCTGTTCGACCGCCCCCAACTTAGCCGTGTGTAAGTGCACCAGAGGGTTGTTATCGGTCACCACCAACACCTTAGCCCCCCACAGATAGTCCTTGAAATTTTCGCTCATTGCCCACTTTATAGCCAGGAGCTCGATCTTAAAGTGGTCATATAATGCCATTTTCATACAAGTTAAGTAGATTTTTTAGGGTCTAAATTAAAAGTTTGTAATATACTTTAATAAAAAATTCTCATTAGTATTGTAAGTAAACACTAATTTTACCTGGTCAAGAACAGCTCTGTCTTCAGCACGCCGTTTCAGTGCATATGCCTTTAAATGATAATGAGCTTTGCTCACTCCGCCCCTCTGTTCTGCAGGCATTTTGACACAACGCACGTGGAGTGTCAGTGTTGCCTTGACAACAGTTGAGGGGATATTTTGGAGAAAGAATGGCAGCGGGAGTCTCTTAAGACACATCTGTGCAACCGTATTAGTTTGAACCGGAGTCGGACCCGGAACAAGATGACGGCCGCAAAGAAGTTCGACAATTAAGGCTCGAACAGGACGTTTCTGAATGGTTGGTTAACATAATGTCACTTTGATCTATCTTTGTATGTAACGTTACTGGCAGGGTAAGGCTAGAGTAACTTAGTGAGATGTACGAATGCTATGTGTTTATGATGTATACGTACTCAGTTTGTAATAACACAATAACCATAACGCGTTGTTCATTATAAACGTGGGATTATGAATTATATTGAGAATGTTGTACATAGAAAACATGCCGTAATGTACCCTGAGTGTAAACCTTAGCCGCATTCATCGTGAAGCTAGCAATTTGTAAAGATTAATATAAAGGTTAATAAAGCTCTACACTCACTTCTTCTGGAGGTGCAGCAGGGACAGGAATAGTTGGTACCGTTTTTTTTTTTTTAGGAGCAGCTTCTTAGCAAAACCACCATTATACTGATCCTCGTTTATTAAGCAGTCTGGTGAGAAATGATTCGCGCAAACATGAAAGCATTGACATTGATCGTGGGGAATATTCCCTAAAACAAAACTCAGCCACTGCGTCTTCAGCGGTTTGGATCTAGGAACATTAAAATGACTGTTGTGTTCCTTATTACCATTGATGCCGGTAACGCGTTACTTAGTAACGCGTTACTCTAATTTGACCACTTTTTTCAGTAACGAGTAATCTAACGCGTTACTATTTCAAAACCAGTAATCAGATTAAAGTTACTTATCCAAGTCACTGTGCGTTACTATTTTTGTCATTTTCCTTAGTAAAAATATATATTTATTTCTTCTTGTATCTCGGGGAGTGTACGCGACAAGTCACGTTTTCAGCATGAGGTTCACGTCACGTGTACGTACCATGCAGCAACACAAACGTAAACAACAATGGAGGGAGGGAGAACCCAGTGTGCCTGAATCTTTCTCTATTGCTGTTCAATTACATGATAGAAAATCTAAGGCCTTCAAAAGCCGTACAGCAAACCCATCTAATCTGGTGCCTATTAAACGCCAAACTAAGATCGCTGTGGACAAAAAGTAAGACTGTTAAGTTAGCACTTTTAAACATCCGCTCACTTAAAAATAAATCACTTCTGGTCAACGACTTAATTACCACATACAACCTGGACTTTATGTTTCTAAATGAAACTTGGCTAGAAGACAGCTGCAGTGCAACAGTCATCAATGAAACATCCCCTCCTAACTTTACTTTTATGAGTGTTTGCAGAGCGGGTAAGAGAGGCGGGGGCTTAGCTGCTCTTTTTAAAGATGTCTATCAATGTAAGCAAATATCATTTGGGAATTACCCGTCTTTCGAATATCTGGGTATTGTGTTAAAACGTGCTCCACGTATTTTACTTATCATTGTTTACAGGCCTCCAAAATACTCTCCAGCCTTTGCTGAGGCCTTTACAGAACTGTTATGAATGAATGAATGAATGAGGCATTTATATAGCGCTTTCATATGTACTTCTGTACACCCAAAGCGCTTTACAATCATATCAGGGGTTCTCTCCTCAACCAGCACCAGTGTGCAGCATCCACTTGGATGATGCGACGGCAGCCACAGTACAACGGCGCCAGTGCGCTCACCACAGACCAGCTATAGTTGGAGAGGAGAGAGAGTGATAGAGCCAATTCAGTGGATGGGGATTATTAGGAGGCCATGATTGGCAGGGGCCAATGGGTGGAATGTGGCCAGGACACCGGGGTTACACCCCTACTCTTTACGAGAAGTGCCATGGGATTTTTAATGACCGCAGAGAGTCAGGGCCTTGTTATCAACAATTTCCTCAGAGTTTGACTGTTTTGCCATTGCTGGAGATTTTAACATTTACATAGATAATGCAGAAACCAAAATGGCAAAAAAATCAAAACTGTTTTAAAAACTTTTGATCTGACTCAGCATGTACATGGACCCACACATAATCGTGGACACACTCTAGATCTACTTATCAGTAAGGGTCTAAACATCTCATCGATTGTTATTAAGGATGTAGCACTGTCTGATCATTTCTGTATTTTCTTTGATATTTTGATCTCTCCTGCCATTGAAGCTAGATCTGTGTCTGTCAAGAAGAGATGCTTAAATGAGAACACTAGTGTGCTATTTATGAAGGCTATATCTTTAAAACCAAGCATATCTGCTGACTCTGTTGATTTTCTCCTTGAATCTTTTAACTCAAAAATTAAAAGTGTAATTGATCATATTGCTCCTGTGAAAGTCAGGAAGAATAGTGGTAGACAAAAAGCACCTTGGAGAAACTCAACAGCTGTGCAAAACATGAAAAGACAATGCAGAAGAGCAGAGCGCATGTGGCGGAAGACAAAACTTGTAAGTCCATTATAACATCTACAAAGACAGCATCCATGCTTTTAATATGGAACTAGGCAAAGCTAGACAGACTTTCTTCTCGAATATTATAAACAGCAACTTAAACAACACACACACTCTTTTTGCTACTGTAGAGAGACTGACAACCCCCCCCAAGCCAGATTCCCAGTGAAATGCTCTCAGACAGCAAGTGCAGTGAGTTTGCTTCTTTCTTCTCTGAGAAAATCAATAATACCAGAAAGGTGATCAGCTCATCCTTGAGTTGCGCTGGGGTCAAACAGATCAGACCACTACCTGAGAAAGTAGTTATTATGTCTGTTTTCGAAGAAATTGATGGCAAAATTTTGGAAGAAACCGTACAGCACCTTAAAACATCAACCTGCGCCCTTGACACACTTCCCACATCTTTTTTCAAAAGTGTGTTAAACTGTTTAGAAGCAGATCTCCTATAAGTGGTAAATGCCTCACTTCTCTCTGGGAGTTTTCCAAACTCCCTGAAAACTGCAGTTGTCAAGCCCCTCCTGAAAAAGAGCAATCTAGATAAGACCATATTAAGCAATTATAGACCGATCTCAAATCTTCCTTTCATAGACAAGATCATTGAAAAAGTTGTCTTCAATCATGAACAAATTCTTAAGCTTTAATGGATACTTTGTCAATTTTCAATCTGGTTTCCGATCGCATCACAGCACAGAGACAGCGCTCATAAAGATAATAAACGATATTCGCTTAAATACTGATACAGGCAAATTATCAGTGCTGGTACTACTCGACCTCAGTGCTGCATTTGACACTGTCGATCACAACATACTTCTTGACAGGCTGGAAAACTGGGTGGGGCTTTCTGGGATAGTCCTAAAATGGTTCAGGTCATACTTAGAAGGGAGAGGTTATTATGTGAGTATAGGAGACCATAAGTCTGATTGGACATCCATGACATGCGGAGTCCCCCAGGGCTCAATTCTTGCGCCACTCCTATTCAACCTGTATATGCTCCCAATGAGCCAAATAATGAGAAAGAACCAAATCTCTTACCACAGCTATGCAGACGACACACAGCTCTACTTAGCCCTATCGCCTAACGACTACAGCCCCATTGACTCCCTGTGCCAATGCATTGATGAAGTAAACGGTTGGATGTGCCAAAACTTTCTTCAGTTAAACAAAGACAAAACTGAAGTCATTGCGTTTGGAAACAAAGATGAAGTTCTCAAAGTGAATGCATACCTTCACTCTAGGGGTCTAACAACTAAAAATCAAGTCAGGAATCAAGTCAAGTCAGAAAACTACAGCTAGTTCAAAATGCAGCCGCTAGAGTTCTTACCAGAACCAGGAAGTATGACCATATTAGCCCGGTTCTGTCAACACTGCATTGGCTGCCTATTAAACATCGTATAAATTTTAAAATATTGCTGATTACTTACAAAGCACTAAATGGTTTAGCTCCCCAGTACTTGAGCGAGCTCTTAACGCATTATAGTCCTTCACGTCTATTGCGATCTCAAAATTCTGGCCAGTTGATAATACCTAGAATATCAAAATCGACTGCTGGCGGTAGATCCTTTTCCTATTTAGCACCAAAACTTTGGAACAATCTTCCTAACACGGTCCGGGAAGCAGATACAGTCTGTCAGTTTAAATCTAGACTAAAAACACATCTCTTTGGCTTAGCATACACATAACACATTATAGATTTCTATAATTCAATGTTAGGCTGCATAGATTAGATCAGCCGGAACCGGGAACACTTCCCAAAATTCCTGATGTACTTTGTACATCATAAGAAGGATGGCGTCTACGCTAATATTAGTCTCTCTGTTTATCCCGAGGTTTACCGCAGACCGCCGGATCCAGGGCATATCCAGATCTGATGAAGGACCATCACATGGACACGACGACACGCATTATCAGGGCTGTGAAGGCCCATGGACACCTCACCACTCATCTCCTCACCGGCCGGATGACCCAACCCAACCAGATGAACTGGATAATATCGTGAAAGTTCTGATCCCATCTGACTCCTGACATTATGCTGCCTAACTCATAATCATACACTGTTCATTCGTTGGCCAAAGGAGGACTGGCCCCCCGACTGAGCCTGGGTTCTCCCAAGGTTTTTTTCTCCATTCTGTCACCTGATGGAGTTTTGGTTCCTTGCCACTGTTGCCTTCGCCTTTTGGCTTGCTTAGTTGGGGACATTTAATTTTCAATTGAACAATACTATTACAACATTGTTTTCCTGTTATCTCTGTAAAGCTGCTTTGAAACAATTTGTATTGTAAAAAGCGCTATATAAATAAAGGTGACTTGACTTGACTTGAGTAGTCATGTCAAAGCAATTACTAAATCAGCATACTATCATCTGAAAAATATTGCAAGAATTAGATGCTTTGTTTCCAGTCAAGACTTAGAGAAACTTGTGCATGCTTTCATCACCAGCATGGTGGATTATTGTAATGGACTCCTCACTGGCCTTCCTAAAAAGACCATAAGACAGTTGCAGCTCATACAGAATGCTGCTGCTAGGATTCTGAGCAGATCCAGAAAATATGAACATATCACACCAGTCCTCAGGTCTTTACACTGGCTGCCAGTTACATTTAGGATTGATTTTAAAGTATTATTACTGGTATATAAATCATTCAATGGGCTAGGACCTCAATATATTGCAGATATGCTCACTGAATATAAACCCAACAGATCACTCAGATCATTAAGATCGCATCAGTTAGAAATACCAAAGGTTCACTCTAAGCAAGGAGAGTCTGCTTTTAGCTACTATGCCAGCCGCAGCTGGAACCAGCTTCCAGAAGAGATCAGATGTGCTCCTACAGTAGTCACATTCAAATCCAGACTCAAAACACACCTGTTTAACTATGCATTTACTGAATGAGCTCTGTGCCACTGTTCGTCCGACTGTTTTAATGTACTTTATTTTATTTTTTATTCTAAACTGTTTTAATTATTCTTATTTGTTTTGATTATTTTATTTTCTCCTATGTAAAGCACTTTGAATTACCATTGTGTATGAAATGTGCTATATAAATAAACTTGCCTTGCCTTGCCTAGTGTTTTAGCCCAGTTTGAACCCATCTCTTTTGAAACTCTTCAAGCAGTGGTCCACCAGCTAAAGCCTACCACCTCGCAGCATGACAACATTCCGACTCACCTTTTTAAACAAGTTTTAGATACTGTCTGACCTAGTTTACGGTCCATGATTAATAAGTGCCTGACTGTAGGGACCATGCCAGAGGGTTTGAAACATGCCGTTGTCCAGCATCCTTTTATCAAGAAACCGAATCTTGATCCTTCTGACATGTCAAATTTTAGACCAATTTCTAAACTACCTTTTATTTCGAAAATTATAGAGAAAATTGTGCTGCTACAAATTCAGAGCTATTTGAACATGAATAACATTTCTGAAATATTTCAGTCCGGCTTCAGGAAATATCATAGCACAGAGTCTGCCCTGCTGAAAGTTTTAAATGACATTTATTTAACCGTGGACACAGGTGATCATGCTATTCTGGTGCTATTGGATTTGAGCGCAGCATTCGATACTATAGATCACAATATCCTTATGTCCCGTCTCGAACACCTTGGAGGGATCAAGGGAACTGCTCTTAAATGGTTCAATTCATTTTTGTCGAACAGAAGCTTTTCAGTTTGTCTTGGAGAATTTTCTTCTGCCACAGCCCCTCTTAATTTTGGTGTTCCGCAGGGATCCATTTTAGCTCCCATTATTTTCTCTTTGTACATGCTTCCGTTGGGCACTATTTTTAGGAAACATGGTGATTCTTTCCACTGCTTTGCAGACAACACTTCAAATTTATCTGCCACTGAAACTGAGGGATTCAGATACACTGCAACCTTTATTTGAATGCCTAACCGACATAAAACGCTGGATGTCACTAAATTTTTTTCATCTAAATGAATCCAAAACAGAAGTTATCGTGTTTAGTCCCTCCGATAGGTGTGATACTCAACATCTTAATCTGGAGCAGCTGACTTGTTTTCAAAAACCGTATGTACAAAATTTGGGAGTTCTATTTGATGGCTCCCTCAAATTTGATAAGCAGGTAAACTCGGTTGTAAAATCTAGTTTCTACCATCTACGAGTTGTGGCAAAAGTAAAGCCCTGGCTCTCCCGCAAAGATTGAGAAAAGGTAATCCATGCATTGGTTTCTACCCGACTTGATTACTGTAATTCTCTCTATGTGGGAATTAACCAAAGATCGATCTCCCGACTCCAAATGGTGCAAAACTCTCCGGCTAGACTTTTGCTGGGTGTACGTAAGCGTGATCATATTACTCCGATTTTAATGTCCCTACACTGGCTTCCTGTTCTATACAGAATTAATTTTAAAAATCCAATTATTGGGCTTTAAATCCCTAAACGGATTGGCGCCAGCGTATCTGGCAAGTCTTCTGTCTGGTCATAAGCCATCGAGATCTCTCAGATCTTCAGAACACAGGCTGTTGACGGTTCCAAGGTCAAGACTAAAAATGAGAGGGGATCGGGCCTTCTCTGTCACTGCCCCCAAACTGTGGAATAGTCTCCCACTGAGTATTAGAACTGCTCAGACACTCTCTGGTTTTAAATCCAAGTTAAAAACTCTTCTTTTTTCTTTGGCTTTTAATGTAGTCTAGAGACTGCAAAAGCTCTTTTATTGTTTGTGTGTTTGTTTTCTTGTGTAAATGGTGCTATCTATGAGATTGTAAAGCACTTTGGTCAACTCTGAGTTGTTTTAAATAGTGCTATAGAAATAAACATGACATGACATGACATGACTCGAATTTCTACCGTGGGACTCCACTTGCTGGTTTTCATGATTCATGGTTTTCAGGTTCAAGATAAATCTTTTTCATTACTACCGGAGATGCCAGTTTGCTACATTTCAATTAATTATTTCACCGCACTCAGTGTCCGAATTCACTCACTCGTTTTCATTCACTCCTTCAAGTGGACTATATTAGTGGAGTAATGTAGGGAATAGTGATTGAGAGTATAGGGGGCGATTTCAAACAGAGCTCCTGATTTTAAAGAGAGAGAATTTAGTGCAGAACAGCTCTGCTCAAAGTAACCAATGACCTTCTTCTTACACTAGATTCAGGTGATAATGGCATCCTAATATTACTGGATCTTAGTGCCGCCTTCGATACCGTTGATCACAACATCCTCCTTACTCGTCTTGATCAGCAGGTGGGCATTAGGGAGACTGCATTACTTTGGTTCTGTTCCTATCTCAATGATTGGACTTTCTCAGTATCTATTGGCAAGTTCTTCTCATCTTCTGCTTCCGTTTCATACGGGGTCCCTCAGGGGTCCATCTTGGGTCCTATGCTTTTTAGCCTGTATATGCTCCCACTGGGTAACATCATAAGGAAGCATAACATCCCTTTTTACCTCTATGCGGATGACTCACAGCTGTACTTGCCCCTAAAATCTAGGGATTCCATACAATCTCTTCTGGTCTGTCTCGAAGACATCAAAACTTGGATGGCTAACAACTTTCTCTAGTTAAATATTCTCAAGACAGAAGTCATATTTTCTGGTTCTCCCAAGGCAAGATGCACTATGGTGCAAAATTTAGATCATCTCACCCCATTTATCAAACCTTATGCCAGAAACTTGGGTGTCATTCTTGACTTAGAACTCTGCCTTGACAAACAGATTAGTTCTGTTGTCAAAAATAGTTTTTAATACCAGCTCAGAATGATTTCATTAGACAAGCAGTCTCTTACACAAAGAGCAATAAAAACTCAAGTCCCGCCTGTGAATTCCAACTCTCCGATTGGCCAAGCCGACAGGAAGAGGTTGGCTTTGTCCAAAGTGATAAATCTCTTCCCCCGCCCTCTCTCGCTCTCTTCCTTCCTTGTCCTCGTGTCATTAGAGCCCCTTTCACACAGAGATTCCGGAAAATACACGGATAATGTGACCCGGCATTTGTCCCGGGATTGTTTGATTTCGGTTCATTCACACTGCCAGTGATTTGCCGGGATCTGTGAGTGCGTTCACACACAACCCGTTAATGTCCCGGAGAGCCACGTGACGTCAGGATGAGACGTGTAACGTACGCGTCGAAAACATGTGCACGCGCGCACCTTTCCACAGAGCTGGCGAACGATCGCAGCTTCAGCGCGGATTGTGAGGAGCTCCTGTCTCTGCTTCATTCCAGTTTGCAGACATTTTTTCGTTCTTTCTTTGCTGATGACGAACACAAACTTTCTTCTAAGAGCAACAGAGTCGCGCGATGGCACATGCGTCATCACTATGACACCCCTTACGGCATTGGTTCTGGCTTTTGTTCACACAGCGCGCGTTCCGGGTCTGAACACGGCAATGTTACTAGGTCCCCAACCCGGGATCGATCCCGGCATCAATCCCGGGTCGTGTTTGCGTTCACACAGAAGGCACTCTGGCAATTTGCCGGCAATTTCCCGGGTGCAAAGTGCTGTGTGAAAGGGGCTAATGTAACGTCTCACCTCCGGGCGAGCTCCTCGCCTTTCTTTTATTTGTTTCTAGTTAGTTTGTGTTTTTCAGCCTTAGATAAGTCTCCGTGTTTAATTCCAATCGACGAGTGAAAAGAACACCGTGTGACATATCTCTTCAGCAAATCCATCTACAAAGGAACCTTTGAACACGCGCGCTCGCAGTGAAGGAGAAGCCCGCGCACGTAACCACGTGACGCGCCGAACCGAGAGACGCACACGCGCTTCTCTGTGATCTCCCTTCGGAGATTTTTCGTTCCTGTGAGTCAAAGTTTGTTTTCCGTAGTCGACTCTGTTCACTCCCACGAAGTGAAACGAACTTAGTAATGTTACATCAAAGACTGTAAACCCCTGTTCAACATGCGCGCCAAGCAGCACCATGTGGCGCTTTCACACAAAGGACTCCGCTCACTCACGCGGCCAGACCCAGCCGTTCCAGGAATGCAGCGACACAGCGAGACTCGCTCACACGTTTTTCATTGTCCAAACTTCCTGCATCTGTCATCGTTCGTGTTAATGTTTGTAAATACATGTATTCCTGTAACGTAGTAAATATATATGTAGTTCTGCCTTTCTGCCTTTCTAAATTCTATTATATTCATTGATTGATTCATCTATTTTGCTCATGTCCAAGTCACTAAAGTGTACGATCTAGTTACGAGCTGTAACAAGTTAACTAAAGTTAACTAGCCTATCGTGTAAAACAGGAAGGCTAAATTCCTGGCCAGAAATTATCTTTCCTGTCTCCAAAATTATTCCTGTATGAAAATTGATAATGTTCGCGTGATGAGCTTGCTGGACAAGCAGATCACAAGATCAAATTAATTCACAGGGATACCCTCAGAGGAAGCCAGATAAACCTAATTGACACATTAATATATAATTATAATCCGTTGTGATTGAATATTGATTTACAGTTGAGCTAAATTTTACCTGTCTGTAAAACGTGATCTATGCAAATTAACTATAACCAGTTTGTGGTTAGTTGTCGAGATACACATGAATGCAGATTCAGGTTAACAGATTATCATCCCTACTCGGGAGATTAAATTAAATGTAAAGTTGATCTGGTCCAAACATGTATGAATAATTATTAATTACCAATTATTAATTATGATATGCAAATTTCCCCACTGATTAGATCCACCCTTAGTCTTTACAAATTGGTGGAGGATATGCTTGACACACTTTAAACTTGTTTTGAGCAAATCAGTTTTCAATCTATGTATATAAGGTGATTTAATATTGTACGTGCGCCTCGAGTGAGCGAACGCAATGCGAACTCACCGGCTGGCTGAAGGCAAAAAGCCGTTTCAGTTCAGCAAAACTAAAAAGTAAACTGCAGTTTCATAGTTTCATAGTATTAAATTTGTCCTACAAAAGACGAAGAAACCTCTTTTGAATGACGACATTTTTAATGTTAAACTCCCCTGTCCGAGCGAGGTTCTTCTGTCAGGGTGAAGACAAGATTTAGTGAAACGATGCTCTTTCACTATTTTTAAAGGCCTGATATTATAATCGTTAGATTAACGATAAACTCCTGCTTAAACATTGACGTAGCTACTCAATTGTATTAAACCTAAAGCTTATTTAATCATAAGTGCTATTTGATATATATTATGGGAGTCGAAAAAACAGACGAATAATTCCTGTTTTATTTATGCACAGCGCAGGAGCCCTGCCAGACGTGTTTGTTAGAATATAGCACAGAGAAATTCAAAACCTAAAAATATTTTAATCATAAAATGCTATTTGATAAATGTTATTTGGATCTGAACAACAGACGTATAATTCCTGTTGTCCATATTAATGTGCGGAAGCGAAGAAATCCTTCCGTGCACACGTGTGTCGAATAGGAAAAACCCGCCGAGGTTTAAAATTTATAAGCAAACACGTATGAATCATAGTGCTAATTGTTTGTGGGAATCGAAAAACAGATGCCTAATTCCTGTTGTCCCTATGTGGGTGTGTAGCGAAAAAAAAAAAAAAAATCCTGCCACACCGTTTTGTGAAATCTAGCACCAAAAATCCGCTGAGATTTAATTTTGGATAAGTGTGATCATTACAGAAAACAAAGCGTCTGCACGCACAAATTTGAATCACACATGGAAGCAGGCGGGTTGTTATTCCGCTGACAAACACTAGAGGGCAGCCCCTAGGCCTAAGTGCTTGACAGTTCTCGAAATATGCACCGCCCCCTGACTTCATCCTGCATGAACGGAATGTCGCCATCGTGTGGACACTAGTAACAAGGTCATCCTTTCCTAAACATTTTCTCTCATCACAATTTCAGATTTTTCCAGTGAATTTCTGAAATTGTGTTTCTAACTTTCAATGCATGTGCAAGTTCCAGTTTTACTAACATGATTTCACTCCCGACTGTACACTTATTTTGAATTTGGGTCAAAACACATTTGAACTTTAAAATTTAAAGTTAAGTCTCAGGTCAGTCACTGACGCCCACTTAGAGGGAACCCCTTGTGGCCTCCCCTGCTAAGTCAGCTCATCTCTTATTTTCTACTCTCATTCTGTGGCTTTCTCCCAGTTGGTTTTATTTTGGTTATTATCATCATCAAATATAATGCCAACCTTTAATTTCCTACACTTATTTAAATTTGGTTTGAAACAAACAAATTTCAAGATTAATTTGAATTAAGTCTCCTTCCCTGTGGGGAATGGTTTTATGGCTTTATTTCTATATTTCCTTTTTCAAATTATTTTTAATAATTTTGATTTGATACATTATGACAACTGTATCCTTACTATTCTAGAAGTTACTTAACATCTATGCATACGCTTGATTTGAATTTATTTAAACCAGTTTGAATGCAATTTAAACCAAGTTCTCTGTCAGAAGGTTGACCACTAAGAGGAAGTGACCCAAACGCGCCACTACAGCTGGCTTCCTCCTGTGCTCTTCCTGCTGCACTTAATCTCTTCTCTGAATGGAGGCTAGGTTGTTCTGATAATTAACATTGTCATAATTCCCTTTTTGTTTGTACCATAATTTTAGTAAAGCCATTGCCTTTGATTTTTCTACAAAAAAAAATTTGACACTCAATTTGATTTAGATAGAGAGAGCTTGAATTCATGTGAAGTTCACTTGTCCTTCATCCTGTTTTGTGTTTGTAGGTAGAAATTTCTCTCGTGCTGTGGTGATTTGACAGTCATCTCTGCTTGGAGTCCAGCATGCTGGTTCATCTGACCTGCTTCACCAGCGCTGACTGAGCGCGAGTCTCGGACTTTCCTGTATCTCTCCGTTAGTGCGGCCCGCAACACGACACCACCAATTTATCACAGCGGTTGTGTTCACAGGTTGCTTGAGAGGGCGCACATCGGTACAGATATATGGAAGGGCCCGGGACACTGCTGTCAAGTGTTTGGCGACGACAGAAAGACCAACCACGATGCTGACTCCAACTAGAGAGACCTGCGCTGGACGGATTTTTCCGTCCCGCTCCCGCCCGCTCCCTCAAGATTTTGTCCCGCTCCCGCAAAAATATATGTTATTTTCTCCCACTCCCGCCCGCGACAATCAAGTTTCGTCCCGCTCCCGCCCGCAATATCCCGCCCAGTTGTTTTATTTTTAGGAATAGCATGTCGTTCACTGATGAGGGCTTCAGATTAATCCGTCTCTGCTCCAGTATGCGAGCGACCGCAAATACTGAAAGCCCTCTCCGATGGTGTGCTGGAAGCTGGAATGCACATTTTTCTGTTGTTACCTCTTTTAGTGCACTTGACACTTTCGACTGACTTGCCGTAAACGTCAGGGAAGTTTGCCTTTCAAAATGGTGCACACATGACACTTCAGACCTGAAGTTACAGACTTACGTGAGTATTTTGCTGCATTTAACAGCTCGCAAAAGGAAGGTGATTTCCATTGCTGTCACATTGGCCTACTAGGCTACTAAAAAACATTTCCAAATATCAGACTTTTCTTTGTTTGGTTTTGTAGTTTTGCATGTTCCTTTCTTTAATAATGAACTAATATCTGTAGCACTAAACAATCCACCAGACATTTTGCCTCTGTGTGGTATGTTCAGGGGCGCCGCCAGGAATTTTGGGCCCCATGACAAAAAATCACATTGGGCCCCCTCTGCGCAGCTGTTGTCACCACATCTCTAGGACCTAACTATGCTAGGACAAAAGCTTTACATAACTCTAATCAAAGGCTTGCAACTGTCTTGCTTCTTGTAGTTCAATACTAGTACTAGCACAATATTTACTGCTGGTGATTTATAAATGCAAGTCTGCATACAGTATGCATTTCAATATTTGTGTGTGTATGTGTGTGTGTGTGTGTGTGTGTGTGTGTGTGTGTGTGTGTGTGGTGTGTGTGTGTGTGTGTGTGTGTGTGTGTGTGTGTGTGTGTGTGTGTGTGTGTGTGTGTGTGTGTGTGTGTGTGTGTGTGTGTGTGTGTGTGTGTGTGTGTGTCAAACAAATTGCCCTTCATGATGGAAAATAATAAAGTTTGTATAGATGTCATTTACGGCCAAAATTCAGTCTAAATGAACGGATCAAACTGGATTATTTAATACTGTCTGTAACTTACATGCAGGTTGAGGTAAGCTACTTATTGTTTCTAACTGCATCTATTGTACAGACAGGAGATTGTTTTTTGTATTATTTTTTTAATTGTCATAATGGGCAAAAATAATTTTTGTTGATGTCATAATTTTTTGTTATGGTAAAAAAAAGAGCAAGAGAGACAGAGAACCCCACACAGACTCCCTGGAATGATGCTAAGTCATTAACACAATGTTGCTCACCTTCTTCACTGGGACAGGGACAGGGAGGGGTGCAGTTAGAATGGGGAGACTGGGGTGCTGCTGACTCATCTGTTGTTGTTGTTGTTAAGTCTGCTAAAAGGGGCATGGATGATTCAATATGAATATATTGCTAAACGTTTCCCTGCACTTATTAAATGTTGATGAAATGTAGGCTAACACTAGCCTGTAGCTAGCTAGCTTATTTCACTATGAACAACAGGTTAATACCACTCACAGACTAAAGGCTACCCACCTTTCTTTTTGAAAAAACTGGTATAAAAAACTGGCCTTTCTTTAGTCTTTCCTCTCTCTCTCTCTATCTTTCCTCTTCTGGAAACCAGATTTTATTTTACAATTCGACATTATGGTCTCTCTGTATTTCTAGCGCGCCGGCGCCTTCACTGTGCGATTGACTGTCTGCTAAACACCGTCACCGATGCGCTTGCTTAGGCAGGACCAAACCATTTCATGCAGATACATGGGGGTGGTCGGTCAATATGGATATTTACTTTTGGTCAATGGGATAAAAAACTTGTATTGCCAAAATAAGTCAAATCAAAGACATCATTTAATTTATTGTTATTTGAAATTTATAATTATGATGTTTTATATATTTTAAAAAAAAGTTTTTACCTATTTGCTGGGCCCCCTGTCAGTCAGGGGCCCTTGGAATTGTCCTAACTTTTCCCCCCTATACGGCGCCCCTGGGTATGTTTGGCTGTTCTGCGCCTATGAAAGCTATTTAATTTGCGGGAGTGCAGCGTATCATCCCTCCCGCACCTCATCATTCCGCCCGCTCCCGCAATGACCTTTCAAAATTTGTCCCACGCTGCACTGTTTTGCGTCGCGACCCGCGGGTCCCGCGGTACTCCCGCGGGACTCCCGCGGGAGTGCAGACCTCTAACTCCAACCCGAATGACCTCATTTCACCCCAGGCAAACTAGGAAAAGGTATTAAACCCATCCACTTAGTATTGGCCACAGAATCTAAAGATTCCCCGATCATTGAAGTGTCTGGCTCCCTCCGCCTCTCCGAGCCACAAACCGCAGACTTAGGCCTCCTTTTCCCCTGTAACACTTCCTGTGTACTATTAACGCAATTTCATTACAGACCTTTCCATCTTTGATGGTTGCATGTTACTTCAAACCTTGCTATCTTGCCATTGCTCTTTTCTGTTGTGCTCTGTTCCTTTCAGTTCACCTAGAGACAGAACCTATCTGAGACAACAAGGAACGCTGAATAATAGTTAGACAACCAAGCCGCTAGCATCAACAGGTGACCCCGAAGCTACCGCCCTGTTAAATTTTATTCAGGCCCATGCTGACCTAACCAAATTGTCCCACCGAATGATTTAACTGTCTGCATCAGTTAACCAAAATTTTCATACACGGCATTGCCCTTATTATAGCTCGTTAAACGTAGAATGAACTTGCCTTGGTCACTCTGTGTGTGTTGTGTTCCTCTCGCCTACATTGAAACCAGTATGTTCCGGTCCTACAGTCCCACAACCCGCTGGGACAACCTGGAGACATGGTTCAGCTCATCGCACAAGCACGTCTCCATGAAAGGAGCTGCATCGCCCTGGAGCACGAAGTTGCAACGCTAAGGATGCAAGCCAAGGATGACAACGACCCCGAGCTACAGAAGGAAGTGGAAAGACTTCAAACTGTCCTGTCAGATCTTCATCGACACACAGACCGAAGAGAGCAGTCAGAGAAAAGAACCAGAGAGGAACTCAACGAGAAACTCTGACAAAGTGAAGCCCCTTGCACAGAGCAGAGACTGAACTTAAAGACACTCGAAAGCCACGGCCTGCGGAAAAAAAAACTCGCAAGAGGCCCGTGCTACCATCCACAAGCTCGTTCAGCAGAGACTGAACTAAAAGAAAGAGACACTAAAGCCATGGCCTTTGGAAACACTTACACACTGGCCGTGCTGAAATCCATGAACTTACTCAACAGAGACACGATCTCAAAGACGAACTTGACATTTTTCCCACAGAGTTGAAAAAAAAGAGTTTTTTATTTTTTTTTATTTTTTATTTTTTTATTTAACAGTCAGACATACATACAAACCAACATAGTACAGTAGTGAGCAATCTTGTAAATCCATAATTCCAGAAGTGACATAAAAGTGATATAATTGTTTGATATAAGTGTGTATTTGAGCGGGTGTGAGTGTGGGTATGTGTATGTGTGTGTATGCGTAAACAAAGTAACCATTTATTATTTATTACCATTGTCATTACCATCACCACCCCACTCCCCACTACCACCATATTGCCAATATTGTGTTGGTCGATTTTTATTTCCATCCTTCCTCCTATGTAACAATTGCCATTGTCAATGCCGTATAAAATAAAAGATGGTATAATAAGATGATAAGATAATATAAGATAACCTTCCCCCACATCTCAGCAGTCCCTATCTTTTCCTAATTTTTTTTTTTTGTGTGTGTTATGTGCAATGTCTAAGGTGCATTAAAAGAGGGAGTACAGTGCGAGAGTGTCTCAAATGGGGACAGAGATGCTGTCCCGTTGAAACCACTTCTCGTCTGTCTTGCCTGCCCTGGTGTTTGTGAGGTTTTCCATATATACATATTCTTTTTTTTTTTTTTTTTTTTTTTTTTCATTCTATGTTGTGGTGCATTAAAAACCCATGAAGAGATAAGGGGGGAATTATTGCAGTAGTGATGATAATGACATTTAATTCCAATACAGCATTGATAATTATAATAATAATGATAATAATAATATTATTAATAAATGATAATGATGATGGCAGTGGTGACCGCAATGGTGAGAGCAAAAGACAGCAACAACAGCAATTACAACAATGAAAAGATAAAAGTGAAAATAGTAATCATAACAATAACAGTGAAGATAGTAATAACAATGATGACATAAACAAGTTCAAATAACTAAAATGCATTAATATTCGTGGGTTGGTTAAGAAGGTGGGAGGAGTCGGAGTTGAAAACAGAGAAAGGATTCATAGCTGTAAGAGGTCAGAAAGTGTTGGACGGCAGAGGTCAGTTTCAGATGCGTAATCATGAAGGGGAGATGCGTATTCCATTGCAATGAAGTCTGTAATAAGATTTTTCCAAATGTTAATGTGTAATTTATTTCTAGTTTTCCAGTTCATGAGGATAGTTTTCTTGGCGATGGTTAGAGCTATGAGGAGTATTTTAGAGTTTATAGTTTTATCAGTGATTGTTGTCAGGTCCCCCAGCAAGCAAAGAGAAGGCGACAGTGGGATGTGGCAGCCGACTATAGTGGATAGTGACTGTGTGACCTCTTCCCAAAAGTGTTTGATTGGAGTCTAGTGCCAGGTTGCATGGATGTATGTATCTGTAGAATTTTGATTGCAATGTGTGCAAACTTCTGATGTGAAACCCATTTTAGCTAATCTGCTGCCAGTGTAATGTGTTCTGTGAAGTATTTTGTATTGTATTAACTGAAGATTCGCATTTTTGGACATGAGATAGATGTTTTTACAGATTTGGGTCCAGGAGTTGGCATCAGGGGCTATTGAAAGATCGTTTTCCCATTTTATTGTTGGTAAGTATATGGTCTGAAGTTGGTTTGAAATCATTTTGTATATTTTAGAGAGAAGTTTCTTTGGGGAGGAAATGTTGACCAAGTCTGATATTGCCGGTGGAAGTTCTAAATTTGTGTCTCTGATGTTTATTTTTGTCAGAACAGAAGATTTGAGTTGTAGGTATTTTAAAAAATCGTTGCTCCCGATGCCATACTCCTGGGCCAGTTGCGGAAATGGTGTAAATGTGTTAGATTTGAAAATGTGCTTAATGTGGGTGATACCCTTTTCCGCCCATGTGTGAAAATTCAATGTTTTTTTATTGCTTATAAAGTCACGGTTGTTCCACAGTGGGGTGAGGTTAGATGGAGCTAATGTAGAATTTGTGATTTGGTGAAATTTCCACCAGGCTGTCAGAGTGGCAGATATAGTTACTGCATTAAAACATGCGTGTTGTTTAATTGATTTGGTGAGGAACGGTATGTCAGCTATTATCTAATATAGAATTTGACCAACTTTACCTTACCTGAGATTAAACAAAATAAGGTAGAAGGTGCTAATGATCTATATATAAAAGAAGAGAGTAGGTCCTGCACCATAAAACAATACATATGTATGTAAGGGTTAAATGTTGTCATGCATCTTAATACTGCTGCAATATGTTGCATATAGGAGCTGGTGGGTGGGGCGAGGCGGGGTGAGGTAGAGCTTTTTTTTTTTGAGAGAGAGTGAATGTATATGTATGTGCTGAATTGTCTGTGTCTTTATCTCGAGGACCCCCTCGAAAACGAGATGTTTCATCTCAAGGGGTTATCCTCAACAATAAATTCAATAAAAATTCAATAATATTAATGAGTTAGAAGAAAATGTTTGATTGACGGATGTTTCAGGTATTATCCCATAATAATGGACATGCTGAGAATGATGTGATATGATAAATTATGTTATATGATAATTATCTTATCAAAGGGGCCTGTTATGTTTCCCACTGACATAACATGTATAAAACACTTGGGGTAAACCACCTTCAAATAACACAGCCAACATTCAGGGATACTTTACTTCTTCTGGGACTCACTGGAATACCTGGGTCACATAACTGATGCGGAAGGTTTGCACAAGTCACCTAAAAAAGTAAGTGCAATTGTCAATGCGCCAATTCCATCAAACATCACACAACTGAGATAATTTCTCGACCTGTTAAACTATTACGGGAGATTCATACCCAATCTGGCAAACATAGTGAATCCTCTGAACGCCCTGCTGTGTAAAGGGAAACGTTGGCAGTGGTCTGCAGAGTGGGATGCTGCATTCAAAAAGGCAAAAGAACAACTGCTGTCACAAAATGTCTTGACACAACTTAAGGCATTGGTGCCGTCATTTCCCACATGCTACCCAGCGGTGAAGAAAAGCCAATAGCCTTCGCATCGCGCACACTTAGCAAGACAGAACAGAATTATGCACAGATTGAGCGCGGGGCTCTGGCCATAGTGTTTGGGGTCAGAAAATTCCACCAGTATCTCTACGGACGGAAATTCACGCTTTTCACAGATCACCGCCCCCTTACTACGATCTTTGGGCCGCAAAAAGGAATTCCGTCTATGGCGGCAGCGCGGATGCAAAGCTGAGCATTACTTTTGTCTGTGCACAACTATGCAATAGAGTACAAAAGAGCCGAGCATCGTGCAAATGCTAATGGTCTTTCCCGTCTGCCGTTACAAGTAGAGCACAGTGAGAAAAAGGATGCCGTAGAGCTGTTTTACCTCGGACAGATGGAGAAACTCCCTGTCAGTGGCACTGATATCCGACGTGAGATTATGAGTAATCCAGCCTTGTCTACAGTCGTCGAAATGGTCATAAAAGGTACTCAAGCTGTCAACCTGACTGGTAATAATGAAGTCTCACCTTTCATGTCCAGACGCAATGAGCTGTCTGTCCAACACGGGTGCTTAATGCGAGGCATGAGAGTCGTTGTTCCCCTTAAGCTGCGGAAAAGAGTACTGGAGGTACTGCACATTGGTCATCCAGGAATTGTCCGGATGAAAGCCATTGCTCGCAGTTATGTGTGGTGGCCTGGGATTGATGTTGACATTGAACTGTGTGTAAAAATGTGTCAGTCATGTCAACAAATACAGAAAATGCCATCCCAAGCACCCCTCCACCTATGGGAGTGGCCAAGCAAACCATGGAAGTGCATACATGTAGATTTTGCTGGGCCATGTGAAGGTCACATGTACCTAGTTGTGGTTGACGCACATTCGAAGTGGTCTGAGGTGCAGTTGATGACATCAGTGGCGGCGCCAGGGGGGAGCTAGGTGGTGCTGTAGCTCCCCCTATAATAGCCAAAGCACCCGCCCAGCACCCCCAAGAAATGTTTGTAATTTTTTATATTTATATTTTAATGTCATGTTTGAATAGTCTTTTTCATGTTGTTAAAAATGGAAAAAAAAAAAAATTAATATATATTATATATATATATATATATATATATATATATATAATTATATTTATATAATATATAATTTTAGTTAAATCAATGCGCGGCATGTGATCTTCTTTGGCCAATGGGCGCAGCTCCCGCTGAACGTTTGACCTTAACGTTTGTGATTGCAGCTTGTTTTAGTTTGGACATTTAGCACAGTAAAACTTACACCACATGACCACAATGGATCGTTTTTTGCTCCCTAAACGTCCACGTTCTTCCGAGTCACAAGGAAAACGCGACTGTGAAGGTGCAGACACATCGCTCGTCGTCACAAAGCCCCAGGAACAAGAAAATCCTGGGGATGAAGACGAAGGAGAATCGCCGGCGACTTCCATGGAGGATGCTAACGTCACGGTTTGTGCTGCAGCAGGTGCTGATATTAGCAGCCATCCTCAAGAGGGCCCAAGGAGGCCAGTCCTTCTAAAATACCCCACACGGCAATTTGGGAATCAGCAGAGAAGTTTTAACAAAAGTTGGATGGATCAGTATTAACGGCTGGAATACAGCGTGGCCAAAGATGCAGCATTTTGTTTTGCGTGTATGCATTTTTTGAAAAAATGGCACGGATTTCATTTAGAGCCAACATTTACCAGCAACGGATTTCACAACTGGCGGAAAGCATCCGCATCTCTGAAGAGCCATCATGAAAGTATGGGGCACAAATTTGCAATGGAAGGATGGAGTGAGTTCAAGCAAAAAGAGTCAAGCGGATCTAAAATAGCAAACATGCTTGATAAGGGACATTCCGCATTAATTATTGAGAACAGAAAATACATGAAAGCTGTGGTGGAGAGCCTGCGCTTCACAGCCCTTCCAGGGCATCGCACAGCGAGGCCGCAGAGAGGGTGAGGAGTCACACAACAAGGGAAACTTCCGTGAGCTGCTGGATGTCATTGCTAAGTTTGATTCAACAGTGGACAAAAAGTTAGCTTCTAACCCATCTAACGCCAGATACACTCATCATGAAATTCAAAATGAGATATTTGCTGTAATGGCAGAAATGATAAGAAAGAAGATAAGTAATGAGGTGAGTGATGCCGAGTGCTTTGCTGTTTTGGTGGATGAGAGTAAAGATACGAGTAAAAAAGAGCAGATTTCTGTTATTGTGCGGTATTTGCAGCCAGAGTCAGGGGAAGTGCGTGAGGAGTTTTTGCATTTCACTGCCAATCAGAGGGATTGGATGCAGACTCTCTGCTAGCCAGCATCAAACACACACTCAGTCAGTGTAACATTGATATACATCGCTGTGTTGGTCAATGCTACGACGGAGCATCCGTGATGTCAGGATGTAATAATGGTGTGCAGGAAAAATTCAGAAAGGAGGTGCCGCAAGCCATCTATATACATTGCCACGCACACAAGCTGAATTTAGTGTTAGTGGACTGTGTACATAATGTCAGCGCTGCAGCAGAGTTTTTTGAGACCATATAAATGCTCTATAAGTTTTTTTCTGGATCCGTGGTGCACGATCTATTCATGAGAAAACAAAAAGAGCTCGCCCCGACAGCACAAATAGTGGAACTCAAGAGACTGTGCGATTCTCGCTGGGCTTGCCACTATAATGCGATCTGTGCCGTCAAGAAAACTCTCCCCGCTCTGCGAGCCACTTTGCGTGATGTCATCACTCAGTCAAACTCACATCGGAGGGTAGAGGCAAGAGCCATTAGTGCCATCATCGATGAGAAGTTTGTTTTGCATCTCATCATGTTTGAGGATTTATTTAGAACAACAAAGTTTATGTCAGATCAGTTACAGGCCCCCGATTTTGACCTGGTTGCGGCAGAGGATTTGGCCCAGTCTGTAATTAATGCTCTATCAGAAAAGCGCACAGATACTAAGTGGAAAGAAATACAACAACAAGCAGAGACTCTGTATGCAAACACAGGCACAACACATCCTTCACGCGAGAAAAGGCAGACCCAGAAAACTCGACACCTGGAAGATTTTATTGTGGAGGCCCCGATAGAGAGAACACAGATAGACAACACCGATGACATGAAAATGCACTCTTTCTATCCAGTTATAGACAGGTTGATGGTGGAAATGATTCGGCGCTTTTCAACAGAGACAAATTACGTACTGAGAGGTGTACCAACTCTCAGCCCAAAACACACATCGTTTTTGGACAAACAACCTCTGCTGCCCATGGCCCGACACTATGGTGTCAGTGAGGAAAACCTGTCAGCATCAGGTGCGGCGGCTTCTGCAAAGGAAGGAAGAACAGGGACATGCTATCCATAGCACACAGGAGTTCCTATCCTTAATGCGGCCATATAAAGATGCATTTATGGACCTGTACAAGTTAATATGCATAGCCCTGACTCTTCCTGTCACATCAGTGAGCTGTGAACGCAGTTTTTCTTGCCTAAACTGTGTAAAAAACTACCTGAGGAACAGCAGTGGAGACACTAGGACCAGTAATCTGGCACTTTTGGCTATAAACACGGAGAGAACGAGGACCCTTGACTGTGACAACATCATTGATGCCTTCGCACTCAATCACAGCAACAGGCGTATTGTTTTGTTGTGAAGACGTCTATGGTAAGTGCTTGATTTCCCCCTCTGTTGGCTGTTACAAATTTCATTAGACTAATGTTGATAACTGGCTGTGTGATTTCGTGATTTCGTGAGCATTTTAGGCCGAAGCGTGCATATCTGTTGTCTTTTGTTGCTGCTGTTTGCTGCTCCGTTGTATTCAGGGCTCGACTGTGACAGCTAGTTGTGTGAAATATTATTTTCAGAGGTTTACATTGCATGGCAGACTTATATATGTTGTATTTATAGCCCTTGTGCTGAAACTTTTACATATATATATATATATATATATATATATATATATATATATATATATATATATATATATATATATATATAATGCGGGCATGTACGCGTGTGTGTAGGCTATACCAAGGGTGGTCCGATGTGACCTCCGTAATGAAACGCCCCAAAATTCAAAGCACCTTCTCTTAAGTGTTAAGCATCCCCATAGCACCTGCAGCCGAAAATCTCTGGTGCTGCCACTGGATGACATCAACAACTGCAGAAAGAACAATTGAAGTTTTGCGGAATATCTTCAGCCATTATGGTCTGCCTGAAGTCCCGGTGAGTGATAATGGACCACAATTTGTATCTCAGGTGACTTTCCTGAAGGCCAACCATGTGAAACATATCCGTTCCACCCCATATCATCCAGCAACCAATGGACAGGCTGAAAGGTTTGTTCAGTCACTAAAACAAGCACTGAAGACGTCTAAGGGCTCTTCTACTCTTCAGAGACGGCTGGAAACATTCTTGCTGACGTACCGCAACACACCACACCCGACGACAAGAGAGTCCCCTTCCTTGTTGTTTTTGGGACGACAACTGCGCACACGTTTGGATGCCTTGAAACCAAGTGTGACAGCTGCCGTGCGACTCTCACAGACCTCCCAGGTCCTCCGCAGAGCTGGCCGTTCGAAGCCAAGACAGTTTGGAGTCGGTGATGCTGTGCTGGCTCGTGATTACTGAGGGAGAGAAAGATGGACATCCGGTGTGGTGACGGCTCAAAGTGGTCCAGTATCTTATACTGTGGATGTAGGAGCTTCTGAGGAATGGCGACGCCATGCTGATCAACTCTTGTCCATTCCGAAGCAAACTGCTGAAACTCAGGTGACACAACCACCTGACATCAGTGATGTGTCTGTTCCTGTACAGACCTCTGTAGATGACACTTCTTCGGCACCACCAACAAGGGAACAAGATGTTAACAGTGACACATCAGTAGAGCCTCAGATAAACCATGGCAAACTCAACATTTCATCAGTGCAGGTCAGACGTTATCCAGCCAGAGTGATTAAACCACCCAAATGTCTGACATTATAGAGCCATGAGACACCCCTGCTGGACTAAACTGTAATTAGTTCTGTTAGTGAGCCTGTTCTGACATGGGGCAGAATAATCCCTGAACTGGCTCGAGGCAAGAGGCAATCTACCCTCTACCTCTGAAAAAAAAAAAAAGCATAATTTTTGTGTAACTGAGAATGCATTGTTTTTTTTGTTTCTTGATTAAGAGAGGAAGAAATGTTATGTATGTAATACTGCTATTCCCCCATTGTTCCTGTAGGTGGCACTGCCACTTGCAAGGGCGAAATTGTCAATCACACATTGGGGGGGACAGCTGTGGGACTTTTTTTGTTGGCGCATGCACACATTTTTTTAATCAAAATAAAATAAAAGTCAGAGTCCGAATGTTTGTATGATTGTATAACACAACAAGGAATTGTATTACATCTGATCGTCAAACCAACGTATTCTTACAGGATAACAATATTCTAATATCAAGTCTTGAGCAACGACAGTAAAACAGTTATGTACTAATGAGGGAAAATGCTGTTTGTTTTGTACAAATTTAAACAAAAGTAACTTCTCAGTTTAAAAATAAACTTGAAGTGCTCAAGCCACATATTATAATAAATACAGTTTGTAGGCCAATGTAGGCTCATACAGTAGGTCCTATTTTCAAAATGCTGTATTTAAAAAAAAAAATTAGGAAGAATATTTTTGCATCACAATTAAATTCTTGACACATCTTTATAAATCAAACACAAAGTAATAAACTTCAAGAAGGTTTATGAAACCTATAAAGTACACAGCCGCTAAATACTGGCTATTAAGTACATTTGACAAGCTTGTCACTGACCGCTCCCCACAGAAGAAATTTTTGAAAAATAACCCCTGAAATTCATACATTATATATATAATAATATATATTATATTATAATGCAACTTATTTATAGAATAGCAAAGTAGGCTTAATCAATACAAGACTGAACCACATAGATAAAAGCTATCATGATCATTTTGCCAACAATGAACCATGGATTTTAGTTTATGATACGTTTTATTTTTAACCTAAACAAATACAACATAGAACATTCAAAACTCATCGGCTTAGACTGCATTTGAAGAAAAATAAACAACAGTTTTCTGTAGCCTTGTGCGAACTTATCTAATAAAATTAGACTTCTATAATGTTCTTTCAGGTGCAAAAAATATTATTTTTAATTTAGTAGTTTTTCTTATCATAGCCTACAAATGTCTTCAAAAACACATTTTACTCGATTTACTGAAGCCTGTAAAACGCATTTGCAGCTCGCACATTGAGCGTCTGGCTCGCTCATAGGCTGCGCTGCGGCAACTGTACATCCAATGGCGTGCGCGCCTCTGGCGTGCGACCAATGAGCCAACTCTACGTCATTACACGTCAGAGCCAGTCAAGGGGGCGCCAAGTCCCCGAATTTGCCATTATTCGGTTGTTAAGTCTGACGTCACGCGTGACGTTTAGCCTCTTCCGGGCCCAAGCGCTCCGCTCGTCTTTCAGATCCTAGATTACATAAACCCTTTTCTTTAAAGGGCTTTTTTTTGCTTCAGTGCCAGTGGGTGTTACTAGGGATTAAGGGATAGCACCCACTGGCGCCAAAGTTTCTTCATTCGTTTAAGATTTGTAACTTACCTAATCAACTGCCGCCATTTTCTCTTATCTTTCTCGTCACAGGGAAAGCGGTAGATGACAGTTAAATGTCACTTGTTTTTTTTAACTCCAATCTATTAAAACTACACGGGAACAGGTTAAAACTCCGGCGAAAGCGGTAGGTAGGTAGAGAGGACCCGGCCTTTGGACCCGGAAACAGGAGCGCTTACGTCACGACTTAACAACCGGATAGAGCTCCGGAAGCTGACATCACGCAATCTAAACTCCGCCATTTTGGCAGGCAAATCAGCAGAGCGCCAGAGCGGTTGTAGCAGTGATATCGATAGCGGTCGAATGATTTAATGTCTATTTAAAATTAAAAACCAAATTTCAGCATGGTGGACAGCTGCTGTGCACCTGGATGCCAGAACAGGCGGATGAAAGCAAAGGGGAAATCATTTTATCGTATTCCTAAGGGTCCTGATAGACGACTGAAATGGCTCACTGCAATAAAAAGAATTTCTTTACATCTTGATACTGAACTTTAAGCATGATGGAAGCTGTTGGTCAAGAAAAATGCAGATTATGACGCTGGTAATATTAAAGAAGTTGCAGTGAGCCGCTGTTGCAAGAAGCTCAATTTGTCACACCACAAATGTTATATTAAAGTGAAATTGCAGCAAATTATTTCGTATCTACTCATTGTATACATTGCATATGAAGCATAACGTCAAAAACGCGCGTCTCATATGATGAGCAAACATTAGTTCAGTCATACATTAGTTCATGCTGACAGAAAGTTCAGCAAAACGTTTCCTGCTTGATTGTCTGATAATTTATCTCTGACTTTTACCTTGCATACAAGAGTAATCGCTATAGCCTACTTGTAAATTCCTGACCATCCGAAGCTGCGAGCGTTCAAAGTCCAAGTGAAAAAATAAATAAAGATTTGCGCGTAACTGCTGCTCACTTAAACAGTCAGAGATTATTTAAGGAACAACGCGTTGTACTAAAATTTAGGAGATAAAAAATTAAAAATGCATTACAAAGCTATTATTTGGCAGCACAAATAACTTGAGCCCCAAGAAGGGGAATATGGATGCTGCGTAACGTTAATTTAACTCATTAAACAGTTAAGTTAAACACATCACAGAATTACCGTTATCTATCCCTGATTCTAAAATATAAGAGCTTTTAAAGAGTCTCCGGAGTAAGACGAGGGAAAGTTGATGAGGTTAGTTGTAGATATCAGGATACTGCAGGTCAGGAAAGCTATCAGTTCCTTTATCAATACACATGGAAAGCACCCCGGGGACATTATAGGGATCTGTTGTGTTTAATCTATTAAGTTTTGTTATGTACAAGTCTATGTCTTTTGAATTAAAGTGCGCTGTGAACTATGTTGCCTTGAAACTCATGCTGCCGTCATTCATTCATTCGCGTCCCGGACCGCCTCCTGCCTGCCAATATGGCGGTATAAACAGAGTAGGTCACGTGACGTCCGGAGCTCTATAGCAGCAGGTCTTCGTTCATTCATAGTCTGTCTGACCTATATTAGAAGCTGTGTGTGTCATGGATTTGCACTGAATTGATTCTCAAAAATACGGAACAAAGTGCGTTCCGTATCAGTTCAATACGCCAAATACAGCCAAATACAGGATGTTTACCATTCATAGATATGTCTGTCAGATTTCGCGCTCCTCTTCTGTTTGGTTTTTCCTAACTCACTGACGGTGCACGAGCTACTAAAGGTATAGGGAAAACATGACATGGATTTCAGGAGAAATAGGTTTTGTTAATGTATAGTGTAAGGCAAATCGAATGGATTTGGGAAATGGACCGGCCGGGATTTTATATTTTCGGAGCTGGAAAGAAGACGTATTTGCAATCACATCGATATTGCCCGCATAATCATACAGTATGATCAAATATTGGGGGGGGGGGGACAAATTGTCCTTCTTTGAATATTGGGGGGGACGTGTCCCCCTGTCCCCCCATAGAATTACACCTATGGCCACTTGTAATTATTAGTTGTGTTCCTTAAAAAATTCAGAAGATGTAAAGTATCCCTGAATGTTGGTTGTGTTATTTGAACGTGGTTTACCCCAAGTGTTTTATACATGTTATGTCAGTGGCAAACATAACAAGGCCATTGTTAGAAATGTGTTTTCTTTATCCCAGCGTTGTCAGAGTAAAAGCCTTGTTGGCACATTCCTTCCCATGTATGTAAGTCAAACATCTGATTCATATTAAGAAGGACCCCTTTTTTTTACATTTGAGTTTAGTTTCATTTCATTCATTTTTGTTAGTAATTTAGTTGTGTTCTGTTGTATCTTTGCAGAAAGCGGACTACTACATTCATATATTTAAAGTCAATACTTTACTTAGTTTGTTGCAAGACATACACACACCATGCTTCCCGCATGTCACATCTTCTTCTGCTCCAAGATCAAACACAACACTTATAATACAATGACACCTAGTGGTTACTCCAAGATACTACATGTTCCTTAATAATAAATTCAGAAGAAGTATCCCTGAATGTTGGCTGTGTTATTTGAACGTGGTTTACCCCAAGTTTAGGATTATACTGCTGTGATATCTGGTAAAGATGAATTTTAACCACTGATTATTCACGTGCTCATCCTTGGGGAGTGAAAAATAACTGTAGCAATAACAATAAATGTTATAACAAAATAACAATAGCTTTACCTTCACATTATAGAGCACAACGCCATCTTCTCGACATGATGCTGTCCAGTACAGGAGTCAGCTGTTTTCCCTGCTGTCTGCGCATGCAATACGTGGGGAGGCAACATACTAACGTTTCGTCTGGACGTCATAACGAAAGGCTTATGAATCGTTTGAAAAACGATTCATTTAATTGACTCAGAGTCGACTCTTACTTTTGAAAGACAATAACTTTATATATGGTGAACTTTCATATTTAAAACTTTGCAGGATGTTTTCATTCACTTAGAGCTATGTTACATACTACATTAAAGGTAATTTTCATAAATCCATAATAGGGCCCTTTAAACTATTTCTTTAAAAGTAAATATCTCCCTTTGCTTTGAACTTTGAGTAACTTTGCAGATGTTGTTTGTGCTCAAACAGCAACATTACACACTAACTAAAGTTAGAAAAGTGAAATCATAATCAACCATCCCTTAAAAGTTGAAGTGTGTAATTTCAAAGTGCTTTCAAACAGGTTTGCTGAACATGTATATGGGCTCCACTTTTCAGTAGACATTTACCAATTACTGGAATATCAACATCATAGAAAACCCCAGGAATTGTGAGGGGAACTATTTAAAATGAGAAGTGAGGGCAGTGCAAGTCAGCAACTTCACTCAAAAGCCAGACGACATTGCATTGTGTTGAGGAAGAAAATCAATGGTTGCTCACAGTAAAAAAAAAAAAAAAAAACAGGAATCTTTCCGTGCATTCTCTAAAGACTTCCAATTTATTTATTTAGGCAATTATTGTATAACGATACATTCACTTTACAAAAAAAGAAAAGAAATAATGCCCATTATAGGCAGTATAACACCATAACCACAATAAAATTATTATTTTTAAAGTGTATTACAAATTGTATTTAATATTTTCACCCAAATTTAAGTATACAGACTAAAGAAAAATATAATAAAGACAATTTCATGCCACAATGCAACAAAAGTCTATCAGCCCATCCAGAAGTCAGTCTGACAGAACAACAGCGCTTTCTTAAAAATAGATAAAAACACTTAATCAACTGAAATGACATTGATATGTGATGTCATATGTGGGAAAGCAACAACAGAATTAAAAAATGAACGAAAATCAAAACCCAGTAAAACAAATATAATTTTGTGATTTGTAAAGCAACATCCATCTGCATATAACATGCATATTTATATTTATAGCAATAAAAGATAAATTATAATAACCCAGTATATAGATGTTGATGGGATAAAGGATATAGAAGAAATTAATTATTATTAAGAACTATTTAAAAGTCAGGGAATAATTAACATTGTGTAAGATTAATCAAGAATACAACAATATATTGTAAGATCAAAACTCTTTACATCAGTCTCATCCCAAGAAGTCATATATTGACGTCTTGGGGCGTCTTTTGACCATACGTCAATATCCGCCTTTTTAGGGTACCCTTAAACGTCGATTAGATGACGTTATCGGATCCTAACTCTACCCCAGACCTAAACCTACCCCGTCACCTAACTGACGTTAAAGGTAAAGCGTCAGTTGTATGACGTCCCAGGATCGTCATGTAACCGACGTTTAAGGGTACCCTAAAAAGGCGGATATTGACGTATGGTCAAAAGACGTCCCAAGACGTCAATATATGACTTCTTGGGATGAGACTGTGTTAGTGTAATCGACTGTCACTCAGCACA
The DNA here is from genome assembly GCA_036326025.1 of Chrosomus eos. Classification (NCBI taxonomy): domain Eukaryota; kingdom Metazoa; phylum Chordata; class Actinopteri; order Cypriniformes; family Leuciscidae; genus Chrosomus; species Chrosomus eos. The sequence continues at coordinate 4,075,758 of CM070830.1, read as the reverse complement.
AACACCACTTATGTTAGCATTGCGTTGTCTATTTTTGTACATACACACTATCATTCAAAAGTTTGGGGTCAATATGATTTTTAAAATGTTTTTAAAAGAAGTCTATTCTGCTCACCATGGCTGCATTTATTTGATCAAAAATACAGCAAGACAGTATTATTGTGAAATATTAGTACAATTTATAATAACTGCTTTCTTTTGTGATATTTTTTACAATGTAATTTATTCTTGTGATGGGAAGCTGAATTGTCAGCAACCATTCTTTGATGAATAGATTTTTTTTTTTGGAAAAGCATTGGATGCATTCTTGCCAGAAAAAACAACAACCATCATTTAAAAGAAAAAAAAAACAACAACAAAAAAACTGACTGGCCCCAAACTTTTGTGTCAATCTTTAGTGGTGTATTTTAGATATAAAATAAGAAAGGTACTGCTATAAGCAATAGAAAAAATGGAAGCAGAGAGTTTTGTGGAAGAGATGTTGCAGAAGATGTTGAGGAAGGGAGAGAATTAGGAGGAGAAGTACGAGGAGAAGTAGTTGTATAAGTAGGAGGAGGAGTATGAGTAGGACCAGGACAGGTGTAGCTGTTGTCAGAATCATTTCCAGTGGAGGTGAACTGCACAAAACCTGGAGGATCACAGTACATAAAGGAGGTGATCCATTCCTGATAGCGGGATACTCTGGTGTAAACACCGGGATATCCAGGTCGAGCACAGCCAATCCCAAAGCTAACGACACCGGACTGGACCCATACAGAGCTCTGCCTGCTCACCATCGGACCTCCTGAATCCCCCTGAAAATACAAATCAATGTAATCATTTTAGAAAGAGACATTCACTGTTCAAGAGTTTGGGGTCAGTAAGATTTATTTAACGAAAATAATACTTTCGTTCAGCAAGGATGCATTAAATTGATCAAAAGTCATTCATTATAAGACATTTATAATGTTACAGATGATTTCTATTTCAAATGAATGTTGTTCATTTTAACTTTCTATTCATCATCAAGGAATCCACAAAAATATGAAGAACCGTTTTCAACATTGATAATAAGAAGTAACGTTTTTTGATCAGCAAATCAGCATATTAGAATGATTGCTGGAGGATCATGTGACACTGAAGACTGGAGTAATGATGCTTAAAATTCAGCTTTGCATCACATGAATAAATATTTAAAATTTTCAACAAAAAAAAGAAGGTTATTTTAAATTGACGATTATTGCTGGGTATAATCATTGCAAAAAAATAATCTTTAACTGCAAATATTCGGACTCCACTTGCACCTTCCCTGGCTTCTGGCTAGATAAGTCCTCTTTCTGCAAGATATTTTTTATCAGACACAAGTATTTGGTATATGTACCAAACAATCTTTAAAACTCACTCTGGGATCTGTTGTCCCATCCCCCAGTGAGGGCAAGAAGGTCTTAGTAACCATGACTATGATCAGATAAGTTGGTTTTATTGCTGTTAAGGCCATGTCCACACTAATACATTTTCGTTTGAAAACGTATATTTTTCTCTCCGGTTTGGCCTTCCTTCCACACTGAGACAGTGTTTTAAGTCAATGAAAACGTAGCTTTTGGAATACGCTCTCCAAAGTGGATAAATTTGAAAACGCCGTTTTCGCGTTGTAGTGTGGACTGTAAAGCCGGAGGTATTTGTAAAAGATTACGTAAGTTTAGTCATGTGATCCATGTTGTACCAATAGAGGTTGGATATTCATGTTTACTGGTATAGTGTCTGTTATGTGCTATTCACTTTTACACTGTTGCTAAAATATGTTACTTTGTTTGCACACTCTTCATATCTCAGTACTGCAAAGATGACAGAAAATGAACTCGCATTTGCGGTTGCGTTTTAGACCAAACATATGGTGACTGAGTGCGACCTGGACGCATCAGTGATGGTGAGATATTTTGCTAAATAAAATTATCCTATTAGAAGAATTGCGCGATAACTTTATTTATTTATTCTTCCAGCTGTATCATCTCGGTGAGCTTTTGTGAGGTTTCACGCGTGCGCAGTAAGGTGAATTTAGAAGTTTCTCATTGTAGGGTTTCCGGCCCATAAGCTCTTTATCAATTTTAAGTTTGGGGATAGATATTCAATAACTATTAATCTATGATCAACAAATTATTGAATACAGTTTGAACCGGGTCCTTACGTTAATAAATTCCCCACAAAGGGGTGTACAGCGTACCCGTCTGTTCAGGGTAAGTATATAACAATTAAACACAACGAATTATGGTTAATTATTAATATACATCCTACACAGAGGAATGGCTGATCTTCAACAATACCAAAGCATTTGACCCCTCCTCGCTCATTCACACGTCCGCCGTGTATTTAGGCAAAAAGGGTACAAATGACTTATGGTCTATTTTAGCTTAAATTAACTGACAATGTTTTGTGCACTTAAACGATTATCAGATTGTAGCTAGGATCTTTTATATTAAAGAGGCTTTGTTATACGAGCAACAACCACAGAGTCAATAAAGTATAAAATGAGGTTTAATGAATGAACTAGACTACATGTAACAGGATATAGATTAAACAAAATGAAATAAAAACAATAAGAAAAGAAAACACAAGGAAAATACAATTGCTAGCACAGTTTAGAGTAAACCCTTTAGAGACAGCCACAGGAGATATACTTTACAACGTCTAAAATTTGGTTTGAACAAGTTTTGCATTCAGACCTGTAAGTTCTTGGTGTGCGGGCGGCGTCCAGAGAGATGGAGGGGGGTTCCTTTGACTCCAAGCGTGGTTGATTCGCGGGAGATTCAAACGTTCTGTATGCGTGAAGAGAGTCTTTTCACCGGAGTGCTGACAAGACTTACGAAACGCACGTGGAGGTCTCAGTCGGGAGACGAGAACACTAAGAACAGACTGGCTATGCGCAAAATGAAACGAAGTTAAAGTAAAAACAGGAACATTAAAATAAAATACGAAGATTACAAAGAATACACAGGAACAGGATACACACGGACAGAGAGAGCGATTGTCTCTGTGTTGGAGAATTTAAAGATGAGCTGGGCACGCCTGGGTAAGGCGCGCCGGCCAATGATAGCATCCCATATCGAGGAGCGCGTACGCCCCCTGATTGGGGTGGAGATCAGCGGTAATATGAATTTATGACCAAGTAGAAAATTAAGCTTACTTTGGTAATAGCATATGCATGTAGTTATACATTTCACGATATGGATATACAGCTTAATAGATGGATCAGATTTGTAGGATTACAACGATATCAAACATTTCACATCACAGACGTACTATTACAGAGTTACATCTGGAGGCACACATTCAGGCACTCATAAGGATCGTACATTCCTGAAAACATTCGTAATACAAGTTTGCACACTCACAGTTCTTTTACATGTATTTAAAACAGCAAATATATTTTAGTAACGATTTACAGATAGGAAATCAGAGTTCATATGTATGTGCGTGTGTGCGGGGACGTGGGTGTGAACGCGTGTTGCGCTCGGCGGGAAACAGACAAAGGAGCATCTGTTTTTGCGCTTCTCCCCCCCGTTTCCGTCCGGGGTGGGGAGAAGAAGGCCTGTTTGTTGTCTCAAGTGAGAGGACCCGCTGTTTGGGGAGCATTTAAAACCATTTGTCAACTTAAAATGGCACCTTTAGGGTGTCCTTCTAGACTTTTAGACGCCAGTTCGGGAGATAGGGGTTCCTTGGCTGACCACATGGCCTTTTAGGAATGTTTGTTAAAGTTAGGGTCCTTTGTTCTGAATTTAAATTTGTTGCGAGTTCGTGATTCAATAAAAGAGAGTTCATGATGATTGCATCCAGGATCTCTACAGATCCCCCCCCTTTCGGGAGATGATGTCCCTGGGGGAAGATCGTCTGCCGACAATCATTGCATGGGAGGATGGAAGGTGAATCATGAATTCGGATAACAGGTGATTATCAGGGCTGAGGGCTTAGCTCAATGAGGTTACCGGCGGCTTCTTGCGTGTTATCCTCCTTTCGGGGGTTTCGTCGGAAGCCTCCGGACACGGCTTTGGAGAGCCTGACGGTAGATGCTCGTGTCTCGTTGAGTCTCCTGTACAGGATGAAAGCCAAGCCCAATGTTAGGATGTGACTGACTACCATAGAGAGGCAGAGCGCAGTGTCTGCTGCGGTCCAGGCTCGGGCAACAGGTGAAGCAGTCAAAGTGGGCTGTCGAGACAAAGCTTGTAGGGCGGAGTCAAGAGGAGCAATGTCAATTAGCTGTGACCCCCCTGTCTCAATTTCCAGTTCCAGCTCTGGACTCAGGGTGAAATTGTGGTCTTTGAAGAAGGAGGGAATTTCCAATTCTGTTTCGTACTCGTGGCTCGGAAGATGATACAATGCCAGATCGTCTACGTGGAGGATGGCACCTTTAGGTACTTGAATCCACATGCTCTGGTTGAGTAGGCTGACACGGGTAGCGGTGTCATGTTGGTCATAGGTGAGAGTGGCAGTGAGTACCGGAGTGTTGACAAGCCACCGGTCACCGATGATCTCTGCTCGGGTTTCTTCCACTTGTATGCGAGGCTTAGCTTCGGCAGGGCAGCGGTTGTCGCTGGACATGGTTTGCAGTCCGCAAATTCCATCAGTGTTGTCTCTAAGGAATGGTTTGCTAGGGCACAGATAATGAATGTCTTTCGTCAAGGTGCACATGTGCAGGTTTGGAGCCAGGTACAGCTGAGGATCGCTGTCGTGGTAGGCTACCACTTCTGGAGTGCGGATCTTGATGTGCGTGTTACCTTTCCAAAACCCGACGTTGACAATGTCTTTGAGTCTGTAGATTCGGCTTGACTCGATGATGGGTAAGTTCAGGAGGAATCCCATTTCTCTCTGCTCTGGGTCGACATAGAGTGGGATGGCGCTGCCCAGAGAGTAGGCCAGGTGTACTTGGAGCGGATCAGCTGGCGTGGTGATGGCGGAAGCCAGCACGTTCTGGACAAGGCTCAGAGGTATGAGGTAGGGTGGGATCCTACCCATGGCTAGGCTGTCAATGGAGGAGCTCACCTCCCGCAACATGTCCGTCATCAGGGCGGTGACCAGCTGAGTTTGGGCAAAGTCATTTTGGAAAACAGTGAACAGCTGTTTCATGGAATTCAGTCTGGTTCAGCATGACGCTGTGGGTGTTGAGAATGACCACAGTTCCCTTTAAGGTCCTTCCGATGGTCTGCAGAGAAGCACTCTGCACGGTGAGCTGCTCTTTTAACTGGGGAATCTCTGTCTGGATTTCAGCCACATGTCGTCTCACGGTGGCTAGGTTAACAGCGTTGACGCTTGACATACCAATGTTGAACAGAGTTCCCACTGCAGCTGCGGCTCCCAGGAGGGCTCCAAGGAACCGTTTGGGGCGGCGGTTGTGTCCGCCTAATTCCGCTTGGGTGACGGTCATCTTTTCAAGTTGGTTTAGCATGTGTCTGACGTCGGCCTCGGCGTGGGCGATGGCATCCTCTGTCCACCGGGCTCCGGCCCAGCTGTACTGGGCTACTGCGCTGGGGTAATGTGCTCTGTACACGTTGCGGGGGTCGAGTCGAACGTACACCTTCTGGGTGTGGGTCCGACAGTTGGTGATCAGGAGGCCCGGTTGTTCTCTCAGCACGATGCCTGTCGACGGGCCGGGTGTGATGACGTCAGGTGGCGGCTGTCCTCTGGTCGACTGAAGGCAGAAGATTGCAAACCATAGCAGCATCCTATTAGAGGTGGAAGGGGAGATGTGGAGAGAGAGGGAGAGAGAGAGAGAAGCAGTGTGTCAGCGAGAGTTGTCCTTGGCGTTGGCAGGACAGTCGTTTCGCTCCTAGGATGGTAAGCAGTTTAGTTTGCATTGGCCCCTCCCCGCCTTTCTCTGCCAGCAGCAGAATGTCTCTTAATTTGGTTGCGGTGAACCCATTTGAGCACTGGGTCTTTCTGTCCCCGGCTCAATTGGATTCGGTACGCCACTGGGGACAGTTTGTCAACAATTTCATGAGGTCCTGTCCAGTGGGGCAGGAATTTCTTTGACAGCCGCTGGGAGGCTGTGCGTGGTGGCTGTGCGAAGCTGTAATACCAGACTCTGTCACCCATGGCTAGTTCCTGGTGTGACGCTTTCCGGTCATAGTAGGCTTTCTGGCCCTCTGCGCTCTTTTGAAGCTGTTGTTGGGCGAAAGCAAAGGTTGATTTCAAATGCTGGTGCAGCTCATCGAGGTACTGATGAGTGGTGCAGGCGGTGATGAGACTGGAGTCCCCTGGCTGATACAACAGGTGCAGTGGCAGTGTCATCTGTCGTCCAGTCATTAGTTCAAAGGGAGACACCTGAGTTGAGTCCTGGGGAGTGGCTCTGAGGGCCATTAACACCAGCGGGAGTTTCACATCCCAGTCCTTCTGGTTGGCAGCCACATACTTTCTCAGCATACTGACCACAGTCCTGTTAGAACGTTCAACTTGGCCAGATGAGATCGGTGAAAAACTGATATGTAGTTGAACGTGGACCCCCAGGAGTTTCCAAATCTGCTGCATAATCTCAGCTGTAAAGTGGGTACCTCGGTCTGAGTTGACACTCATTGGCAATCCGAATCTGGAGAAGATGTGATTCATCAGAAGGTATGCCGTGGTCTGGGCGGTGTCATTGGCTGCTGGAAGACATTCTACCCATTTTGTGAACTGGCACACGACTGTGAGGAAGTACTTGTTGCCCCTTGTTGACCTTGGCAGAGGTCCTACCCAGTCGATTTGGAGGTCTGACCAGGGGAATGTGACTCTTCTGCGTTGCAGTGGAGCTCTGTGATTCGGATTTGCAGGTTGGAACTGACAGCAAATTAGACATTCTTTGACATATTCCGCCACGTGTCTTATAGGTGGCACGGGTACCGTGGTGTCCAGCACATGGCGCATCATGAGCATACATCAGCATCACCCCCCTTAGGCACTGAGGGATCACAAGCCTTGGCGCTGTGTTGTCCTCAGGTGCATACCACAGAATGTTGTGAATGACACGGAGCATGTGCTTGATGTCATGCAGCCGTCTGAGGCACGGGTCGTCAGTGAGATCAGACGGTGTGAGTGGGTGGTTGGAGGGGTCAGAGAGGTGGTTTAGAAAAGTCTTTATGGACATGTCAGAGGCTTGCATGTCTGCTATGTCGTTGTTTGACATCTGCGGAGTCAGAGTGAGAGGCTGGGAAGCAGGCAGTGCGGCAGGAAAAGTTCGTTTGCTGCGGGTTAGCACTGCCACATCAAAGGCTGGTGGTTGGGCTGGAGGTGACCATATGTTACCGTGCAGTGCGCCAGTCTTGGCAAGGGCATCGGTTTGGTCATTTAGGTCCTTGTCGAGGCCCGGTTGCTTGGAGTGGCCTTTCACCTTCTTCCAGTAGACAATCATGTCATGTTGTCTAGTCAGGTCGTCACATGCCTGAAACAAGTGTTGGTGTTTGACAGGCTTGCTGTTTGACGTCTTAAAGCCATTTTGTTTCCACCCTGGAAGGTGGCATGTGAAACTTAGTCTGGCATAGTTCGAGTCTGTGCAGATAAGGAATTCTTTGATGTTATGTGTCGCTGCGATTTGCATAGTTATGAGAATCGCTGCCACCTCAGCATATTGTGATGACTGAGGCCCCAGCTTAAAGTGTTGTGGTGGGCATGGCAGATCATTTACCCATAACACACCCGCACCAGCTTGGCGGATGCCCTCTTGGTTGTAGGAACATCCATCGACGTAAGCTGTGGGCATACCTTGGCACGTGTTGTCATCGAAGTATCTGTGACATGTCTGCTGTTGTGGTTCTTCCACATCAGCCGTTACAGGTGGTGCGTTATCAGTGCAGTTCTGGCAGGCAGCCAGGCCGTTGCCTAGCGCAGATTTGTGGTTCTGGGCATACCGTGCTTCGACATTGCGCCCTTGGAGGGCCATTAACCACGTGGCGATGCGGGAATTGGTGACCACGCCATCGCGGATGCGTTGGCTGTTGAGGAACATGACAGGCTGATGACAAGTCTCTATGATAACTTTCTGAGCTCCAATGTAGTTGGAGAACCGTTGTATGGCCCATACAGTGCAAAGCAGCGCTTTTTCACAGTCTGAGAATTTAGTCTCTGGTGGAAGGAGTGTCTTGCTGGCATACGCTACAACTCTTTTGTCTTGATCGTGTCGTTGGTACAGACCAGCGCTGAGACAGTGGTTGGAGAATCCCGCTTCCAAGTAGAATTCTTTTTGTGGGTCAGGGTAGGCCAGACATGGAGCTGTGCACAGATGACGTTTCAGCTCATTCATGGCATTGTCCTGGACGGGTGTCCAGACAAAAGGGCAGTCTTTTTTCAGCAGGGCAGTTAGTGGCTTTGCAATGTCTGAGTAGCTTTCTATGAACTGCCGTGAGTAGTTACACACCCCCAGAAAGCTTCGCAGTTCTGAAAGGTTGGTGGGTGGTTTGATGTTTTGAACAGCTTGTATGCGGCTGGACTGTGGTTCGATGCCTTGCGACCCGATCAGCAGTCCCACGTAGTTGACCTTGGTTCGACACCATTGACCTTTGTGGAGAGCGATCTTGGCGCCTGCAGCTGTTAACTGGTTCAAAACATAGTCTATTTCTGCCAGGTGCTCGGTAACTGTTGTGCTCTTCATCAGCACGTCGTCCACATAGATGAGATTTCCTCTCATTCTCGCATCAGGGCATGCTTTGTTCAGGAAGATGTTAAACTCAGCGGGTGAGTTGGCATAGCCGAAAGGGCACCTGGTGAAAGTGAATTGTCTGTTACCGAACGTGAAAGCTAGCTTGTGCTGGTCTTCTGGATGTACCGGCAGGGTCCAGAAACCTGAAGCTACGTCGAGCGTAGAGAAGATTGTGGCTCCTCTGATTCTGGGTAACTCCTGCTGCAATTGGGTCGTCGGCCATCGTGACAGTGGTACCTGTCGATTCAACTTGCGGTAGTCGATCGTGGGGCGCCACCGGCCATTCGGTTTAATTACCGGCCAGATAGGAGCAGAATAGGTGCTATTGCATGGGCGAATTACACCTTTTTGAAGCATAGAGTCAATAATTTCTTGCACCGGTTCATGTGATGCAATGGGGATCTTGTACTGTCTGACAAAGGTGGGAGGAGCGTCAGGGTGCGTTGGAATGCGCACGGTGTGCAGGTGAGTGAGACCACAGTCTAGAGAGTCTTTGGCAAATGACGCTTTGAATTTGTAAAGGACTTGTCTGAGTCTTTGTCGATCTGCATCCTCTTTGATTGCGTCGGCGTCTTTTAGAATTTGCTGAACTTGAGACTCAAATCCTGGATATGGCTCCTCTGTGGGTGAACCGCTCGTGGTGTTTGCAGGCGTGGGTGCAGCAGGTGTTTCAATCTGGCAGATAGGCTGTTTGGAAACTGTGTACACGGCAAGGTGTTGGTCCTCCGTCAGTTCCGTTCTGCAGACTTGATCTTTGTCCATCGGCATGACTGAGGCGATGGAGATGATTTTGAAGGGTGCTGTGTGCAGTGTGTCGCCTGTGCATCCTTCTGGTATCATTGAAGCTGGAATAGGCCCAATGACAGGTAAAGTCAGTTCAAAATCAGGAAAATCATAGCTCACGAGCCATCCTAGCCGATAGGATTTTGGAATTGCAATGTCCACTGCTATGCAGTTGTTGAAAAGGATGTAGACTGCACGAGATGACAATTCAGTGAGGGGTGTGGCTTCAAGTGTGAGTCCAAGTTCAACGCATTCGGGTGAAGGTTGAAAGAAACCCAGTGTGTTGTTTAGGGTTTGGCCACGTCGTATGTTGAGCCGAACAGCGACCCCTTTGGTGTACGCAGGTACTACAGTTGCCTGTTCGCTGATTAGAGTGCAAACCTCTGGGATGGTTTGGCCTGACAGAAGATTGTCAGTGCGTGTAGTAACAACAGCTGTTTGTAAAGTCAGTGGGGCCCAAAGTACCTCATTAATAAAATCCACATGCGCCTGGAGGCGAATCAGAATGTCTGCTCCAATGTAAACATCGTGGGGCAGGTCCGGAAGGATCAAGAAGTAATGAGTCAGGCACCGATGGTTCCAGTTCAAGTTCAAAGCACAGATACCTTTTGCAGTCACCAGGTTTAATGGGCATGAGTTCAAAGGGAAACGTGTGCGTTTGCTTGCAGAAGGAAGGTCTGGTGTGACTTTAATTAGCTCGTTGAAAAGTGACAGGCTGATAGCACAGTTGTCGGCCCATAGGGCGAGTACAATGTCAGTAGTGGTTACACCATTCAGCTGCAGGTCGGTGGTGACCTTGGGGCAGAAGGACTCAGAGTCTTTGGGGAGTTGAAAAGTGCAGAGTAACGAACTTGAATCTCGCTCAGGTGCAGAGCCTGTGTTCCCATGGCTGGCGGTGACAGTTCCCGTGACCTGACAGTCTGGCTCAGTTGACCTGGGTGGCTGACAGGGGAGAGGTTCTCGCACTTGAGCCCAAATCTTCAGTTGTCTGAAGTCCAGCAGGGGCTCGAAGCGATCTAGTAGATCTTTGCCGATGAGAAGGGGAAACGTGTTCATCTGTGAAATGTACACGGGGTGTATCAAGCTCATGTGACCAAGGGTTAAGTGAAGGGGAGCTATTTGTTCAAGCCGGATGTCAGTTTGGCTGTAAGATCGCACATTCAGCTCACAATTCTGAGATTTCAGAGTTCTGTTCTGTCTGTTAGCTTCAAAACTGAGTCTTTCAAAGAGTTCAGCTGATATCAAAGTGAGGTCCGATCCGGTGTCGACCAGAGCTTCGAGCCTCACCACATTTTCCAATGTGATAGAGAGATAAAGTTTGCGTGCTAGTCCTTTTTCGACCAGGTTCCCTAGGAGTTTTAATGTGGGGGCTTGTGTGGCGATCGATAAACAGTTAGGGTCAGTGTCTTGGGATTCGTTGGGGAGACACACGACCAGAACAGCACTTTCTGGTATCTCTGGGGTTTTCTCACTGGTATGCTGTGTTGGATTGTCCGCTTCTGGATGTGCGGTTGTTGACAGCAGTGAGTGGGTGTTATTGTCACTTGGTGTTATGACAGTTGGTTCTGTGGTCTGTGTCAGGAGAACAGTGTTCGTGGTGCTTGGTTCAGTAGGAGGGCTGTCAGGAAGGGTTTTAATCCTTACCCTTAGTCACGCAGAGTCTGGCTTGTCCTCTTTGTCAGTTTTCTTTTGAAGAAGCCCTTTTAGGATCTTCAGGATCTCTGCGGTCTCTGACGTGGACTCACTGTTTTCTTTTGCAGCAGGCTTGGATTTGGGCTTGGATCTGTTAGAGGCCTGCCGAGAGGGAGTTCGCTGCGGGCTGTCTGGACTGGACGTTCTTGTCGCTGGAGTCCGGCTCTGTCTGGGCCGTCGGCTGGTTTCCCAGGTGGCCCCCCCTTTTTGGGTGTGGGGGTGCCGTGGGCTGCTGTATGATCTTTCAGGGCGCTCGACCTGATGCTTAGGACGAGCACCCTCGTAGCTGCGTCGCCCTCTGCTGGCCTGAAACGGTCTTGGCTCGTTATTAGAAAGTCTGTTAGGGTGGTGTCGTGTGGTGCCCTCTAGTGACAGCTCTGGATGCTGATCAGTGATAGGGCAGATAGAGGGAGTTTTTACAGTCTTTTCAGAAACAATTTTCTGCTTGATAAACGCCTTGTGGGCGAGGTCCCTCAGTTGCTGGGTAGACATTGTGCGAGGACAGGCCAGGACCCCTAAGTGATGGCTCACAGTGGGATGCAGGTTGCGGAGAAACAAAGTTCTGAAGTTAAAGTCCTCCTCCATCCCGGGATCATTCCGTGCCCCGAAGTATGCTTGTCGGAGGCGAGTGTAAAAGGCCTGCGGCGTTTCCAGTCTTGCCTGCTTGAGGCTCATCGCGGTGATGAGTCCTTGATCGGTGTCTGGATCAGAGAATTCCCTGATGAACGCCTGTCGCAGCTGTTGGTAATCCGCTTTGACGGTATCTGGTTGGCGATCCAGAAAACTGCGTACATCCCGACTCGAAGTAATCCGAAGCAGGTATAATCTGTCCCACGGGGTAACATGGGGAACAGTGTATAAGTGGAAGTCAATGTCTTTCAAGTAGGCGTGCACATCGTGGCCTCCAGCAGGATTTGGCGTGAAAGTAGGAATGTTCCTAGCAAGCTTGTCAAGTTCTTTAAAGGCCATGCCGTGGTAAGTGGCAAGGGTTGGCTGTGACGCACCTCCTTTTCCTGAGGGCGAGGGCTCTTGCAGGCTGTCCATTGATGTCTGGGACGGTGGATGTCCGTCTCCTTTCACCGTTCTGTGTTCTTGGCTGAAGTGTGCAGACTGACCGGTCAGGGAGAACTTGGTAGTGTGTGTCTCCCTTTCCCGGTCACTCTGAAGTTTATAAGAGTGTTTTAACTCACGGTGGACAGCGTCGAGCTCATCTTTATAAAGTTCTTTTTGCTGGATAAGTTCATTAATTTCAGCTCTAGCCGCCTTTAAGTGTTTCTCACAGGCTTTGGCTTTGGCGTCTCTTTCTTTTAGTTCATTGTTTGCTCTCTCAAGGAGAGCTTCACCTTGTTGCAGTTTTTCGGTGAGTGTCTCTCTGGCTTTTCTCTCTTTCAGTTCCTTTTGGTCGGTGTCTAGACGAAGGTTTTCCAGAGCAGTTTGAAGTTCTTCTACTTCCTTCCGTGACTCTGGGTCCGTTTCCTCCTCGTCCTGCTCCTCGTTCTCGAGTAGTAGCTGGTCTAGCCGACTTTGGGTCTTTGCTTGGTCGCGCCGGGCCTCCTCCGCTTGGAGACGTAGAGTTGCCGTCTCCTGTTCCAGGTCGATGGCGTGTCTCTCGTGAAGGCGGGCTTGTGCGACGAGTGTGTGGGCCAGGTTTCCCACGATTCGGGCCCATTCTTTGTGGCTGTAGCTTTGTGTTGGGTCGTGCCTCATCAGCAGGTCCAGGTCGGTGTCCAGCTGCGCCTGGTTCCGGGGCTCGGAGTCGCCGGTATCCTCGGGCAGGACGGTGGCTGTCATGGCCTTCAGCCATGTCTCAAGGCTGTCCCAGTGGGCTGCGGGGCTGGGAGACCGGGACATGCTGGCTTACTGCAGGCGAGAGGAGCACAACACACACAAACACAAACAGACCAAATGCAAATTTGTTCTACAATTTATGCGCTTATACCCTTAATACGGCGATGCCGTTTACGGTACTTTGACTAACTGATGCAGACAGTTAGGTAGGGACAAATTGTTTAGGTCAGCGCAGGGCCTAAATCAAGATTTTGACAGGACCGGAGCCTAGTAGGTCACGGTTGGTGCTAACGGCTCGGCTGTCAGTCTGTTATTTAGCTCTCCTGGGGTGTCTCTGTAGGCTCTGTCTTTGGTGACCTGGAAGGCACAGTTCACACAGAACAGAGAGAAGTAACAGAAGAATAGCAAGAAAAACTTAAAGTGAGATTTAGACAATAGGAATTAATGGATCTGTTAAGACAGAGTAAACGATAGTACAGAAATGGTTACGGGGACTAAGAGGGCTTGAGCCGACTATGTGTGGTTTTCTGAGGAAAAGGGGTGGACACTCTTAAATGTCACGGGAGAATATCTAATATTCTTGTGGTTTATACTAAGTGGATGTCTTTGCTTTACCTTAATTTAGCTTGTCTGGGGTGACCTGAAATCACACTAGCGGGAGCCAGCGTCGAGGACAATCTTTCCGTCGCTCCAAGCACTTAACCGAGATGTCCACGGCCTCTCCTGTGCGTCAACCACCGTGCGCCCTCCCAAACAACATAGACTTTAACACAACTGGCACGCCCGGGAGGTCACCTGCTTACGACACTGCAAAGGGGACTTTTCCCCAGAACCCTCTTTCGAGTGGCCCCCTATTAGGCCCTGGTTTGTGTACTAGGTCCGAAATTGCCTTGTGTCTTATCGCGTGGTGAGCCTCCCCTTATTGGGAGCGCCAAATTGCTGATGTCTTATTGCGTGCCGCACCAATGGAGAGACAGGGAGGTCCGCGACTCACCCACAGCAAGCGTTGGTTACGCCGGTCAGACGACCCCGCCCACTGGACACCAACCAGATATTGACGGTCAGATCACACCAGCGCAAGAGAAATCTACCTGTAGATAACAAATGTGATAGAGAAAGGTGACTCTAGAATTACTTCAAAGCTTACTTTGTCTAAAACAAAATTGAGTATCTGTATGTGTAGAAAATGCAAAACCTTGTTACCTAATGGGAGAGAGAGAAGCAGAGAGGGAATTGTGACACTGTTAGTTGTCAGAATAACCTACGGAGAAGGGTCAGTGAGTAAGGCAGGATAAACACAGGAGTAAGTAGGCTGTAGTGGCGGTTTTGGGCCACAAGAGGGGTACTTTCCAGTGGTTAGCCGGCTAGGGAAACAACTTAATTGGAATTGTAAGTCAACTGGTTTGAATTCAATTCAAATAAGCATAGACGGTGATGTTGAATAACACCTAAGATAGTGTGGGTACCGTCGTGATAGAAATATCACTTAAGAGACGGCAGGGTTGAGTGCGAAAAAGAGAGAGAGAGAAAAAAAAAAATAATAAAAAAAAATTATATATATATATTTTTTTTTTTTGGAAGAGAAAAATTAATTAATTTTTTTTTTTTCTTAAAAAAAAAATTAAATAAAAAAAAAATAAAATAAAAAATTAATAAAAAAACAATTATTAATTAATTTTTTTTGGAAAGACGATTAATAAGAGTTATCAATTTATTAAAACAAATTATCAAACTCATTAATTTATCGAGAAGGAAAAAGGTAAAGAATTTAATAAGATTTATTGATTTATCTGAGGGACAATCAATAACCTTATCCGGACAGAAAACGAAATCAAGTAGAATTATTCGTAACCTAATTCATAAAGTGAAGTGAGAATTTAATTCAGTTTTACCTTCAAAGTTTTCTTTAGACCAATCTGAATGAGACTCTGAAAATTAACGGATGGATTACTTCTAATGCTAATCACGACTGCTGTAAGGTAATCAGTGACAGCCTTAGAACAACCCAACTGAAAATAGGCTGGAATCTCAAACAGAAATCGAGAATTACAAAGAGCTGACTCAGCGTTGAAGGCCACAAGGGGCGTTCCCCGTGAGTCACTTCCTGTGAAGAACTACAACTGACTTAGAAAGGAAAAATTCAGGAGAGAGTGACCTTATCTGGAGCGTCCACACGGTGGCGCTGTTACGCTCACGTCGAAGAAGAGGGTGTGGCGGTGATTTGAGACTGAGGCGCAAGGCTGCGCTCTAGTGTTCAGCAACAGAATCACAACCACACGCTTCAATTGTACCTTTTTAGGGCACGCGCAGAATCCTATATACTGCAAATAATTTAGATTCAGGCGGATTTACAGTGCTATGTTCCACGGGTTTAGTAAAGCAGATTTAATTCACTGCACTTACATAACAATACCAACAGGAATTGACGTCTGTGGTTTTAACTCTCAATACATTTATCATTTAGCACTTTAATGATTTAAAATGTTTTGGTTTAACGTTTGGTTAGCTCAGCCAACGTTGAAACCAGGAGTTTTCGTTAATCTAACGATTATATATATCAGGCCTTTCAGGTTGAAACAGGAGCATCGCTGTATTCAATTCCTCTATCGCACTGCTCAAAAGATTCTCGTTTTGAAAACAGGCTGATCAAAGAAAATATCTTAACATGTAAACGTCTTTACAGAGGTAATATCTCTTTTGTTGTGAACTACAGTTTACATTCAATACTTTAACCGTGAATATCAGTATTACGAACTGTAATTCATTTTAGCAATTACAACGATTACACGCTTAGGTGAATTTAGCAGTTTGTAATGTGCTCAGCTGAAACTTGGCTTTCAGCTTGCAACATGCGCGGCGCGCGGCGCGCTCGCGTTTCTTAATAAAACACAGCAAAAAAAACACAATATTGCCACTGCATTAATTGCTCACACAACAAAGCTTAAAATATTGCCTATCAATTCTCCACCAAAATTCTGTAGGGTTTCCGGCCCATAAGCTCTTTATCAATTTTAAGTTTGGGGATAGATATTCAATAACTATTAATCTATGATCAACAAATTATTGAATACAGTTTGAACCGGGTCCTTACGTTAATAAATTCCCCACAAAGGGGTGTACAGCGTACCCGTCTGTTCAGGGTAAGTATATAACAATTAAACACAACGAATTATGGTTAATTATTAATATACATCCTACACAGAGGAATGGCTGATCTTCAACAATACCAAAGCATTTGACCCCTCCTCGCTCATTCACACGTCCGCCGTGTATTTAGGCAAAAAGGGTACAAATGACTTATGGTCTATTTTAGCTTAAATTAACTGACAATGTTTTGTGCACTTAAACGATTATCAGATTGTAGCTAGGATCTTTTATATTAAAGAGGCTTTGTTATACGAGCAACAACCACAGAGTCAATAAAGTATAAAATGAGGTTTAATGAATGAACTAGACTACATGTAACAGGATATAGATTAAACAAAATGAAATAAAAACAATAAGAAAAGAAAACACAAGGAAAATACAATTGCTAGCACAGTTTAGAGTAAACCCTTTAGAGACAGCCACAGGAGATATACTTTACAACGTCTAAAATTTGGTTTGAACAAGTTTTGCATTCAGACCTGTAAGTTCTTGGTGTGCGGGCGGCGTCCAGAGAGATGGAGGGGGGTTCCTTTGACTCCAAGCGTGGTTGATTCGCGGGAGATTCAAACGTTCTGTATGCGTGAAGAGAGTCTTTTCACCGGAGTGCTGACAAGACTTACGAAACGCACGTGGAGGTCTCAGTCGGGAGACGAGAACACTAAGAACAGACTGGCTATGCGCAAAATGAAACGAAGTTAAAGTAAAAACAGGAACATTAAAATAAAATACGAAGATTACAAAGAATACACAGGAACAGGATACACACGGACAGAGAGAGCGATTGTCTCTGTGTTGGAGAATTTAAAGATGAGCTGGGCACGCCTGGGTAAGGCGCGCCGGCCAATGATAGCATCCCATATCGAGGAGCGCGTACGCCCCCTGATTGGGGTGGAGATCAGCGGTAATATGAATTTATGACCAAGTAGAAAATTAAGCTTACTTTGGTAATAGCATATGCATGTAGTTATACATTTCACGATATGGATATACAGCTTAATAGATGGATCAGATTTGTAGGATTACAACGATATCAAACATTTCACATCACAGACGTACTATTACAGAGTTACATCTGGAGGCACACATTCAGGCACTCATAAGGATCGTACATTCCTGAAAACATTCGTAATACAAGTTTGCACACTCACAGTTCTTTTACATGTATTTAAAACAGCAAATATATTTTAGTAACGATTTACAGATAGGAAATCAGAGTTCATATGTATGTGCGTGTGTGCGGGGACGTGGGTGTGAACGCGTGTTGCGCTCGGCGGGAAACAGACAAAGGAGCATCTGTTTTTGCGCTTCTCCCCCCCGTTTCCGTCCGGGGTGGGGAGAAGAAGGCCTGTTTGTTGTCTCAAGTGAGAGGACCCGCTGTTTGGGGAGCATTTAAAACCATTTGTCAACTTAAAATGGCACCTTTAGGGTGTCCTTCTAGACTTTTAGACGCCAGTTCGGGAGATAGGGGTTCCTTGGCTGACCACATGGCCTTTTAGGAATGTTTGTTAAAGTTAGGGTCCTTTGTTCTGAATTTAAATTTGTTGCGAGTTCGTGATTCAATAAAAGAGAGTTCATGATGATTGCATCCAGGATCTCTACATCATTCACACTGAAACGTCGGAAAACACCTGAAAACGCTAGTGTGGACGGAGAGCGTTTTTAAACGAAAACGCCATTTTCAAATGTATCCGGATTAATGTGGACGTAGCCTAAGAATGTGGTCAGGGCCCCTGCCATTAGAACCTACAGACATTAAAACAGATTTCCCTGCAGTCATTTATCAATGAACGGATCTATAAACGAGCATGCATCCAAGAACATCTTTGTGAACGATTTACTGTCTTATGTATTTTATGTATGTTATGTATTTGATACTACGGTATGTATATTATACAACCAACGGCCAATGTAACCCCAACTGTATCATGTCTCCTATCTAATTAATCCTCATTTAATGACTCACACTTTAATGTACATAACCGTCTTTTAGAATGCAGTGTGTGTTTGTTATATCTAGCTGAGCATTAATGGACACAAACGGGAAGGCAGATGTCTAACCACACTATAGCGACATAAATCAGCCACAGAGGTATCTCCTGCTTCGAAATTCACCCTTTCTTATTGGTTGAGCCAACCCTGAAAGGTGTGACCTTTGTCAAGCTTAAATGGCCTGGCCACAAGCACTTCCTTCTCTTGGCCTTCTCTTGTAAGTTCAGGTTGCTGTCCTGCGGGGCCCCACCAGGCCCCAGGCCCCAGGGCAGCAGGCCTTGACTCACAACCAGCCATGTGCTCATTCAGGAGAGAAAGGACTCTCTCAACCACAACAAAACCAAGGACAACCTTAGGAGTTTGGCTAACGTCTTCATTCAACACAGAAGAAGTCCATCGCAACTCCCACCATTTGCTCTGCATGTCCTCTCAGGCCCAGGGCAAGCAGGCCACGATCTGCATGTGCTCAGCCATGTGCTCACGGAGATAGAGAAAACCTTCATCCCGAACAGAGTCGAACTACCCATGCAAGTTCATCATATCTTCATCCAACGGAGAAGAATACAATCGCAACTTCAATGTTTGACACTCAAATATCGGTAACAATTTACAATACAGTTGCACTAATAAGCATTAATTCATGCTTAGCTAATGCACAGATAATTCTGAATTAATGTGTAACTAATGATTGGCTATTCATTAATGATTACCACATTAGGAACTAATTAAGAGTCTGTAAGGTTAATGTATTAGTTCATACATGAATTGTTATTAATGAAATATGTAATTGTGGATTAATTCCCTAATAACTAATTTTTTTAACTAATAGTGTTAATTAATATGTCAATTACCAGAATGAGCCAAAGCCTTGTATTTCAACTTCCAGATAATACAGGTACACTAATATGCATTAATACATGATTAATTACTTCATTGTTAGTGCAAATTCATGTGTAAATTACTACAATTACCAAATGACTAGTTAATAATGATGTGCCTCAACAAGTCATAACATAATGATACCTTTGCAAATCATTAGTTAATGATTAATTAAAACAGACAACTGGTAGTTGAAGTGCATAACTTTGACTAATTGTGGTAATTAACACATTAATTTACACTATTAGTTAATAAAATATGTTATTAAGGAATTAATACACAATGACACATTGAATTAATAGCAATTCATGTATTACTTAATCTATTAATCATATAGACTCTTTATTAGTTGCTGATGCAGTAATAATTAATTAATGGTTTAGTTCTTCATGAGTTATACATTAACTCATGATTATCTGTGCATTCGTTAAACATGAATTAATGCATAATAGTGCACCTGTATTGTTGTAAAGTGTTACCGAAATATCTTTATCCTTTTCCACGGTCTTCAAGAAATGTGTCCACTGTAGGGTATTTGGGTGAATCTGAATAACTAAATAAATCCTCGCTAAAACCCCTGGGCCTTCAGAGAAACTGGAGCCTGAACCCCAAATTAACACACACACATTCCACCACACACACATCCCCCAGCGTGGTGTCCGCTTACAAAGACACTAAGACTGGTGTAGGGTTTCCGGTCCATAAGCTCTTTTATCAATTTTAGGTTTGGGGATAGATATTCAATAATTATTAATCTATGATCAACAAATTTTTGAATACAGTTTGAACCGGGTCCTTACATCTTTAAATTACCCACGAAGGGTTTGTACAGCGTACTCGTCTGTTCAGGGTAAGTATATAACAATTAAACACAACGAATTATGGTTAATTATTAATATACATCCTACACAGAGGAATGGCTGATCTTCAACAATACCAAAGCATTTGACCCCTCCTCGCTCATTCACACGTCCGCCGTGTAGTCCGGCTGGAGGCTACAAATGACTTATGGTCTATTTTAACTTAAATTAACTGACAATGTTTTGTGCACTTAAACGATTATCAGATTGTAGCTAGGATTTTTATATTAAAGAGGCTTTGTTATACGAGCAACAACCACAGAGTCAATAAAGTATAAAATGAGGTTTAATGAATGAACTACACTACATGTAAAACGAGGATATAGATTAAAACAAAATGAAATAAAAAAAATAAGAAAGGAAAAAACACAAGGAAAATACAATTGCTAGCGCAGTTTAGACCCCTTTGAGACAGCCACAGGAGATATACTTTACAACGTCTAAAATTTGGATAGAACAGCTTGTTTTGCATTCAGACCTGTAAGTTCTTGGTGTGCGGGAGCAACGTGCGGCGTCCAGAAGATGGAGGTCGGGTTTCTTTGGTTCCAAGCGTGGTTGGTTCGCGGGAGATTCAAACGTCCTGACCTAGTTCTGTATGCGTGAAGGGAGTCTTTTCACCGGAGTGCTGGAAGACTTACCAAACGCACGTGGAGGTCTCAGTCGGGAGACGAGAACACTAAGAGCGGACTGGCTATGCGCAAAATAAAACTAAGTTAAAATAAAACAGGAACATTAAAATAAAATACGAAGATTACAAAGAATACACAGGAACAGGATACACACGGACAGAGAGAGGGATCGTTTCTGTTTTGGGGATTATAAAGATGAGCTAGGCACGCCTGGGTAAGGCGCGCCGGCCAATGATAGCATCCCATATCGAGGAGCGCGTACGCCCCCTGAGTGGGTGTTGTTCAGAGTCAATTTGCAACTTTATGACCAAGAAGAAAATTAATTTTTAAATTAAGCTTACTTTGGTAATAGCATATGCATGTAGTTATACATTTCACGATATGGGTATACAGTAGGGCTGGGTATTGTTAGGAATTTCACAATTCGATTCGATTTCGATTCTTGAGACTTCGATTCGATTCGATTTCGATTCGATTCGATATTGATTTATTAGCTTCGATATCGATTCAATAATAAGTAAATACACAAGTAATTAAGTACCTGGGTATATTTTTAAATAATGTGTGCAGTTATTACCAATGTTTAATTACAAATTAACCCCAGATTGTTTCCTGTCATGGTTTATTTAGTAGAACAAACTGTACAATATTGTACATGTGTTCAGGGGCGATTCTAGAATTTTATAAATGGGGGGGCACAGGGGGGGACCAAGAACCAGTTAGGGGGGCCCATGTGAAATCAGCTAGAAAATTCAACTAGAAATTTATACTTGTTTAGAAAATATTAAACACGATTTAAAAAATCTTTGCAATGTCCAGTAACCTAAGATGGTATTAAATGTGGTACTGAACAAAAGCTGGAAATTATTTTGTATTTTACATGTGGGCCTATTGGACCACACAGTTTTGTTCTTATAAATAAAAAAAACATCACCTAGGCTTTAATAGTCGTTACCCAAGACTATTAAATAGTCATCTAACCTAGGCTTTAAAGCCTTTAAATTATTGTTCTTTCCCATAGGATTTTGTAAAACTATGTTGGGTGGACCTCTGTTCCGCTAGGGGGGTTCGGGGGCATGCTCCCCTGCAAGAAAATTTTGTACATTTTTGTACATCAATCTGGTGCACTTTGAGAGCTCAAAATTAAGAGCTTTAACCGGCTTCAACCCATGAACTGAACAACATTGAACAAAGGGAAAGCATTGACTTACCTGGACATTAAAGAGGGCTCAAACATCTTTTTAGTTATGTAGAGTTATATAGAGTCTCAGTCTACATTACATTGTCACTGGTGTTTTAGGATGCCAAACAATTTATAATAATGTAATAATGATTTATATAATTAGTCCTATTACATAAAATCCATATCGCCTATAAATGTAGGCCTACTGTATAAATGAAAATGAATATTTCAAAAGTATATTTTACTTACACTATTATATAGGAAAATTACAATACTTTTGTCCCAATTTCTTCACTTGCAAGAAATAAACCTTTGAGCTTTTATTTTGGAGAAAACACCAAACACCGAAAAGTGCATACTTTTCTTTAAATCACGCAGCACAAACAGAATGCTTAGGCTACTTAATTACAGTCTTGTGCTGTTTTATAAAGGCACAAAGCCATATCACGGTTTTGATTTTAGTACGTTGGCAAAATATAACGCTAGAGACCTTTATGGTATAGGCTAGACATTTTACATCTGTCCAACGCATCGGTCCAATGCATCAAAAGCTGCTTTCAGGCACCCCACGCCCTCGCCCTACGCCACTGTAGATATTTATTGCTGTTAGTCTTTAAAACAACAGATAAAGTAAACTATTAAAAATGTATAAAAAATAGATTTTTTAGGTCGTGTGCGCTGCCGCGGAATAACACTGACAAGTCATCTCTATTCAGCCTGTCGAAGTTATGTTAGCTGATCTAACGTTACTGGCTTGATCAGTCACACATGAAAGTAATCAGACTAACATACGGTGCGATATTTCAAAATATATACTGTAATTGAGTGTGTATGTACCATAAACAATGACGTGTCGAGGTATCTCTCTCTCTCTCTCTCTCTCCTACTGTTTGAAAAACGCGGACCTGTGATTCCGCTTTGCGAATCGCAAATCAAGCAGTGATTGACAGCGCTCTGATTCAATGGCGTTGGGCATTCTCAGGTTAACAGTAAATCTAGCCCAATGATGTTGGGGGGGGGCACCAGGGGGGGCCAATCATATTCCAGGGGGGGCCAGTGCCACCCCGTGCCCCCCTTCTAGACACGCCCCTGCATGTGTTGAATACAAACCACAACTGCAAACAGGCGCTTTGTTAACACCTCTAAAGTGCATGTAACTATAAGTAGAAACTATATTTATTTCTTCCTATATTCAAGTTCAAAGAAATGTAAACAGAAGCACAAAATGTGCATACTCATAAAACAAAGTGCAACCATAGATATTATAACATTACAAAGTGCTATTTTGTCAACACAATAAATAACACTGAACAGCTGATCAGAGAACCTTTGGCTTATTTACTGTCCTATATGTAGGATACATTACATACATGTCCATCATATAACTCATATAACATTTTAGTACAATATATATCATGTTAACTCTGAAGCATTTGTTATCAAACTAGTGCAGATGCAGGTTTTTTGAACGTTGCGACATTCGTCTGTTATAGGACAACTTATGCCGAGTTCAGACTGCACGATTTTCAAAATAATCGGGTCACTGTTGTTTTCACACTGCATGACTATCTGGGGTAACATTCAGTTGCTTCTGTGTTCATACTGCACGATGGGTCGGCGACAGGAGGTTTCACACTGCATGACTTTACAAAAGAAAGAATCGCCGACAACCTCTGCCTGGTCCGCAAACTACGTTTCACAACCAAACAAACGCGAGAAGTGATACGGAAATAACGGAAGATCACGCGTGCGTGAGACCGGAGTTCTTGCGCGACACTGACTTTGTTATTAAAAATGATAGCCTACAAGAAGATTGCGATCCAAATTGTCTGTGCACTGATTTGTAGCGAAAATGAAACAAATAAATATTCAGTTTATGCAGGAGGAAATGGTTGGGAAGACGAGGGGAGCAAGGACTGTGTTTTGCAAAGAGAATTGGGGGTAAATAAATAATTTTGCAAACGTCCTGCTGTTGCTGCTGGTCATGCAAATGTTTGTGCTTTGTTTCTGTTTGATATAATTGTAAATATAGGCCTATCTATCTATTAAAATACTGATATTCTGGTCTATAACTCCTCCCCGAACAGCCTGTCCTGTATCTTGCTCTCTCGTTGGCTGTCGTTCATCGCCGATGTAGTTTTCAGTCAGAACACATTCACACAGCAGGATTGTGAATCGCCGACAGGTCCAGATATTTAGCATGCCAAATATCTCACGGGCGTCGGCGACTCGTCTGCGATTCTCTCAGATCGCGTCTTTGCTCATTCACACTGCGTGATTGTCACTCGCGTGAACGAGCACCGATTTGCCTGTGATTTCGGGCATTTGTCGGCGATTTCTCAAAACCTGTCGGCGAGCCAAAATCGTGGCTAAAATCGTGCAGTCTGAACTCGGCATTAGTTTGAATAAACGAGCAGACACTGATTGCTTTACGTTTAGGCTATTTAAAATGAACAGCAAGACGACTAGAAGTGAATGTGCTTTCCAATCACACACAGTAAACAAAACAAACTTTGCAATGAACTGCAATTTAGACGGGCAAACAGCGTGCTGGTGCGGTGACGTACATGCGCGAGCAGATTCGGCTTGTAGTCGTTCATCCTCGGATGCGGTGCCGCGCGCGCGCTGTTACAAAAAAAGCCTTGAACACAGCCAAGCAAAATGAGGTCTTGCGCACCCAACGAGTCATTTTTGCCGCGCGCACCTTCGCGCTCGTGCGGATTGTGCCGCCACTGGTCGGTGGGCTGAATCGATTCATAGGATTTGATGAATCGATATTGAATTGAGCAACAAATAATTGCAATGCATTGATGAATCGATATTTTTACCCAGCCCTAGTATACAGCTTAATAGATGGATCAGATTTGTAGGATTACAACGATATCAAACATTTCACATCACAGACGTACTATTACAGAGTTACATCTGGAGGCACACATTCAGGCATTCATAAGGATCGTACATTCCTGAAAACATTCGTAATACAAGTTTGCACATTTAAATTTCTTCTACATGTATTTTAACACACTGAAGATGTTTTAGTGGCGACTTAGGAGAGAAAGTTAGAGTTCATCTGTATGTGTGTGCGAGAATGTATATTGCGTTCGGTGGGAAAAACGGACAAAGGACGTCTGTTTGGCGCTTCCCCCCCCCCCCCCTGTTTCCGTCCGGGGTGGGGGTGAAGAAGTCCTGTTTGTTATCTCCAGTGCGTGAGCTCGCTGTTTGGGGAGCACTTAAACAATTTGTCAGCATGGATGACACCTTTAGGGTGTACTTTCTAGACTTGGAGACGCCAGTTCGGGAGATAGACGTTCCGAGGGCTGACCACATGGCCTTTTAGGAATGTTTGTTAAAGCTGTTGTCCTTTTAAATTTGTTGCGAGTTCGTGATTCAATAAAAGAGAGTTCATGATGATACCTAAATCTCTACACTGGAATGTGGAATGTGCCACAGGAAGTGAATTTCCAAAGAGGAAAGAAACTCCTCTTTGTTTAAAGACATTTAAACAAATATATTCAATGTGTCTTATGTCAATGTGTGTTTGTCCATGTTACATTGGAATAACTGTGACTATCATTATGTATTTCACATTTAACTGCTGATTCTCAGAAGTTAACTAGGAAGGAGAAATATATCCTGCCTACATATTCTGGTATATATGACCCTTTGAGAATGGTATGAACAATCTATCTAATCTCCTTATCAAACGATGTGCCTTCTATTTTGTGTTTGATCTATGTTGTTGGGAAACTAATGCGATAAGGTTTAAAACTCGACAAACTATGATTAACCAACAGAATGTGTGGCATATTTGGTATCTACAACCTGGTACTGGGAAGATTAAGATGACTGAGTAAATTATATGTCTATAACAACAACAACAACATATGAATAGTACCAGGACGTTTTCATAGTTTTCTTCATTGTTTCTTCGAAGTTTCTCTCATTTTTCCCCCCTCCTTTCAAATGCCTTTCTACAAACAAAGGCCATAAAACCCAACGTCCCGCCTGCGAATCTCAACTCTCTTATTGGCCGAGTCAACGGGAAGAGGCCGGACTTCCCCGAGGTAATAAAGGTTGCTTCCCGGCTCTGCCCAGCGCTGTTGAACTTTCCAGCGCGTCAGGAACATGTAATTCACGCGGATGTCCCCTCAGGGGATCAGATCCTATCCTGGATCTTTTCTTTACTTTTTAGTTTAAAATCTGTTTTCTGTATTCAACTCGTTTCACTTCCACGAAGTGAAATGAACTGAGCCGAACTACTTCCGTTGGTAACGTTACCTAAAAGACTTTCAACCGCTGTTCAAAGACTCGCGCCGCATCACGTGACTATCCAAGGAACCAAGGATTCAGCTCACGCACGCGCACGGAGAACAAAAGATCTGCCGTCCAAAACGCGGCTAGACCATGCAGGCCGCTCAAGGAACACAGCAACACATGAGAGAACCCTTCCACATGCAAGTAAAATTAGGTTACCCTGTTTTCAGAGCATTAAGAATGTGTTTTCGTGCTGTTTCAGAGAGGTTGTCTGTCTAGGTGAATGTAACTCCCTTTCTCTCTCTCTTACTCGCTCACGCGTGTAAGTTATCCATTGTCCAAACTTTACCATTTCTCGTTCATTAATGTCTTATTGTTTGTTGGTACTTCTATGTGTTTGTAAATACATATATATCCCGTGTGAACGTAGTAAATATATAAGTAGACATGCCTTTATTAAATATCATTATATTCATTTTGATTGATTCATTCTCTTTGCTCAATTTCAAGTCCCTTAAGTGCCAGATCTAAACTTATGCTACAAGCTTTACAAATTAATTATTTAAATAATTAATATTTTAAAGAGTATTCGTTATAGGGCAGGAAGCCCAATTCTTCTGGCCAGAGAATTGCGTTTCCTGAAATCCTATAAAGTAAGATGATATTGGGGAACCCCCACAATATTATTCTGACAATTGAGCTAAATTAATTTTGCCTGCTTTGTAAGACGTGATCTGTGTAATTAACTGCAATCAACTTGTCGTTAAAATGAAAGGATTCACATGTATGCATGCAGGTAAAATGACAGATTCTCCCTTAGAGGGAGATTTATTAACATGTAAGACTGATCTAATCCAAACATGTATGAATAATTATTAATTACCAATTATTAATTATGATATGCAAATTCCCCACGGATTAGATCCCCCCAGAGTCTTTACACCACTGCAAATGCCATGCAAGTATATACATTTAATGAGGTACTAAATGATAAGCTTATGGTTCTTTTCATAGTTAAATGGATCTTTTCCATAGTCCTACCAGAAAGACTCGGGAGAATAAATACTGTAACAATAACCCTCGGACCCTCGGATTGCGAGCTATGGACGGGGCCTACGCCAAAGAACTTTATTGCTTGCTGGGCTTATTAATAAATGTATTATTAATAAGCCCAGCAAGCAATAAATTTCTTTGGCGTAGGCCCCGTCCATAGCTCGCAATCCGAGGGTCCGGACTCTGCATTTCCTGCCTGAAGACGAAGGCAGGAGCGCAGCCGACCCCCTGGGAGGTATAGGAAGGGACCATCCTGGTGATGGTGGGGAGGATGGAGGGGAAGGAACTGTCTTGGTGGTGGTGGGGAGGATGAAGGTGAATGAAAGCGTCAGCATCTGCGAACTCAAACACGTGTAAGTACCGGTCTTTTATACCGCAAATATTAGACGCGATTGGGTAGATGAGAAGGTAATAAGTGACGTAGCAATTGAGTCTTCCTGGCAGAACTTAACGCTAAAGATTCCATTTCCATTTCCTACCTCCGGTATCATTCTGTCACTTTAACCATCTACCTATGAATGCATGAATGAATGTGTAATTGTTTGAATGTTAGTTATGTTTCGTAGCCTGGTTAAAACCAGACCCTTCTCAGTTTAAACTGAGTTATGGTCTGGCAAAGCTTCATAGACAAATCATTTCCAAAGGGGCGTTACCAACGGACGTCGCTCAAATGCCTCTGGGCGCAATTGGATAGACCTAAAACCAATCAGAGCGACGAAGGCAGCGCAGTCTCATCCCAGGAAGTCATATACTGACGTCTTGGGACGTCTTTTGACCATACGTCAATATCCGCCTTTTTAGGGTACCCTTAAACGTCGGTTAGATGACGTTATCGGATCCTAACTCTACCCCAGATCTAAACCTACCTACTTGCTCTACATTTATTTAAAATTAACAGGAAGACAACTGGAAGTGAATGTGCGTTCCATTAAATAAATCACACACAATAAACAAAACCTAATGAACTTTGCAATTTAGACGCGCAAACTGCGTCGGTGCGGTGAGAGACGTAGCTTACGGCACGGGCAGATTCGGCTTGAAGTCGTTCATCGTCGGATGCTGCGCCGCGCGCGCTGTTACAAAAAACCCGTGCACACAGGCAAGCGAAATGGGGTCTGGCGCACTGAACGCGTCGTTCTTGCCCAGCGCACCATCGTGCTCGTGCAGACGCGTCGAGTATAAACCGGTATAAACAAGGCTTTACTCCGTGTCAGCGCGCGCTCTCCCGAATTTCCCGCGTAAGCTGATATTAGTATTTAAACATTCTCTATGATAAATGTTTGTGAAAAAAGATTTAAATAACATGGTTTTGGCGGTTATAGAGTTCTAATGACGGTGTTCAACTATAACCGTCACACCTCTAATCCATCTTTGTAAATGTACAAAATCTGCTTCACCGTCGCTGTGCTGTCGTCATCGTGTAAAGCCCGCCCCAACGTTTCTGATTGGTGCTGCGATTTCGGCGGATTGGAAATGGACTTCAATGAGCTCTTTGCCAGACTAACTTTCAGAGCAAATCTAAATTTGACGGAAGTTGTCTGGGTTTTCCCAGGCTATATGTTTCGTGTTTTTGTTAATAAAACGTGTGCACAATATGTATTTGGTTCTGATTCTCTGCTTGCATACGAAGTTTACCTTACGATTTAGGCTGCGTTCACACTGCAGGGACATAATGCTCAATGATTTTGTTGATTTTTTTGCAAGGTAGGTTCACATTTCCAATTAAATGCGACCTTTTGTGATCTCCTGTGTGAACGTGAAATGACAGAAGTGACCCGCATGCGCAGAAGAGTACTTAATGGTCAACGACGTCACTTGTTGTTTGCGGAAGTAGCTAAACATGAATGAAAATTAAAAAGGAGGAAAGCAAGGTTTTTGGCCATGGCGTTTTGTGGAGCAATGGTAGCAACATCGATACAGAGAAATGTGTGGGTGCGGAGTCGCAGCCAGGAGTGGTGGGATACTGATGTGAGTGGCTTCACTAATACAGAATTCATCAGTAACTTCCGAATGACCAGATCCACCTTCGATTATGTTTGAGCATCTTCGATTAACTCTGACACGTCTGCGGCAGACCATAACAGTGCAGCGCGTTGGAGTGTATTGGCTAGCTACAGGTGCGTCCTATCGGCGCTATCGTACGATAGCTAACTTGTTTATCTTCTCATTCCCGCCTACTTCAACGCAGAATTATGACGTTTGTCGCATATCAATGGCGTGCGGGTCGGATACATGTGACCTGGCCGTTCAGATTGAGGTCGCATTTCAAAAGATCGGATACATATCGGATTTGGACCACATACCCAAGTGGCCTGGGGCGCATTTGAAAAGATCGGATCTGTGTCGATCAGACTGTCATGAAAAGTTCAGATACAGGTCGCATAGGGGCAAAAAAATCGGAATTGGGTCGTTTCAGCCTGCAGTGCAGACTGATCTCATGAAATGGCGTATGTATGACACGCCAATTCATATTTCTATTTTTGGCGTGCTATCAACACGCATAATCGCTTTTCAGCGTGTTTATGAACGCCGTTGACTTAACGTTACATTACTGTATATATAAATATATGACCTACCCCAACCCCATCCCTAAATCTACCCGTCAATGGGGTTAATACCATTTATGAGTATTCCACTACCATCCCAGGAAAAAAATATCGCTCGCCAGATGTAGATCTACATTTAGCTTTGTTTCGCTCTGACATTTAACGGCGTAGACATACACGCGGAATCACTCTGACATTTAACGGCGTAGACATACACGCGGGTAGCTCAAAATGCATATAGATAACACGCCACTTGACTTGAAAGTGGCGTGTATGTTTACGCAAAAGTCATGATGTCATGTTGTGCAGTGTGAACGTAGCCTTAGATTGTGACTACATGCTCTTAACAGTACTGTACAGTAAGAAAGACATTTCCCTTCCCTGGGTTCAAGTAAAAATGAATTGTACTACATTAAGTTAATTATATTAACTGATCCAAATATTCATAATCATTTATAACCAGTTATTATTGATTATTAATATTTCATAGAGCTGATTTGCTACAATATGTATTTTAGTTTTTCATCAATTTTCAATTAAGAGTGTGCCAGACAACTGTATTTACAGTAAGTTCACACAGGACGTGTCTTTGTGGTTAAAACGCACAATGAATGGCAGTGAAGCGAATAAGTTCTGCATTTTTAGAATGTCATGCACGAGACGTTCGGATGACCCAACCCAACCAGATGAACTGGATAATATCGTGAAAGTTCTGATCCCATCTGACTCCTGACATTATGCTGCCTAACTCATAATCATACACTGTTCATTCGTTGGCCAAAGGAGGACTGGCCCCCCGACTGAGCCTGGGTTCTCCCAAGGTTTTTTTCTCCATTCTGTCACTGATGGAGTTTTGGTTCCTTGCCACTGTTGCCTTCGCCTTTTGGCTTGCTTAGTTGGGGACATTTAATTTTGAATTTAACAATACTATTACAACATTGTTTTCCTGTTATCTCTGTAAAGCTGCTTTGAAACAATTTGTATTGTAAAAAGCGCTATATAAATAAAGGTGACTTGACTTGACTTGACGTTGCAAAAGATGTGAGATGCGATTGGACTGGTCAAACACGTCCGTCTAGAGCGTCTTTGTGACGGAGCGGCTCCGTCACTGAGTGTGGCACACGCACACACACACACACACACACACACACACACACACACACACACACACACACACACACACACACACACATACTCATTCCCCGTTCCCTTACAGTCTCAATTAAGCTGGTCATAAACTTTTCCCCTACTGTTAAGTAGCGCGGTCAAGGGTGCACACTTGATAGTTCTACTCTTTTATAAACATATATTTAAACGAACATGATAAACACTTACCGTGTGTGGAGGCGTCGCGGGTTTGCTCTGCTTCCCATCCAGTTTGGCGGACCCGAAGCATAACATTTCCGGTTGTTAAATAGCGCGATTGTCACGCGCTTTCATGGTCACGTGAACTGCATAATTATGGGTTTTGGGTTGCAATAAGAATTTGTGATGCAAGTAATTGTGTATGGGGAAGGGAAAATGTTTGTGAAGATGGATATAAGTATTGTGGAAAATGCTGAAGTATAATGGATATAAGTCCTCTTCTGTAGTTAATACAATGTGTTGATTGTATTAGGTAAATGATGGTTGAGCCTGGTGGGAGGGGCTAATGGCTTTAAGAGTCGCAGCTTTGGGCCTGTGAAGTCAGTCTTGTTCTGGTTACAGAGAGGGTAACTAGTGGCTGGTAATTTTTCTGTGGAAAGAGAAATAGAGTTATTGAGGATTTCTTTTTTTTTTTTTTTTTTTGTTTGTTTGTTTGTTTTGTGTATAATTTTATTATAGTAAGTAATTTTTTTTCCAAATAGTTATTCTTTTGTTATTATTATTTCTCTTCACCCTTTGTACTTTGGAGGCCGGCATAATAAAACACCTCACTATTCATCGACTACGCCTGTGTTTTTTCCCTATTGTGGGGAGGTTGGATGAGGACCCCGCGACATATGGTGTCAGAAGTGGGATGGCTAGTCGGAGAAAGGTATCTCCCCCTCCAAGGCAGCGCACAGGGCTGCGATCCCAGCGCCAGGGACAGCTGGAAGGGATTGCAACCGGCAATGTAGACCCGGCTTGGGAGACAGTACCTTCATTGGCGTCGTCATCAGAGGAAGGTGAGGAGGAGAGCGGTTTCTGGAATGTTCCAGCGGCACGTTCCACCCCACCAACGACAAGTGGAGCAGGCGATGGATTACATACAATGATGAGAGACTTCTTGGCAGCCCAACAAAGAAGAGAGGAGGGGCTGTTGGCAGAGCTCAGAGGACTGAGGGCCTCTCTTCCATTAATTCACCAAGTTTCTCAACCTTCCACCCGGCCAAGTACAGTACCTGCCCAGACACTTCCTGCTATTAACCGGCCAGTTGTGGCAGCAACCCCAAGTACAGTGACAGCAAGTAGTCCCAGGCTGGAACTTCCTACACCTGCACCCCGGCGGGGGCAACGTGATATATCTTTGGAGGGAGCCCCTCTCCAATTCAATGACTCAAGCGGCAGAGATGACCAGCCAAGGTCAGAATGGAGACATTATAGTGAGCCAAAAATTCCGCCATATCAGATGGATGAGGACATTGAAAATTATTTGTTACGTTTTGAATGCATTGCCAAAACGTGGAAATGGCCAGAGAGTGAGTGGGCATGCAGACTTGTTCCCCTGCTGTCTGGAAAGGCATTGGAGGCCTATACTGCAATGGATGAGGAGCGAGCCCACTGCTATACAGACCTGAAGGCGGCGCTGCTGATCAAGTTCGACATCTCCCCAGAGACGTACCGGCAACAGTTCCGATCAACGATGATACCATCTGGAGAGAACCCCACCGAGACTTACCACCGCCTTAAGGGCCTCTACCGGCGCTGGATTCGGCCAGAGCAGCACACAAAGGAGGAGATTGGTGAGGCTATCATCTTGGAGCAGTTACTTCGGGTACTTCCTTTCGAGGTGAGGACATGGGTGAAGGAGCATGAGCCAGTGGAGGGCCTTACAGCGGCCAGGCTGGCCTTACAGTACCTCAACGCCAGGAGAGGAGGACCAGCTACACGATCCACCGGTGCAGCCCATCGACCAGCATTCCAGCCACCCCAGCCAAGGTCTGTAAAGAGAGAAGATAGCCAGGAGTTTTCGGGTAATTCCAGAGCGGTACCAAACCAACGAACATCCGGTAAGGAACTTGTTTGTTTTTATTGCCAGCAGCCAGGCCATAAAGCTTCTGTGTGTCCCATACGCAAAGCTAAGGTCACCGGCGCTTGCTATGCACCCCGGCCTGAAAGAGGGCCTGTCGGGGATAAGGAAGTGAGAGTTCAGCGCTATAAAACTGTGACTATTAATGGACAGCAGGTTACTGCACTATTAGACACTGGGAGCTTTATGTCTCTGGTTAAGTTTAGTTTGGTACCAGTAGGCAGTGTGGACTACAGTAGACAAACAGACATTTCGTGTGTTCATGGGGATAAGCACCCTTATCCCAAAGCGGATTTAACTGTTACCATTGATGAACAGCATTACCTGTTGACGGTTGGAGTGGTTGAACACTTGCCTGTAGATGCCATTCTGGGTTGGGATTTACCGGTACTTATGGACTTATTACAGGAAACTGAACTGCCAGGGGAAATTGACTGTGGGGAGGAAGGGGAGGTTGATGTAAATGTGTCTTGCCCTGTGATTACTCGAGCCCTGGCGAAAACTGGTGTCCAACCACTTCCAGACTTGGATAGTAGTCTGTGTGAGGGTGGCACCAAAGGGGCAAGAAAATCCCGCCGACAACGTCGCTTTGAGAAGCAGTTAAGGCCATCAGAATATGGGAAAATAGGTTTGCTGTCAGATAAAATGTGGGAAGTACCTGAAAATGTTTCTGAATTGCAGAGGGGGGATGAAACTTTGAAACCGTTATTTGCTAAGGTAGAAGAAGGTACAAATGGGAATTGTGTGGGAAAGGAGCGGTTCATTGTTGATAACGATGTTTTGTATGCAGTTGATGATGACCATAGACGTTTAGTAGTCCCTGCTAGCTGTAGATCTCTGGTCCTGCACTTGGCACACACACTTCCATGGGCCGGGCATCTTGGCCGCCATAAAACCTATCTTCGCATTAGTAAACGTTTTTATTGGCCCTCCATGTACACAGACACTCAGAAATATTGCACCACCTGCCCCACATGTCAGAAAACCAGTATTCCCCGTAAGTCGGACAGAGCCTGCCTGCAACCACTTCCGGTTATTGCCACTCCATTCCGCAGAATTGCCATGGACATTGTGGGCCCTCTGGTGAAAAGTAGCGGGGGCCATCAGTATATCTTGGTGGTGTGTGACTATGCTACCCGTTTCCCTGAGGCCTTTCCCCTGCGCACCATTACTGCTCCCACTGTTCTGCGTGCTTTGGTACAACTGTTTTCCAGGGTGGGAATACCGGATGAGATTCTGACGGACCAGGGAACTAATTTCACCTCTAAATTGATGCAACTATTCCATAAACAACTGGGTATCTCAGCAATCAAAACCACACCCTACCATCCACAGACGGACGGCCTGGTTGAACGGTTCAATCAAACACTGAAGAGGATGTTGCAGAAGTTTGTGGATGATACTGGCAAGGATTGGGACCGTTGGTTGCCGTTCCTGCTCTTTGCCTATCGTGAAGTTCCCCAGGCATCTACGGGTTTTTCCCCATTTGAGCTGCTATATGGCTGGGATGTGCAGGGGCCATTGGATCTGATCCGCAAGGGCTGGGAGGCGCCATCCTCCACTTCAAGTGAAAGAGGGGTGGTGCAGTTTGTGCTGGAGATGAGAGATCGGCTGGCAAGATACCAGGGGGAGGCAGAGGTCAACCTGCTTGCAGCCCAGAAAAGCCAGAAGATCTGGTATGACCAACAGGCACGGCAACGAGAGTTCCAACCTGGCCAAAAAGTCCTGTTGCTTCTCCCTTCGTCCAACAGCAAACTCCTGGCAAAGTGGCAAGGGCCATATATCATCCTCCGTAAGATGGGTCCAGTCACCTATGAGGTCCATCACCCTGATAAGAAGAAACCCAAACAGACCTACCATGTAAACTTACTGAAAGAGTGGAAGGACTGTCCAATCCCAGGTCCAGAGCAATCTCTGATGGTGAGGGAGGTGGACATGGAAGTGGAGGAGGTTGGACTGGAACCTGTCACTGAAACTGCTCCTCCCCTTCTCACTCATCTGGCTCCAGAGCAAGCGGCACAGCTCCTTCAAGTCTTCCAAAAGACTCCTTCGCTCTTTGCAGCCAGTCCTGGGCGAACCACCTTAGTTGAGCATGTTGTGCGTCTAAAGGAGGGACGACCCATCCGCCAACGTCCCTACCGTGTGCCACAACATCTAGTGGGAAAACTGCAGCGGGAGGTAGAAGAGATGTTGAAGCTTGGAGTGATCGAGCCTTCTAACTCAGAGTGGTGCAGCCCAGTGGTCATCGTCTATAAGAAGGATGGCTCTCTCCGCATTTGCATTGATTTCAGAAAACTCAATGCCATCTCTGAGTTTGACGCCTATCCAATGCCAAGAATCAATGACTTACTGGAGAAAATTGGAGCTGCCAAATACATTACCACCCTGGATCGGTGTAAGGGTTACTGGCAGGTGCCATTGGAGAAGTCGTGCCGGCCATATACCGCGTTCCAAACACCGGCTGGACTTTTCCACTTCACTGTGATGCCATTTGGGCTGCACGGAGCACCAGCCACCTTCCAGAGGTTGATGGACAGGGTCCTTCAGGGTTGTGACTACTGTAGCGCAGCTTACCTCGATGATGTGGTGATTTTTAGCAACACCTGGGAGGAGCATATCCAACATCTGTCACTGGTACTGGAAAGGATCAAGAAGGCAGGGTTGACGCTCAACCCCTCCAAATGTGAGTGGCCCGACAGGAGACACGGTACCTAGGTTACCAACTAGGGCGAGGAGAAGTGCGTCCGCAGGTGGATAAGGTGGAAGCTATCCAGAACTGTCCTCGTCCCCGCACTAAGAAGGAAGTCCGGTCCTTCCTGGGTTTGGCTGGCTGGTATAGGCGATTTGTGCCCCAGTTTGCAACTATTGCTGTACCCCTCACAGCCCTTACCAGGAAGGACCAGAGGAACCCAGTAACCTGGACAGATGACTGTGAAACTGCCTTCAGCACATTGAAAACCTGTCTGTGCTCCTCCCCTGTCCTCAAGAGTCCAGATTTCAAGAAACGATTTTTGGTACAAGTTGATGCATCTGCAGTCGGCCTTGGAGCAGTTTTGGCCCAAGGAGACCCTGGTAATGAACATCCCATACTGTACCTAAGCCGGAAACTGCAGCCACGTGAGACTCGGTATTCTACGGTGGAAAAAGAAGGATTGGCCATTAAGTGGGCACTGGAGAGCCTACGGTACTACTTGCTAGGACGGGAGTTTGATCTGGAAACTGACCACCGAGCTCTCACTTGGATTAATTCAATGAAGGACCACAATAGCCGCCTTACTCGATGGTATCTTTCACTCCAGCCATTCAGGTTTACCATTCGACACCGACCAGGTCAGGCCAATGTGGTAGCGGATTACCTTTCACGGTTGCCGCACATCGCCAACCTCGCGGAGGAGGGGGATGATGTGACGGAGCGGCTCCGTCACTGAGTGTGGCACACGCACACACACACACACACACACACACACACACACACACACACACACACACACACACATACTCATTCCCCGTTCCCTTACAGTCTCAATTAAGCTGGTCATAAACTTTTCCCCTACTGTTAAGTAGCGCGGTCAAGGGTGCACACTTGATAGTTCTACTCTTTTATAAACATATATTTAAACGAACATGATAAACACTTACCGTGTGTGGAGGCGTCGCGGGTTTGCTCTGCTTCCCATCCAGTTTGGCGGACCCGAAGCATAACATTTCCGGTTGTTAAATAGCGCGATTGTCACGCGCTTTCATGGTCACGTGAACTGCATAATTATGGGTTTTGGGTTGCAATAAGAATTTGTGATGCAAGTAATTGTGTATGGGGAAGGGAAAATGTTTGTGAAGATGGATATAAGTATTGTGGAAAATGCTGAAGTATAATGGATATAAGTCCTCTTCTGTAGTTAATACAATGTGTTGATTGTATTAGGTAAATGATGGTTGAGCCTGGTGGGAGGGGCTAATGGCTTTAAGAGTTGCAGCTTTGGGCCTGTGAAGTCAGTCTTGTTCTGGTTACAGAGAGGATAACTAGTGGCTGGTAATTTTTCTGTGGAAAGAGAAATAGAGTTATTGAGGATTTCTTTTTTTTTTTTTTTTTTGTTTGTTTGTTTGTTTTGTGTATAATTTTATTATAGTAAGTAATTTTTTTTCCAAATAGTTATTCTTTTGTTATTATTATTTCTTTTCACCCTTTGTACTTTGGAGGCCGGCATAATAAAACACCTCACTATTCATCGACTACGCCTGTGTTTTTCCCTATTGTGGGGAGGTTGGATGAGGACCCCGCGACAGTCTTTAAATTGAAAACGATGGAAAAGTAGTGCGGGGTGAATGGAAAATCGAATTCTGTGTGAACCGGCCGGAGCAGTTCAATAAACAATGAACTAATATTAAGTGAACATTTGTAGGCACTATAAATCCATTTTGACTGTTTTTGCTCTATTTTAACAATGAAAATCAGAGATGGTCTTATTACTAAGAGATACCAAGCTCAGGGGTCAAATACTTAAAGGGATAGTTCACCCAAAAATTGCTATTTAGAAGAAGAACGTCAGTTCTCGCGCATGCGTCGTGGAAATCTCTTGAACTCTCGTCTCAGGCCCACATGGAAGCAATGGAATAGTCGAATAAAGTCGTTATTTTTGTTTTTTTCCGCACAAAAAGTATTCTCGTCGCTTGATAAACTTATAGTGGAGCCACTGTAGGCACATGAAATATTTAAACATTTTCTTCAATGACTTTCTGGGCCGTCAAGTTTCAATTCCTTAGGAAGCTTATGGAGGAGTGACCCAGCTCTCAGATTTAATCAAAAATATCTTAATTTGTGTTCCGAAGATGAACGTAGGTCTTACGGGGTTGGTACAGCATGAGGGTGAGTAATTAATGACTTAATTTTCATTTTTGGGTGAACTAACCCTTTAAGCAAGAGCCAGTCGATGATTGGTCATCGCTTCACTGCAGCTGCTGTTAGAATGTCCGGTTGCCATAGAAATCCTGAAGATTGCACATGCGCATCGTCTAAGAAACAACATCTATGCAGCAGTTCATGTCAGTTTTTGTTGCTGATTTGAAATATATCATTTAAATGTGATTGTGGAAAGCAGTTTTTGAAGAATTCATAAAATTAATATATATTAAAGGGTTAAATGGAAGAATTTAAATATGGAATGAGGATGCTCTAATCTATTCTGGATCTTAGGTGACTACGGATGTGACGAAGGATGACCTCTTCAGGCAGATAAAACTGGGAATCAGCCAATCACTGCGCTCTGCGGCTCGCGGAAGAAGAACGTTTGGAAGAGAGCGCTGGTGTTGAAAGACTGTGCAGTCTATATTTATATAGATAATATAATATAGTGTTGCTGTACTTCTAAGTTCCTAGAATTGTGTGCGTGCAACTACCAAAACCACACATATTTAAACCTTTATCTCAATAAAACACATAAACAGAACATCTTGTCCGCATTAAAGGGCCACAACCCTTTAAAGACCAGTCAAATTATACAGTCCTTTCCAATCACCAAAACAATGGAATTGTTCTGGAAAAGCTAAACACACAGCGCTAAGCAGGACCTGGGAAGATGGAATGGAGCATTGAGTAATTACAAAAGTAGGAAGATATGAATGGATACGTGTATATGTGTTAAAGAATAGAAAGATCAAAAACAGGGAAGAAATTGAAGTAATTTGTCAAGTAAACCATGACTGCACAATAGCAAAAGTAGGTGGATATATGCACACAGGATGCAAAGCACCAAAAAAACTGAAGAGGAGGACGAAGAAGTTAGTTTGGTGAAAGGGAAGCATTATTTGTGCATCCTCGTTTCCTTTTTTCACGTCTCAGCTCCACCAGAGGATGGGAGGGAAGGCTGCAAGGGAAAAAATGAGGACGGAGGAATCGAAGGAAAGCTTATTTGTATATTGGAATATTGTTGATCACTTGAGATGCCCTTATGTTGTTGAAGTTTAGTTATTTAAGAAATTAATAAATAATAAAGATAAAGCAAGATGCCCTGTTGGTATATGTGATATATTATTTATTTAACCCTTTCATGCATTAATTATGGAAAACATTATCATCATATGATATTATTATCATTATCAAAACATAAAAATGATGCTAAAATTGAAATCCATTTTTACAAAATTCAGTTTTATTTAAAAATTATTTACCTGTATGTGGACACCATGCAACAAAGGCGTAAAATGGGACATAAAGCCACAGATGACAATATGGAACATTGTGTTTTTATAATGCTATGTTATGCTATGTATATCAGCTCAGTTATTAAAAGCAATAATATCACAATATAATAACAATAAGACACATAACTACAGCGGCGGTTGTATATATGCGGAAAACTAGTAACAATATGGGCTGGGCTTAGCTGGCACATACTCCGTCCTCATCACTGCTGTCACTGTCACTTCCACTGTCCTCTGGGATATTCTCTATTAGTCTGTACTGAGTGCTTGACCTATGCTGTCCCTGTTAGGAAGGCAAAATGCAAATTTGTCTCGGTATGTAAGTGTAAAGTTGCCATTTAATGACGTAATATGTAATTTTGAATGGTTATTTATGTTGATATATTTGTTAAATGTGTGTTTTATCACAATATAAGACAATTTATAACATCTTTGCAAAAATAGAACAGATACACTAGCAGGTTACAGAAATCAAACTATACAATCTGACGCATGCATGACGGCCACATATGTGGACAGTTCGTTTTTGGTGTATAAAAAACTACATTTTACTCCAAATTTTTGTTTATAAAATACTAACATATTCATCATACTTTACTGTACATATTTTTTTTTTTTTTTACCTCAATTGACCTTCTTGTATAAAAGTTTTTCACAGGTATGCCTGGGCCATTTGGCACATGGCTATCGCTGTCAGCCATCTTGGATAATTTATGTCATCAATCAATGAATATTTTGAATGCAAGACAGTAGACATTATGCTTGTTTGAGATGCGCCTTGCCTCACCTGAAGTATAGGTGAGAGTAGACGGCTGCAGTGAGAGGAGGAGTGAAAAAAGTGCAGGCAAGACGGACAGATCTCTCTTCTCGCATTGGATTAGACACCTGTGAGATCAAAGACGATATCGCGGGATTCACAGTCATGCACAGTGTTGCTAATAAACTGGATGTAATTTATATGAAAATAAATATAATGAACAAGACACCTTGTTTGTTTTCACATTACTTGGATGAACTGCCAACTGTCAGGTTTGGCAATATGGATGCCTCGTCGTTGCTTAGCCGAGTAGAGCAGCTGAGCCAAGAAGTCTCTGGCCTGAGGAGGGTAAGTGTAAGGGTGGTACAGGCAGAAGTAAGTGAGAATTTGGGGCCAATTGTTGCGACCATGGATCGTCGAGTGACAACTGTGGAGACGCAACGCACATCGGACTACGACCCTGGGACTGCTGGCACCACACAAGAGGGGGTGCTGGGGCTAGCAGGCCCTGATCGACAAGAGAAGGCAACAATGTCTCTCGCTGGGAAGTTTCGTCTCCTGGGTCTGGACACCGAGATCGCCAGAACCTCACTTGGGGGGATGAAGAGGCTGGTGGGCTCCACTCAACAACGGGAGCTCCTGGATGTAGCAGTAACATCGCCACGATCACAACTACAGCCCTCACAGTGGAGCGTTGTTGTGAAAGGGGGGTGAACTGGATTGCCATGGTACACCTGCAGCTCCACACGGGAGCCAGTCTACATAGTAGCTGCTATGTAATAAATTAATCTATATGAACATTTGTGTCATTTCTTATAATGCGCGTGGAATGCATGTTGGCCACAGTGAAACTGATAAATCATGCTGTGTTGTTGTGGACAAATTGATGGAGAGATGTGACATTTTGTGTGTCCGGGAGACGTTCCTGGCTAAACAAGACCTGGAAGGACTAAATTCTATGCATTAGGGCTTTCATGGGGTGGGTGAATCAACAACTGAACTAAGTGCTAAAGTTGTCCGGGGGAGAATTCCTTTTGAATGTTTATATGCCATATGAGTGCATACAAAATGAGGATGAGTACCTCAGTAGATTGGCATGTATCATGTCTTTTATTCAGGATAATTCTTCTACCTGTAACTATGTTTTAGGTGACATGAATGCTGATGTAACTGATGCCAATGAATGCTGATGAAACTGATGCCAACTCTTCATTGGGTAATCATTTAATGCAGTTTTGTAGAGACAGTGGATTGATTTTATCTAGTAAGGTACTATTGTCAAATGATAGTAATACTTACACCAGCGAGGCCTGGCACTCTACTTCCTAACTAGACCACTGCCTCTGTACAGTGGATGCCCATGACTCCATCGATATGATGAAGATTGATTATGACCTGGCTACTACGGACCATATACCTTTCTCATGGTGTTGAACACGGGCAATTAAGTCTTGTTGCCTGTGAATAATGGCATTGATGTAGGGAAAATAAATTGGTCAAAATTTTCTAAGAAAAATATTAATAATTATGTCTATCATTCTGATGCTTTGCTGGGTAATATGAAGGTCTCAAAAGATGCCTTATTGTGTCGGGTAATGAACTGTAAGATTGTACAACACTGTAAGGATTTATGTTCCCTGTTATGAAGCTATTATGGAGTCTCTCGGAATTTCGAGTTGGCCTCTATATAAACCTCATTGATGCTTCTAAATCATTTGATCGTGTTAATCATGAGAAATATATATATTTTTAAATTGTCTAAAAGTGGGGTCCCTGGTTTTTTTAATTATAATCTTGGTTTATTGGTACTCACATCACACATTAAGAGTGAGATTGGTGAATGTATCATCTACATCTGCTCCCTTCCAAGTGACCAATGGTGTTCGCCAGGGTGAAATTCTGTCCCCTTTTCTTTTAAAGGGGTGGTTCGGAATTTTGGACATCGGGCCTCATTTCAAAGTGAGCCTTAGTGTTATAACTAGTTCCTGTAAATGTAATGCAATCATTAAGATGAAAAGGATAGTTTAACATTATTAAACGACATTATTCTCTCAACAGACACTTAACCTCTTAACCTTCGCCAGAGCGAGGGCGCTCTGAGCGTTTTTTTTTTTTAAATCGTTCAAAGTTACTATCAGATTCAATGTAATACCTTGACAAACTATACATCATTAAAAAGATATAAGACTGAAGGTTTAGTATTTGACCACTATTGTATTCTGAGAATCTTATAGTGACAGTTATGTCTTAATTTGTGTCTGGAGTTATGTAATCAAAAAATGAGTCGATACCTTTGATATGAATTATGAGCGTCAGCCGCTTCCATTCAGAAAAAAACTCCAGTGAGATCGTCACGACAGAGCTTGACAAAACAACGTCCATCAGGGCTTTTAGCTCAAAAGTGTACAGATTTGGAGAAATATTGATAGATTCTCATAGGTTTACATCAGATTTATATATACAGGAATCATATTTATTGAATATCTACCCAAATGCGTCGATTTAATCATTATGAGCGCTGGAGACTCTGATGTACTGTGTTTTCAATACATACTGGCAGCCTGAGGGCGCCCTGTGCACATATGGACTCCAAATTTGGAACACGAAGAAGAATCATATCATGTGACATTTCAGGAAGTCCATCACGACGTAAACACTAACAGAGATCGCTGTAACATGCAGATAAAGATGTTTTGAAGACAATAAACATGATTGCAATGATATTTGGTTTACCTGTGTGCTTCGAGCCATGTCAGGTATTTTCATAATAATAGATTATATTTATAATGTAATGCTAATCGATATAGACTTTATCATGGTGAAGAATACTATAAAATACTATATTTTCTGTCCTATTTTTTTATCTGAAGCCAAATCAGAGCACAGAAGGTTATTTAAAACACTCGACTTGTGCTATAAAGTAAGTTTTAGAGCACAAACGTGGTTTTAATCTCATAAATTGTCGTGTATTGATGATGTGCTAAGCTAACATGCTAGCTAGCCCTTGGTGCACCTGCTACCTAGCTGTTATATTTATGAATATTTCTAAATAGGACTGCTTGCTGAAATGTTTCTTTTTTCAAGAAGGTCATTTTATATAGTTTCAAATGTAAGGTGAGAACTTTGAGAACTTTCCCTAAAAGAGATTAGGGGTTGAAACAGTGTGAATAGCCAGTCGTTAGTAATTATAATGCAGACAAAAGAAAGCATATTTAGAGCAATAACCAGAGGCTGGAGAGGTGTGAATGTGTGCAGGGGAGACTGACACTGAATGGAGATCGTTTAGACCACAACACAATAGAGAAAATAGACTGAATAGATGCTTAGAAAATGACAATAAACATCAGTTTGCTTTTTAGAGTCTAATCAAAATAAAGTCCTTTGACATGATCTTGAAAAACATTTAACTAAATAAAGAGTTTTAGACATATCATCTTCAGATTTAAAATATAACATGGATTGCTACAGGACCAACTTCAATTTTATTTTCATGAAAATATTTCATAAAAATAAATTTCTAATAACTTGACAAAACTTTGAAGCTATTTATAACATTTATTTTTCATTATGACAATAATTAATTCTACATTTGCAATAAACTGCCAGGTGCCAGCTTTCAAATGAGATCATACTTGTGCTTTTAGAACAAATGGTTCATGAACTGTATCTGTTTCAGTTTGGGTATGCCATTTCTGGGGATTTTTCAAAATTGGGGGTGAAGCTTAACAGGTTAAATCGATAGTCTGGCGTTATAATTGATTTGCTTTTAGTGTACTGTGGAGTGGGTAAAACTGTTTTATGGCATGCTAAAGCTGGTTCCATTGATTCGTGCTAGCCTAGCACCGGCCAACTACACAACTGGGACGACTGGATGAATTTTTTTTAAAAATGTCTCTACTGATAGATAACACTAAGGCTCACTTGGAAATGAGGCCCGATGTCCAAAATTCCGAACCACCCCTTTAATATGTATATGAATGATTTGTCTGTGATTTTAAATACATGTGGTACAGATTGTAGGGTTGGTGACTCACTAATTAATTACCTTATGTACGCTGATGATTTGGTCATATATATATATAAAATATATATGCAAAAAATAGTAAGATTTTACAATGCAAAAAAGAGTAAAATCATGATTATCTGAAGTAGAGAAGATAGACAGTCAAACTTTCCTGACTTCTATCTGTCTGGCGCTGCACTTGAGGTGTGCAGAGAGATTACATATTAGAGCCATATTATTGT
This sequence comes from Chrosomus eos, assembly GCA_036326025.1. Taxonomy (NCBI): domain Eukaryota; kingdom Metazoa; phylum Chordata; class Actinopteri; order Cypriniformes; family Leuciscidae; genus Chrosomus; species Chrosomus eos. The sequence goes on along the minus strand of CM070830.1, from coordinate 4,031,903 downwards.
AAATTACCTGTCTGATGATAAGCATATCTATAGGCAGCGTCGGAAGCTGTATGCTCAAGCGAACATGCTGTGTCGTAAATTTAGCATGTGCTCTGTATCTGTGAAGATCTCACTCTTTAGAGCGTATTCTACACACCTTTCTATACTGCCTACCTGTGGTGTCGTTATAAGCAAGGCAGCATTAGAAAACTAATAGTGGCTTATAATGACAGCATGAGGGTGCTGCTGAGTGCTCCAAGAAGCTCCAGTGCAAGCCATATGTCTGTAAGTGCCGGGGTACCTACCTGCTCTGCAGTTTTACGTAACCTGATGTATAGATTTATGTGTAGGGTATCTGAGTCAGAAAATGACTTAATCGCTGTTTTGGCAAACCCTGTACGAAATTCTGTCAGATTTTCTTCCAGACTGTCGAATCATTGGCGAACATGTCTGTTTGTTAGACACTGAACATTGTGGAAGGTTTTGGTATTTTTGTGTTTTACTCTGTTGTAACAGTTCCACTATTACAGGGTGTAATATTCTCCCGGCCAATAGGGGTTACCGGGCAGAATGTTGTCGTTAGGACGTGGTTTTTCTTTAAGAGAGGGAGAGAAGAAGAAGGGAGGGGGAGGTCACATATGTGGGAGAGTTGGTGAGAATTGGATCCCAAATTGAGAGAGACTTTGAAGAGTCAAGGAAATACTGGGGTAATAATATTGGGGTAAAATACTGGGGCAGAATCACAAAGGAACAAGAGCAAGCACATATGGGGTGAACACACTCAGGCACTCTTGGTTACTGCCAATACTGTGCAACCAACATCACTTGAACCTCTGGGTAATAAACATCACCTGAAGATGATTTCCTTGCCTGTACTTCTGAGAGGTCGGTATCTTCATGCCATGTTGGATACCGGAAGTACTTTCTTTTTGATCCAGGAATCCTTTTAGAGACAGTTGGTGTCAAAAGTGGAAGCCAAGTGATGGACAAACATTCCGGTTGGCGAATGGGCAAGTGCAAGTTGCATTGGGACAATCAGACTATGGACAAAGATTTGCTGTCACCTTGTATGTGATGAAAAATGACGATCTGACTATTCCATTGATCCTGGGGATGGATTGTATAATGTCTTCTGGCATTATATTGGATTTATCCAAAGAGTTGTACATCCTGCCTTCCCAGAATGGGGGTGAGGATATGAGTCATCCTTTCAGTTCCAATGAAACTCCTCCTTTACCTCATCTGCTCTTTTACCTTGCAGTATTTCCCAATCTTGTAGTACCTTCCCTTACCCATTCAACAGAATCGAACCAATTAGTTCAACAAATTGTGCAAGGAGCGGATACCGGCTCTGAAAACAAGTCAATGTTACAGAGAATGATGAAAGAATGGCCAACAGTATGTACTGCTAACATTGGGCATACTAAGATGGTTAAGCATTCCATCATTACCCACAACAAGGTACCTCTTAGGAAGAGACCATATAGAGTTTTAAGGGATAAACAACTGGTGATTGAACAATAAATATAAGATGTTGTCCAAAGGCATTATCAGACCACCTGTTTCTCCTTGCGCATCGCCGGTGGTACTTGTGCCGAAGATTATTAATTCTGCATGGCAAGAGAGTACAGGTTTAACTCCAGCCCAGATTGCATTTGGACATTCTCTGAAGGGACCTCTAGAAAGGGCCATTCCAACTCCTCCAAAGACTGATAGCCAAACCTATGAGCTGCTTGAAAGACAGCAAGAATTGATAGAACTTGTAAGAGTAGAAATGTAGAAAGTGCCCAACGAAAGCAGAAATTATTCTATGACCTGAAGAGAAAGGTGCAAGAATTTAAAGAAGGAGATTTTGTCTGGAGGAAAACTCATCCTTTGTCCAGAGTTGTGGAAGGTTATATGGCCAATTTGGCAGTCAAGTGGAGAGGCCCAGCTAAAGTGTGTAAAAGGTGTGTAAAAGCAATCCCTTGGTTTTTGACACAATTAATGTACAAAACCTTAACTCTTATTATGGTGGAGTTAACTCTTCCAGTAAATAGGGGAGCATGTACTGTAACAGTTCCACTATTACAGGTAGGGATGTGCACGAATATTCGAATTTTCGAATATTCGATCTGTAATTATTATTCGAAAAATAAAATACTATTCGAATTTTGCTACGTTGCTTTTGCTGGCCGTAAATGCAGTGAATCCATGATAAATCCCAAGCACTAGCTCGCAGTTATAATTAAATGCACTGGGTGGCGCTGTGGAGTCAACAAGTTGTGTGTATTTGATCACATAATGTTGTCGTCTGCCTCGCGAAGTTTGGAATTACTTTCTATCTTACCAAATTATCTTACAAAATGGAATTAGTTTTGATCAAATTAATTAATCTGAATTATATTATCACCACAATGAGAAATCACATGAAATCCAAACAGTCGAATGAGGAAAGGCAGCTGACCAACACTACATTCACGACTGCAGGTAAGCACAGCTGGACCCCGCGATCCGAGATGATAATCTAATAGCAAAATGATTTTGAGACATACTTCCTTTAAGTTTCTTTGACGAAGACCGGTTTAAGAACAGAAAACGCAAAGTGCTGTTAGAAACTTATAACACCGATATGTTTGTGTCTCTGAAGCGTCTGTCAGCGCGGCGCCTTTTCTCACTCGAGCATAAAGTGCTGGCGGCGTCCCTGCGTGTGGATATTATTGTTTTTCTTAACATAAATGTCAAACAATATAAACATGATAATCATATGCTGACTCGAGTGTGTTTGTACGCTGTGTACGATATCTGGCGCAATCTGCTTTATTAGCCGTTTTTTTTCGTTCGCGCTGCTTGAGCATGCTTTTATTAATGCTTTTGTTTTTTTTATATTTTTTGTTTCATAGGCCTACTGTTTAATGTTTTCAACTAAAAGAAAACTTTAACATGTATTGTGAGCTTGTTGTGTATATTGCCTAATCATAAACTTGTTCAGAAATGGACAAAAACATTAAAAAAAAAATTACTTAAAAAATAACGTCTTTTTCGTTAAACGTCATTTAAATAAACGAATATTCGAATATTCGATTTTTATGAGCCCGAATATTCGAATGCAATATTTTAAAAAAATGCCCATCCCTAATTACAGGGTGTAATTTTCTCCCGGCCACTAGGGGTGAACTGGCCACTAGAATGGTGTCGCTAGGACGTGGTTTTTCTTTAAGAGAGGGAGAGAAGAAGAAGAGAAGAGAAGAATTCGTATTTAAACGAATGGGTAAAAATATTAAAATTATATATAAGTACAGTCATGGTCAGAATTACTGGTAGATATGATCAAAACTGTCTGTAAAAAATAAATCTGCATTGTCTATCCTATATCTGAAGTATATTCCCATTAATATTTACCTTTTTTAGCACACCAGGTTGACTAGGAACATGAAATTGTCCAGCTATGACTTCGTGTTTCATAGTTTCAGAGTTTAAATATGAGGAAACACAAATGCCTAATCCCCTTAATCATTCATCACAATGAGTTAAACCAAAGAATATAGTTCTGATGTGCATTAAAAGATTGTTGACCATCACAAAATAGAAAGTGGTTGTAAGAAAATAGCTAAAAAAATGATAATCCCCATTGTGACCATCAGGGCAATAATTAAGTTCCAATCAACTAAAGATGTTACGAATCTGCCTGGAAGAGGACGCGTGTCTATATTTTCTTAATGCACGATGAGGAGGAAAGTTTGAGTGGCCAAAGACTCTTCAAGGATCACAGATGGAGAATTGCAGAGATTAGTTGAGTTTTGGGGGTCAGAAAGCTAAAAATAAAAAATGAAAAACTACATCACCACATGTTGTTTGGGAGGTTTTTAAGAAAAATGCTCCTCGCTCATCCAAATACAAACTCTAGCATATTCAGTGGTCAGACACGACTGGAACTTCAAACGGCACAGGCTTCTGTGGTCAGATTAAACTAAAAAAATAGCTTTTTGCCAGCAAACACGCTAGATGGGTTTGGTGCACACAAGAATAAAAAGTACCCCATGTGTACAATTTAATATACCATTGGATATTTAATGTTGTGGGCCTATTTTTCTGCTGGAGGTCCTGGACTTCTTGTTCAGATACATGGCATCGTGGATTCTATCAAATATCAACAGATAAAAAATCAAAACCTGACGCCTTCTGCTAGAAATCTTAATGGACCGTCGTTGGATCTTTCATCAGGACAACTATCCAAAACAAACATCAAAATCAACACAAAATGTGTTACGGAGCACAAAATGAGTGGGCTGAACTGAAGAGAAGAAGCACAAACATGGATCTGGGAATCTGAAGGATCTGGAGAGATTCTGTATGGAGGAATAGTCTCTGATCTCTTGTCAGGTGTTCTCCAAACTTATCAGGCATTATAGGAGAAGACTGGTATCTTGTCAAAAGGAGATTGCAAAAAGTATTTAATAAAAGGGTGCCAATAATTGTGGCCAACGTGTTTTGGAGAAAAACATTTATTTCATAATGTGATTTCCCCCCCACTTTCAATTATTTTACTTCAATGAAAGGTTAGAATTTTGCTAATTTTTTGAATGAAAGATCAAAAGGATAAACAATGCAGATTTATTTTTTATTGACAGTTTTGATCATATATATATTATATATATATATATATATATATATATATATATATATATATATATATATATATATATATATATATATATATATATATATATATATATTGGCATATATACATTATATATTGGCATAAATGTGTTATGAAGTTTATATGTTTCCGTTATAGCACTGGGGTCGATTGCAAATCTGGTCGGTGTGTCCCTCCCTTAAATTTATTGTGTAGTTTGCCTCCTTAGAGTTTTTTTTTTGGAGACGGTTACAATCTTATGCACACTTCAGAATCTCACCGGTCTTGTACTTTTCGACCTACTATTTTTTTAATACTATGTACTACTCCGTTATTGAACTGTTTTTTACATGCTATATAGTAGGGAAGTATTTGATTTAACACACGTTGAACAGGGTTTGTGTACCTGACATGAGTCCTTGCCTCCTTCCAGTAGACCTGCACAGATCATGTTGTCTGTTATTTGTCCAACTCCATAGAGACAGTTGCACTGTCTATTACCCATTATAGGAACCGCCACTTCCTGTAGAACATTAGGGGACGGGAGGGACACTGTAGGAAAGATATGAGAAGTTATTTACTCTACATAGGCACAAATTGAATGGGATTGTGAAAGGCATTTCATGTTGAGTTTAATGTAACTAAGAAATGAAATGAATTCTCACCTCCTTCACCAATGTTTCCCCATCCAGTGATCCAGCTGTCTGTGCCGTTGTTAAACACACTGTGATCAGCTGCTAGACACACGGGTCTGATGTAGTCAGTGAAGGTGACGGGAGAGCTCAGTTTGAGCAGAGCGATATCATTGTCTTTCGTAAGATAGTTGTAACTGGGATGTTTGACAACTGCCATCACACCTCTCAAAACTTCGTTCGGGTTGAAGCCTTCCTGGGTCTGTCGCCCCAAAACCACAGTTAAATAATAGATGTAAGAACTGAAATATAGAAATATAAAGAAAAAAACAGAAAGTAGTCAAGAAGAGTCTTAAACCTGTAAAGCCACACATATTAAATAAGTCAGAAAAATCATTTTATTTAAAATGAGTTTTTACTCTTTGAACAGATAACTTGCATAAAATGCATATAAATATCAGTTGTCACTCTATATCTGCCAATAATATGTCTTATTAAAATAACATTTAAACGCTTAGTTTTATGATTAGAGCTCTGTATTTCTAAAATGTATTATAAAATGCAATATAATGATTGAGAGATGAACAAATAGCTGATGGATCATATTTGATACTTACATTTGAACAAGAAAAAGAAATATGGATAATCAAGTAAATCTAAGTAGCTTCAGTCCAGTAAATGTTCGTCTTGAAATATTACTAACAATACTTCATTCTTTATTCTTACATTTATACTGTCTAAAAACAGTAAAGGTTTCACAGCAAAAAGACATGTGAACCACAAGCTAAAAGGGGACATTTTTACAGTTATACTGAAAGGCTTTTATTTATTGAAGATGTATACTAAAATAAAAAACAAAAAGGCATTTTTCAGCAGAGTTTTGATCATGTTGGCCTTAGAAATTTGCACATCAAATGATACATTAGGCTTTAATAAGGTTAAATAAATTCCTCAATCAAAATGTAATCTACTCAAAGCATCTATGAAAGCTGAAGTATTTAGTTGAATGAGTTTACCTATCAACACAGTGGGCAGCGGTCAGCACCCACTGTTTGTTAATGAGAGAACCTCCACAGAAGTGACTGCCGTCCAGAAGAAGGCTAGCCTGCCACGGCCAGTGTCCAGCTGAAGCGTTCTGACCTCCTACTATCCTGCTGCTGGTGCTAAATGTGGTTCTCCCACACACCTGAGCACTGGGAGGATCATCTGAGGCTGCAAACACAAAAAAACACAATGTTGTTTTATCCAACGTTTCCAGCATTATTGCAGTAGACAGCGTCATGCTCCTCGTTTGATGGATACCCATGTTTAATTCCTGATTCAATATATGTAGCCTACATTTAATGTTAATACTATAATAAGTATTATTATAAAACAACACAAAAAAACATGATGAAAAAGTTATTATTTCCAACCCCACATAAAATATTGATAAATATGATAAATTCCTGAGACTGCACTGCTGTATTCAAGCAGCTTAGGGCTGCGAAACGATTAATCGCATCCAAAAAAAAGTGTGTTTACATAATATATGTCTGTGTACTGTGTATAATTATTTTATATATAATATATATATATATTATATATATATATATATATATATATATATATATATATATATATATATACATACAAATATTTCTTAAAAATAAACATGCATTTGTGTGTATTTTTATATACAAAATAATAATACACAGTACACACACATTATGTAAACACACACTTTTATTTTGGATGCGATTAATTGGGATTAATCGTTTCACAGACCTACGAGCCAATCAAAAGGCATGACACATAAAATGACTTTATATATACATATATATTTCAATAAATAATAAAACTTAAGGAAATGACAAAACCTAACTCAAGTTATTGATAAGTACATTAAAATGTAACATTTGAAAGCTGCTTAAATGTCCTAATTAAACGAAGGCCTAAGCCTGGTTTAAAGGAGAACTCGGGGCAATTTTTAAGTTAATCTTGATCGTTATACCTTTGTGAGTACTGTCTATAGAAAAAAAAACGAACCGGATTGGTGCTTGCAACACGGAGCTGTTACAGCAAATGCCCAGAGCTCCCACTCAGCTAAAACGGCAGTTATGGGGGCATGTACAAAAAGAGTGTCTTTGTGCCTCTTAACAGTCACAAAATGCAATTAAAATGTCTGTCCAACATGAACAGGGCGCTTACATGACAACAAGATGCGTTTAGCAACTTAGCCATTGTTTAAATTCAACTAAATAGTGTTCCCCGTGCGGAACTTAGCCGGAAAAAGGTAAACAGCAGTGTGCAGGAGGAGCGTAGTGGATCGGCATCTCTCCTCAAGCCAGACTGATCTCATGAAACTGCGTATGTATGACACGCCAATTCCTATTTCCATTTTTGGCGTGCTATCAACACGCAAAATCGCTTTTCAGCGTGTTTATGAACGCCGTTGACTTAACGTTACATTACTGTATATACAAATATATGACCTACCCCAACCCCGTCCCTAAACCTACCCGTCACTGGTTAATACCATTTATAAGTCTTTCCCTGCCATCCTAGTAAGAAAACTATCGCTCCCCAGATGTATATCAAAATTTTGGCTTTATTTCGCTCGGATTTTTAACGGCGTTTACATACACGCGGAATCACTCGGACATAACGGCGTAGATATACACGCATACACGCGGATAGCTCAAAATGCGTATAAATAACACGCCACTTGACTTGAAAGTGGCGTGTATGTTTACGCAAAAGACATGATGTCATGTTGCTCAAGCTGTGTGTGCCCAAATGGAAGGATAAGTAAAGTATAATACGGATCCGTCCAATATTTGACACATAAAAGTCTTGTTCCGTATTGAACTTATACGGAACGCACTTTGTTCCGTATTTTTGAAAATCAATTCAGTGCAAATCCATGACACAAATCGCTTCTAATATATATGTCAGACAGACTATGAATGAACGAAGACCTGCTACAGGGTATCTGCACATTTTTTAACAGCAAATTTAATGACTTTTAAGACCTTTTAAAGTCCTCTCAAAGGCAAATTTAAGACTTTACCTCGACAAAAAAAATGAAAAAAAGCCATTTTTGTTTTAGTCTTAGTCTTCAGAATGCTTATAGAGGGGTTTCACCGACGTCATGATTTGGTCAGTTACCCGGATGCGCGGCCATTTCGGAGGGACTCGGATGTAAACAACAGCATGGATTGCACTGTTTCTGTACTACTGAACACATTGTTACACTAATTTATGATGTCTAAACCACGGGAAAAAACACATAGAAGCTGCGAAATCATATAGAGAAGGACTTAAGCAGGAAAGAGTGCAGAATTTTGACGAACTAAAGTTAATAGGCCTATGTGGTAAAGATCCGAACGAGCTAGCTTCTCATAGTCTACGTTCAGATTGTCAGTCCAAAAAAAGCACATGAAATCCGTTTCAAGATACACGCCAGACGTTGTTATAGGGAACATGCTGATAGTCGCTGCCGATACAAGGCTGTGTTGTTGCAAAGTGCCGGACAAGCAGAAGATTATTATTTTTGAAACCGGCGCTGAACAAAAGCTGTGCCTACCAGCCTCCTCCAGTTCTGCAGCTCGAGACGCAGGAGTCCAGCGCGGCGGCTACACATGTCCATGTTGTAAAATGTAAGTAAGACAATATCTCTATTGCTAATGCAAACCCCTCCATCAACGCAACGTCAATGCCATATTGCCAAAGAGCTGCATGATCACACAACTCGGATCTGAACAGTTGCGATTCAGTGTTGACATCATTTTAGGTCAGATTTCATCCGTTTTTTGCACTCTTCTCTTTAACTTTTGGCAGTCTATAGAACTCTAAATGTTTTTTCACGGTGCGACCGATTAGTACAGACCAAAACACGACAATTTTTCAGCAGCAAAAATCAGCCAAATATGTAAGTCGGTTCAGTTCAGTGGCATTGTTTACGTTCAGTACCTCCATAATGGCGACTTCCGGATTGATGACGCGTCGTGAAACCCCTCGTCTTTCATAGTTTTAGTTGACAAAGTCAAACTTCAGTTACCGACATTAATTTTGGTAGCTATTTTATATGTAGTCTTTAGAGAAAAAATGACATTATAATTTTTCGCTTTAGGCCAATTCAATTAAGCTTATGAGACATTTGAATCAAGGTAACAGGCTGTTTTGACAATGCACTCTTTAGCAGTAGCACTTGTGCAATTCTACATATCCCTGCTCCTTAGTTCAATGGTTGAAACCGGCACGTTGTGTGGGTTTTGTGTTTTGTCATGTTTAGTGGTTCCCTGTCTTGTCATTTAGTTCCCAGGTGTTTCTTGTTATCTCCGCCATCTTGTTATCCTGTAAGCTCGTTTGTCCCTGATTATTTAAGCCCTGTGTTTCTGCCCTGTCTTTGTGAGTTCTTGTTTAATGTTAAACGTGAATGTTGGTTGTTCCTGAGTCCGGTTTTCTGTCTAGTCCATATTTGTAGTTTGTTAAATAAAGCGTGTGCTGCACTTGGATCCAGCCTCATCTCTGCCTCAATCGCACCATCGTTACAGTAACCTATGCCCATCACAGCGCTGTGCATCGGCTGCGCTGCAATATGTCACCAAAGAAATATGTTTTCGGTTGCCAAGGCAAGACAACACTGCACAGATTCCCAAAGAATCAAGTGTTAAGGGACCAGTGGATGGAGTTTGTGAGCAAAAACGCGTTCTGTATGAACGCGCCCTTAGTATTGTTTAGATCCTTGTTCTGCAGGGATTACTATTTACAACGTAAAAGCTTCGCGCGCTCGTGAATATTTAGCTCCGCCCACACGGCACGCCTCCACCCGCTCTGCTTTTTCCGGAAAGATTCGGTACAGCCTATCTTTCTTTTATAAATATAATAAAACTAAAGACTTTTTGGAGATATGATGGATGCAATATTACTCTATAGGTACTCAAGATTAACATGAGAATGACTGACTGAAACTGAGTGTTTAAAAGCAGGTTGCACCCACATAGAAAAGTGCTGCCCCCAAATGGTGCGCACTGTTCAAAAAACAAAACAAAAAAAACGGATGATGAGTCGGACAAGAAATTTAAGGTCCGTATGTGAAATTTAAGACCTCCTTATCGGAAATTTCAGATTTTAACACATTTTCAGGCCTTAAAAAGCGAAAATTTTATTTAAGACGTTTTAAGACTTTTTAAGGACCCGCGGGGACCCTGCTGCTATAATGGCAAATTCGGGGACTTGGTGCCCCCTTGGCGGGCTCTTACGTTTAATGACGTAGAGTTGGCTCATTGGTCGCACGTCAGAGGCGCCTGCTCCATTGGATGTGCAGTTGCCACAGCGCAGCCTATAGCTGTGTCCCAATGTGAAGGCTGCATCCTCCGAAGGCCGCGGACTTCGAAGGATGCAGCCTATTCGTCCTTCGAAGGACGCACCTTGTAGCCTTCGTAGGATTTTCTAATTGCGCATCCAGGTGTTCTCGATTACCACTCCTGGCGCCAAGCAATGGTGCGAGACGGAGCTGCCATCCTGATAATTAATTTGTTATAATTGAGTAAACAGCTATGGAGCCAGAATTGGCTATTGTCATTTTTATGTTTTATATTTTACTGAGGATGTTTCACCTCCGGCGCCGCCGGGTCATGTATTTTTGGCTCAGCCAAAACCATGGCCAGAGTTGGTTTACTGCATCCCAATTCAGAGGCTGTGTCCTTAGGCTACTCCTAAACTGCCGGATTGGATTACACTTTAAACTGTTCAATTATTGGGTGTTAATTTACACAAATAATGTAATGAAATATATGAAAAGAAAAGAAAACATATTAGGCATATATATATATATATATATATGGTTCAAGGCTAGTGTTTTTATTATGTACAAAAATGGACTATGGTGAATGTATTTATGGTACTCAGGTTTTCAACCCCGTAATACGGAGCCCGGGAAGTCTTCTGTGGGGGGAAAAAAACAATCCGTGGCGACGGTTTTCCAATCCGTTTCCAAGCGTTTGTAAACTCTACTCACGGATTTGTGGCCTCCCCCAGTCTGTGCCAACTTGGTCTCCTGTTTATGCGGGATTTCATTACGTTTAAACTTAATATTTCTTGAATTTTCTAAAAAACGACATTTAGGCCACTTGTCTTTAAAGTCAATTTTTTAGGAGGAAACAGCTCAGTATAATAGAATAAGCAAAAAAGACTTCACATATAAAAAAGAAATATAACACAAACACAAAGCTAGGTTATATAAAAATAAAAAATTCGTAAATTATTTTATGATTAACATATTACTGTCTTCAGTGAACTCAACGCAAATGATAATAATATTATTATTATTAGCCTACATTTAGGCTACACATTTAGAAGGCGCTTTTATCCAAAAAAGGAACAAAGAAATTTGTCAAATGTCAGTCATATAGGGCTAAGATTATCACAAATAAACACAAGATTTTGACGCAAGTGTGTGTGGGAGTGTGTGTGGAGCGCGCACTGCATGGCACGGAGGCGCGGGTGCGAACACTTGCATTTTCCTATCAACAGTGGAAACAACTTAAAAAATACTCTATAATTTCTGGTCATACAGAAAAGAATAATACATCATTCACAACTACTTTTATTTGTCCAAACTCACATTACAAGAAAACGTTTTGCTTTTGTAAAATAAAATTAAACAATCAGGCTCGCTTTCATGATCTCCGTGAACTGGATCGCGTCAAATAAATTAACTGAAACAAAATATAGCTAGCCTAAAGCTTGAAATGTTCACTTTTAAACGAACAATTAAAATGCCTCGTTATTTATTCAGACACATTTATTATTATTAGCCTATAAATCATGGTTCCAGAGACATGGCTCTTCTCATTCAGCACTGCGGGAAAAATAAAATTTCCAGGTTCTAATCTGGCCTTAGAAAACCAGTAAAATCGACATTTTCCCCATAGTAATTTGTGAATATTTTAAATGTTTAATAAAGGGGCAAAAAGTCATAATTTTTTTTTTGCGCAGCATTTGTGTAGCCTACAGTTCAAATTTTGGTGTTCAACTTTGCCTTTTAAAAATACAACAACCATTCATTTTTAGTTTTTCAATTACGGGTTAAAAAAAGAAAAACGAATCGATGCAAAAGTAGCCTACCTTATATTATTAAATATTTCAAATAATGTATTTGTAGAAAAGTTTGATAGTCAATCAAAATACTAGTAAAATCAAAGACTTTCATCTAAAAACTATCACTATAAATAGTGATAACTATCACTAAAACTATCTTTAGTTTGATAGTCCGTGTAAATTTGTGTCCATTCGTTTTTAATTTAACCCGTAATTTAAAAAATGAACGGTTGTTGTATTTTTAAAAGGCATAGTTGAACACCAACATTTGAACTTGAACTGAAGGCTACACACCAAATGCTGCACTAAAAATGCTGTTGTCACAGGCACACAATGACTTATGGGGTAGGATCAGAGGATAGGCCGCTAAGGATCCATTTATGTATCCTTCCTTTCCTTTCACGGGGAAACGAAGGGTGCATTTGGCGTCGCTTTTGAATCAGGGTAGCATTCGTCGGCCGCGATGACGCAAACGGCCTTCGAATACGGCCTTCAAAGGATGCGGAATTGAATTGGGACAGCCTTCATCACGCCGCGGTGACGCAATCGGCCTTCAAATGCGGCCAATCGGCCTTCAAATACGGCCTTCGGAGGATGCAGCCTTCACATTGGGACACAGCTTATGAGCGAGCCAGACACTCAATGTGCTAGCTGTGCAGCAAAGATATATACACGGCTGTGCAGCTGCAAATGCGTTTTACATATAGGCTTCAGTAAATCGAGGAAAAGGAGTTTCCGAAGACATTTGAAGTCTAATTCTATTGAATAAGTACGCACAAGCCTACAGAAAACTGGTGTGTTTATTTTTCTTCAAATGCAGTCTAAGCCGATGAGTTTTGAATGTTATGTCGTATTTGTTTAAGTTAAAAATAAAACGTATTATAAACTAAACAAATCCATGGTTCATTGATAGCCTTTATATATCTATGTGGTTCAGTCTTGTTGATTAGGCTTTGCTATTCTATAATATATAGGCCTAATAAGTTGCATTATAATATGCTATAATGTATGAATTTCAGGGATTATTTTTCAAAATTTTGAAAAGTTGGCAACCCTAATTCCTTGTCAAAGTGTTCGCTGCAAATGCGGTAATCTTTAGCGCGTAGTACTTTTATGGGAGTTTGCACATCAAGTTGAAGTACAACTAGCCACAACTGCAGAATCTCAAGGTCATGGAAAGGAATACGATGAAAATTTAAGTTCTTGTATTTTCGCATTCTGTTGCCACAATTCGGAACGGCACAAACGCGAACCATTTCTTCTTCACTTGTGAGCAACTGCGATCTTCACTCTTCACACACTACGCTTCTTCCAGTGGTGTAGTCTAGTTTTTTGTAGTGAGTATACTGTGATATACCACAACCCCCCCCCCCCTAAAAAAAAAAAAAAAACGAAAAACGAAAAAACATATAGCCTTAGATGTTATATGAATATGGTCCCTGAAGCACAGGTTTTATCAGCTGACACTTACAATACTTAAACATTGTAAGCACAAATAAAAATGTACTTTTTAAAAACTTGTGTGATATTCCTTTAAAATTGTGTTTTAATAGATTTGATTATTATTATTTTAAAAAGTACATCTTACTATGCAATTTCTTTCATAATTCCCTCGAGTTACTTAATTTATCTACAAACTTTTATTTTGGTGGGTTGTAAATTAAAGACATTTGAGCTTCTGTGTTTTAATAAACTATTATTATTATTATTAGGCCTACTTGAAGTATACTCTACTGTGCAATAATAAAATATTTCTGTTATATTTTATATTTTAAGTTATACAAAACTTTGATTTTGACAGGTTGTCATGAAGACTTTAAAGTTTGTGAGTGTGAATATGATACGAATGAACGACGGTAGTTTTATCAAATGAAATGGTAAAATTCTTGTGAAGTGACTCTCATAAAAGCTCTGCAATGAAGTTCAAATGTGTGCATGTCCTCCTCATAGACGCTGAAAACACCACGAGTGTCACGCGCGCGTCAGTGTGTAGTGTTCAGTGTGTAGTAGAGCACACATTGAGCGCTCATTCAAAGAAACACGCAGAACATTCAGAGTTTATTTCAATAGCAGTCTTTTTGAGCTTTAATATTCATAGACACTTAGTAAATATCGAGATTTGATTCTATCATTAGCCTACTTTTGATTTATTCATTCAAAAATGGCTAAATTGCGTGACGTTCCACTTTACAGTAGCCTAGGTTATTTGTTACATTTGTTGCTGGATTCCGCGATTCGATCCGTGTCGCTGCGCAAACACAGACGTCACGGCGGGGTGAATTTATGAATGAAAATTCTTTCACAAAACGATGTTGTTACGAATCCTCACGCGTTTTAAAGTGGGTATACGGAGATCTTTGACATTTCCTAGTGGGTATACGGAAATCCTTGACATTTTCTAGTGGGTATACGGCGTATACCTGCGTATCACGTAGACTACACCACTGGCTTCTTCCACCTACACACTGCTGTTTACAACTGAGTTCCCACGGGACTTCAGCGCGAGGCTACAGCTAGCCGTCTAAAACACTATTTAGGTGAATTTAACCCTCTGGGGTCTGAGCTGTTTTCGGGCTCTTTCTGTGTTTTGGTATGCCCTGACATTTGTGCTTATTTCAGCTACTTAAAACATACCATTTGCCAACATATAAATTTGCTGTATTCAGCACAAACTCTGCTACAATAATATGTGAGCAAAATGGATGTACATGTTTGCATTTTATAGAAAAAAAATAATATGCGTGGTTAGTACGTTTTGGGAAAAAAAATGTCACCGCAATAAGGCCATTTAACACATACTGAATAGTTGTAAATAATACTTTTGAGTTACTATTCTTGTAGGCTAGAACTTTTACTTCAAAATGAAGTGAAAATCATTCTGACCACTCTTTCAGAAAGATCAATATAACGATTTGAATTTCTTACATCAGTTTTTGGGTCATTACTGCTGTATGCGTGGGAGTGTTAATGTCCATGAATATTAATGTGATTTACACCTGGGGAGACTAAAGACACTCCCCCAATGTGCTAATGCCCCATCAAGGTGCTGTGAGGCAGCCTGAACTAAGAATGATTCGATGTATAAAAAGTTAAAAAGAACAGCATTTATTCAAAATAGAAATCTTTCCTAAGAACATAAAGACTTAAAGTCATTCATATCATTTAACACTTCCTTTCAAAAAAAAAAAAAAAAACATAAAAAGACCAAACTTGTTTTTTTTTTATATAAAAAAATATATAAAATATTGCTTATATAGTGCTTATATAAATAAAAAAAAGTGCATTCAAAGAATCCTAAAAAAACTATCACAGGTTAAAAAAAATTAAGCAGCATAACTGTTTACAACATTGATTTTAAAAAAAAATTATATCAGAATGATTTCTGAAGGCTGATGGTGACGATGTAAACAACAAAACAAAAGCAAAAAACTGTTAGCACATTATCCAAAGTAAACTGATGGACTATTATGATTATAGATGCACAATGATGGACAGAGAAACATCTATTGATTGGTAGACTGCGTAACCGCGAGTATCTGTTTATGGCTCATCGACCGCACGCATTTACTGATACACTCAATGAACGGCTGTACCTAATACAAATAAAACATCTCTAGTTAACTAGTAGATCATTCATTTAGTCCGCTCTTAAATAAGAGATCTAGAGCTAAAATGTTTTGTTTTTGAACTCAAGCTGAGCGCTCGTGTCCTGCTATCAGTGTCATGGATACAGTGAGTCTCTTGTGGCGGCGCGCGCACAGAACGTGCTTTTCAATCTATTGCCATTGCGGACACTATTCATTCCGGTGAAATCACAAAATAAAATGCACACAAACGTGTGTCCTATATACGTGTGTGTTTGATATAGACTGTAACCACTGATGAACATATTCGGTTTTGATGAGAGAAAAAAAATATGCTAGTGGTGGATTCGAACCTGTAACCTCTAACACGCTTGGCAATTGATCTAACCACTAGTTACTAGTAATCATTACAAACTAAGC
The DNA here is from genome assembly GCA_036326025.1 of Chrosomus eos. Taxonomy (NCBI): domain Eukaryota; kingdom Metazoa; phylum Chordata; class Actinopteri; order Cypriniformes; family Leuciscidae; genus Chrosomus; species Chrosomus eos. The sequence continues at coordinate 4,015,584 of CM070830.1, read as the reverse complement.
AGTTATTTAAAAAGTTTACACGAGCGTATAGGCCTACACGAACGTTGTGAGTTAATATTTACTATAGTCTGAAAATGCATTTGAGCTCTATGATCAGAAAAGGAATTATAAAACACTAAACTTACTCCGAACTTGTATCCTCGGGGTCAATCCGTTCTTCAAAATGCAACCGCTCGTCTGAGTTTCAAATTCCACTGAGGAAAAGGTTAATTATTCCCAGTTGTCCATAATCCTCTGAAGGAGTAACGTTAGCGTGCTTCCATCCCTAAAACGCGATGAACTATCAGTGAATCTCTGATGAAGAATCTTCATGTTGTTATGCAGTGATCGGGGGCGTGCCGCGTGTGGGATGCATATCGCCTATTTACCATGTCAAAAGCGCTGGGGGTGTGGCGGGCTCACCTAATTATCTTTAATGAAGGGAGAGCGAAAAAACTGTAACTCTCCTTTAGGGATGGGCAACGATTAACCGCGATTAATCGCATTCAAAATAAAAGTTTGTGTTTACATAATATATGTGTGTAGTCTGTATAATTATGTTGTATACATACATGATACACACATATGCATGTATATATTTAAGAAATATTTGCATGTATGTACATACAGTATATTTATACATAATTTATATTAAATATAAATATTTTATATATTAATAAAAAAAAATCTAAATATAAACATGCATGTGTGTGTATTTATATATACAAAATAATTATACACACTACAAACATATTATGTAAACACAAACTTTTATTTTGAATGCGATTAATCGCGATTAATCGTGATTAATCGTTGCCCATCCCTACTCTCCTTGGTTTCAAACGGATTACATAAACTGGAAATATTTAAAAAAAAAAAAAAAATTACTTCATTTGAAAGAAGAGAATCTCAGCTTCATAAAGAGACATCTCTCGTATCTCTGTGACAAGTATTGACAGAGTTAAAGTGAATGTTTCGGACGCGTTTCAGAACGGACCTCAAAGACAGAGAGAAGGGAAAACGCGCATCATGTTTATTTTTCTTTGTTTGACGAAAAGCACAACACTTTGTTTTTATTGTGAGTATCCACAAAAAAAATAGAAACTTAACAGGATCTAATGATGTACAACACTTATATTTAAGATCAAAATTAACAGAGTAATTTGATTCTCTTTTGCACTGATAAGGAAAAAATCCAGCAAAACGCAGGCACGTGGTTTTCGACCCCTAAGGGTTAAGCAATGGCTAAACGCATCTTGTCATGTAAGGGCCCTGTTCATGTTAGACAGACATTTTAATTGCATTTTGTGACTGTTAAAGCAGCACTATGCAGGATTTACGTTTTTGTCAAACAGTGACCCCTACAGTCGCTGTGGGATACTTGTACTGTCGTAAATATCACACACGCAGAGATGTCTCTGCACTCACGGCCTGATCCCCTCCCCCTGTACACCGGTACCGGTTCAGTAGGATGAAAGCTGTAAGGAGTGGAAATAAGGTGTGGCCCCTTTAAGAGCTGTGCGCGCCCTGTTGAACTGTCTGCAGTCTGTATTGTATGTGCGCCTCGAACACGGCGCCGGCGTTGACCACCATTCAACACGAAATCAGTAATATAAACATTACAATGACTCCAAAGCTGTTCGGTTAAGGTAAAAAAGTTACTTAGTTAATCTTTAAGCTCACGCCAGCGAGCAAACACTGGACCAATATTGATTCTTGTCCGGCCTCTTGCTTTATCACTCAGCCTTTTCCTCTTCCGAGTCTTCTCAGACAAAACCTTTGTCTTAGTTGTTTTTACCGCTTCGGCCATAACGAAAGCAATAGCAAACGAAAACACACGCTGGCTGTTCACTCGCGTCCGAATTGGAGGAACTGGTGGGGGAAGTGACGTATGCCGTAAAGCATTCGAATTTTGTAGTTTATTTTTGTGCACGGGTGCCGACCCGAAACCCGAAGTTACATAGTGCCAGTAAAAGTGATACAGACCACGTCAGGCTATGGCTGACGTGTCAATTAACTTATTTTAAGTCGATGTACCATCACAAGGGTCTTGGAATATATTATGAAGGTTGAAAAACTACATAGTGTTACTTTAAGAGGCACAAAGACACTCTTTTTGTACATGCCCCCATAACTGCCGTTTTAGCTGAGTGGGAGCTCTGGGCATTTGCTGTAACAGCTCCGTGTTGCAAGCACCAATCCGGTTAGTTGTTTTTTTCTATAGACAGTACTCACAAAGGTATAACGATCAAGATTAACTTAAAAATTGCCCCGAGTTCTCCTTTAATCTAAACCCTGTCTGTGAAACCGGGCCTAATAAGTGTGATTAATAAGTGGAAAAAATCCACCAACAAAGACTTCTGCACAAATCATGCAAATTCAAAAGATTCAAAAATTTGTATATGGGGGAAAGTTTTCATCACTGATATATTTCACCAACAATAATCATTCAAATTATTAAAGATAAAAACATAATTTGTTGTTTAGGAAGTTGCATTCAAAAATCTGAGGGCACACATGCCAGTTTGAATGTACCTCTGCTATAGATTTGTTATTTGCATAATGTTTTCACCAAAAACAGAGGTATCACTTATTTTACTATATAAACCAAATTGTCAATGTAAATGTTACATCTACCAGATAGAGTGCCCTTGATTTAAACCTGAGGGCACTCCCTCCCTTTTCTATTTACTGACACCTGTTTCCCATTACCCTTGTAAACTCTGCCCATATAAGCCCTGTTTATTCAACAACTCATTGCGTGGTCTTGCCTAGTGTCATACTGCATTTCTGTGAACGCCTTTGGTTTCCTGTTTTTTTGGTTTTACCCTGCTGGCCTGTTTCTTGTGGATTTTAAAGAAACATACAAATGCATGTTTTGAGACACCAATTATAAAATTAGACATCTGAAACTGAGATAAATGGCACATTTCATTAAGACATGTCTTTACCATTTCTTTCTGATGAATTGTCGACACGAAACACCCATCTACCCGTGACGTTGACATTACTTGTGTATGGCAGGTTTGTGATGTAGGGAACAGGAATTGAAAAGAAATTGGTAGAGCAAATTGTGTCGTATCCAGACTGTTAATAAAGAAAACAAAGAAAAAAATCCATTAAATCCAAAAACATTTCACACTACTAAAGATCATAAACTATTAGCACATTTTTCTCACTGCTTTACCTCTGCAGCAAAGGTGGAGGAGATATGACCATAATGCATGAGTGTAAACGACAGGTTTTTTCCAGACACCAAAACCACTTGGAAGGTCGACTCCTGGAAGAGACCGGGAATTCCTCATTAATACCAGCATCATTCTGGATATGCCATAAATTTCAGTTCAATTAAAATATTATGCATGCAATAAAAGTGCATGATAGTTGAATGAAAACGTACTGTTTTTCTGTTTCCATAATACGGTACTTTATCCCATGTAGCGATAAAACCCATGAGGCCGAGAAGTTCAAGTTGGGGTAATATTGGTTTATGTCTCTTGAAGCTCGATTCAACAGATGACCATCTGTTACTTGTCGGTAAGAGATGGTTCCTTTCACACTATTATTAATGTCTGTCCACAGTGGAGCGATGATGTCTCTAGTCGAGTATGCAGGAAAATCATCAGGATACCACTGGTAAAATGACTCATCAAAGGTCAGGTCTCCGTTATTATTCACCTGTAGGATCAAAACATGTGATCTGGATTTAAGTAACATTTTCATGTAGAATATATATATATATATATATATATTGATGAATGTCATTAATGAATTCTTCTTACAAATATTTTGTCATATACACGGCCAAAGTACACAAATCGCTGCCGCAAGGGGATCGGTGGAGAACTTCCATCATTCGACTGTGGGTTTTTCTCATCCTCTACATCTCCATATGGGTAGAATATTCCTAATATTTCCAACGGTATTATTATAAGTGTTTAAAGTTTTGAAGGAGAATATTTTATAATGCCTAATTTTTTTTTCATGTTATATTTCATGGCTATTTATCAAACAATGTGATATTCTACAATAGTGTGTAGAATTTTTTAATTAGTAGTGTGTATACGTTTTTAATTAGTAGTTTGTGTTGTTTAATTGTATGTGTATGTGGTGTTTACCTGTTGTGTTACCTGTATGTTTACCTGGCTGCAAGACAAGTTTCCCTTAGGGGACAATAAACTGAAACTGAACTGAACTGAACTGAACTGATTCTTTCTATTAAACAGTGACGTTACCTTCTTCAGGCCCGCCATCAACACGAAATGCCCATCGGCCCGGCACATCCACATTGCTGGAGTTAGAGAGTTTATTTTCGTCAGGCACAGGGGTTGAAAAATAATTTGTTGAGTTTATTGTGTCATAGCCAGCCTGAGTAAACAACAAAACAAAATAATAATAATGATGATAATAATAATAATTAATCAGCCAGTAGACCAAGACATTTATTTAAGGTCTGAGTCTCAAAGATTTGTAACAGGATTCTTATTCCAACCTGAAACCGTTGATCCGTAGAGGAGATATTTCCGTAGTTCATCATGACAAAAGACAGAGAGCCACCAGAGACCAAAACAACTTGAAAAGATGAACTCTGTAATAGAAATAGAAAATTATCCTAATAGCTCATAGACAGAGATTCATGCCGTTTTTATTCTTGATTAATTCTGCAGTGCTTTAAATAAAATATATGAATCTTCCAATTTTGTGCTTTGATATACATAAACAGCTTTCCTATTACTTTTACCCAAATTATTGAAGCAACGTTTCAGTGAAATTTGTTGGCAAAAAGGTTCACTGTCTATTGAATTCACTGCTCACACAGAAGCAATTTTCAAACCAATCAGCTTTCTGTTTCTGATTTTGCTGATTTTCTGAAATTTTGCCAAGAAATGGAAAACGTGTTACGTTGGTGAAACTCGAGAGGATCCAAATGCAGTGGAGTTTAAAAAAAAAAATCAATAAAACATAAAGAACAAGGAATCTATAAACAAAACACAGGTAATCATGATCAAGTAGTAGCAGAACTGAGACATCCAACATATAACATCCACAGAAGGACAAGACCTGACAAAGAACACAGGGAACACAGGGGTTTTAACACAAGGGGTAATAAGCTGACAAGACACACGGGGTAATAAGCTAAAAAGACACAACAGGAAACAATCAAAGACTAATTACCAGAAACTACACAGGACTACAACATGTGACACAGGAACAGAACAGGGCATAAAGTAATTTAAACAACCACATAACAAAACATAAGTTTAAACAAAAGAGGAATACATAATAAAACGTGACAACACCTTTACTCTGTTAGTTTTACAACTATAGTTAAAATGTATCTTAGTTTGGAACAATTTGGAAAGTTATGTTGGCCTAACATGGGTTTACCTGCATTCTTAGATAAATAAAAATATGTAAGAGAAAGAGAAAATAAAACTTGATCATTCTAATCCATCAACGTTGTCTGTTCAGAGACACCAAAATATATTGGAATTAAATCAATATACCCCAAATAATTTTACTAGTGCTTGGAACACAAAAATTCAAAAAGACTTATGACATTAACATATAGGCTGGCTTACCGATTGTGAGTTGTTAAAGTATGGTACTTTATCCCAAGTAGCAATGAACAGCCATGAGGCAGTGAAGTTTAGATTGGGAAAATACTGGTTGATGTTGTTTGAGGCTGCTAGTAAGAGTCCGCCTCTGGTGATCTGACGATAGGAGATGTTTCCAGTGACAGTGTTGTCCATGTTTGTCCACAGTGGAGCAATGATGTCTCTGTTGACTTGCGACAGTAAATAATTGGATACCGGCCCTGAAAAAGGCCCATCGAATGTCAAATGCCCGTTGTTATTAACCTGAAGCAGAGATAAAACAATATTATAAAAGAGATTTGTCTATACAATTAATCAACAGATTATTTCAAAATTATGATTTTAATTGTCTAATATTGCAAATGTCAAGGCCTTTTGAGGAATAATTTAATGCTTTAAAAAATGTAAACACATCAATCTGCAGAAAAGAATTGCAGAATCCTCAAATCCAGGTAAAGCTTGTTGCATCACACCCAAAAATGACTTGAGGCTGTAACACCTGTCAGGGGTGCTTCAACTGAGTTAATGCTCTGAATACTTATGTCAGTGTAGTATTTCAGTGTTCTTTTTATTAATTTGTTATCGCAAATCTGGTTTTTGCTTTGTCATTGTGTGTTATGGAGGAAATTGTGAATACCTTCTGAATGCAATGTACATACACACAATTTCTGAAGACAATGTGCTTACATAGGTCTGTCGATAAACACGTCCAAAATATACAAAGGGTTTTTCCAAGAATACTATTGGAGAGCTTCCATCATCTTGAGAGGGATTCTTTATGTCTCCATTTCCAATTGGGTAGAAAAGGCCTGTAACTATATATATATACATACATACATAATTACACTTAAAAAGGACATGAACTGGCTGAAATTTCCATCTGTTAACTGCTAAAATAAACATTTCCCGAGTTCAATAAATGCTGTAAAAAATATTGTTGATTTTATTTCATGCTAGCTATACATTCACTAAAGCCGGGGACACACTTAAAGGAGAACTCCGGTCAATTTTAACATTGAGCTCATTTTTGTGTAAATTTGGAGTGCTGTCAGTACAGAGAACAACGATAACTAATGGTAACTAATGATCGCGCGCGCGAACTCGACAATTGACTACTGTGGACTTCAACCGAAAACAGGAAGGAAATACAGGTATGTGAGCTGGCTGAATAAACATCATTTTTATTCATATCTTTCACATCTTTATTCATATCTTTCACCGTGTTCACTCTGAATAAAATCACTCACATGGCTGTTCACTTAAAATGACACATCAAGGATGTTAAGAGGCTAAAAGCAGGTTTAAAACTTGCCCCGTTTAAGTCAACAGGGTGGAAATTTTAAAAACAGGATAACACGGTGTAGGCAACACCGATTTTTGTCGTTGTTCTCTGTACTGACAGCACTCCAAATTTACACAAAAATGAGGGCGAGGCACAGAGGCGGGGCGGCAGGGCGAGGCGCAGAGGCGGGGCCGGCAGGGCGAGGCACAGAGGCAGGGCCGGCAGGGCGAGGCGCAGAGGCGGGGCCGGCAGGGCGAGGCACAGAGGCGGGGCCGGCAGGGCGAGGCACAGAGGCGGGGCCGGCAGGGCGAGGCGCAGAGGCGGGGCCGGCAGGGTGAGGCGCAGAGGCGGGGCCGGCAGGGCGAGGCGCAGAGGCGGGGCCGGCAGGGTGAGGCGCAGAGGCGGGGCGAGGCGCAGAGGCGGGGCCGGCAGGGCGAGGCGCAGAGGCGGGGCCGGCAGGGCGAGGCGCAGAGGCGGGGCCGGCAGGGCGAGGCGCAGAGGCGGGGCCGGCAGGGCGAGGCACAGAGGCGGGGGCGGCAGGGCGAGGCGCAGAGGCGGGGCCGGCAGGGCGAGGAGTCTGGGAACGCCCTCCAGAGCTTGGCGAGCCAAACGAGTCCTTCTCCTTCTGCGACGCCGCATCACTGGGTTTGATTCATTTACTTGGCTTGACTCACTCACTTGGCTAGATACACTACTTGACTCACTTGATTCGGCGCTTGACTCACTTGACTCGGCGCTTGACTCACTTGACTCGGCGCTTGACTCACTTGACTCGGCAGACGAACTTGACTCAATTGACTCGGCAGACGAACTAGACTCGGCAGACGAACTTGACTCGGCAGACGAACTTGACTCACTTGATTCGGCTGGCATGCGCTCAGACTCAGTAGAAAACTCTTGAGGCAGGAATACAACGGAGCTCACGTGAAGTGTTAGAACGACGGGATTCACATGTTGCGTGGATTCGGAGGACCCCTTACGAAGCGCTGGTTCAACTGGGCTTTCATGTTGTGCAAACTCGGCGGAGCACGTGTGAAGCGCTGGTTCACCGGAAGACTCTAGATGCGTGGATTCAGTGGGTACCTTGTAAAATGGTGAATCGTCGGGTCCTTTGTGAAGCAAAAGTTCCAAAAATTCCACAGTAAAAAGTGAACCGCTCATGGAAAGGGCCAGGTCAATATATTGGGTAAGAGTCCAGCTTGAACTCGGAAACGGTATAGCAGAGGCGAGTGGTTCAGACAGTCCTCCCCGAAAGAACATCATTAAACAAAAATCATCTAAGTAGGACAGACGAGAGAGCTTCAAAAAATCTGTCACAAAAACCTTGACAGGACGTTCTCCTTGGCGGAGGCTTACGATCTGCGCTGTGGGATCCATGTTGAGGTCCGTGTTCCTCTCAGCCGCTGGATCAGTAGTGGCTGAGTATTCTGTCATGAACTGCTAGGTAGAAACAGACTGTGGTGATCCAAATGCAGGCTTTATTGAGAGGAAGTTCCAGAAACAGGTACGAGATAACAGTTCAAGGAATTCGGCGACATAATCCTCGATGGCGCGATTCTCTTGGCGAAGCCGGATGATCTGGACATCAGGACTCCAGGTGGGCATGGCTGCTGGATCACTTTGCGGTGAGTTCTTCTGTAACGATGGTGCGGTTGAGGCAGAGATGAGGCTGGATCCAAGTGCAGCACACGCTTTATTTAACAAACTACAAATACAGACTAGACAGAAAACCGGACTCAGGAACAACCAACATTCACGTTTAACATTAAACAAGAACTCACAAAGACAAGACTGAAACACAGGGCTTAAATAATCAGAGACAAACAAGCTAAACAAGGGGGCGTGGGAAATCAGAAACACCTGGGGTAACTAAATGACAAGACAGGGAACCACTAAACATGACAGGACACAAAACCACATCGTAACAGTAAGCGTCAAGGCGCACTGTTAAAATTCGCGCTCAGCAGCGTCTGTGAACATAAAGCACTTCTACTTTGATTGATTGGTCATCTCAAATATTCTGACATTGACGAGCAGTGACAGACCAATGAGGCTCAGATGAACACACACACACACACGTCCTCTGCTTCTGACGTGCTCTCTGCTCGGCGCCGCTGCGGATTGAAGATGAAGAACGCATTGAATCTGTTTATAACAAGACTGAAGCGAACACGAATTTGTGTAGCCTACATTAATCTCACATTTTTTTGGGCTGAAGCCCCCCTAAAAAGGGCATAGCGACGCCCCTGATAAATGACATCAATGTAAACAACAGATATATAACATCCTATATACAGCGCAACATCGTTCCAAAGACGTGACAATTCCTATAATTAACCTCAACAAGCTAATGCCCGTTATAACGGCAAACTAAATATTAAACAGGTCTAGGATTGCACATATGATTGCTAGAGATCGAATACAATACACTTACTTTGCATTGACGCACAACACCCATGAATGAACAAACTAAATGGTATTTACACCGGCAAATAGGGCTGGGTATTGACACAAATTTCACAATTCGATTCGATTTCGATTCACAAGCTTGCAATTCGATTCGATTTCGATTCTGATTCGATTCGATTCAATATTGATTATTTTGGATATCAGTTACAATAAATGGCAAATTTTCTTCAAATCTCATAACTAATTCTGTAAACTATGGGAGTCTAGTTGTAGCCTACTAAGCTTCATTAGCCTAATATGAAGGTAATAATTAACTGTTTTGTAGCTATACAAACAGTACTTCACAGTTCACAGTCTTTGTAATATGTTTTAGCAATACATTTCTAACATTTATAATGCGTTTAGAATTTTTTTTAAAAATTGCCTTCACAGGTACTTTAAATTACACTTTTAATTATTGTTATAAGAAGAAGATTATATGAAATATAAACATTTAAATGGTGGCTGTCATAAAAACTCGCCAGATTTATTCAAATATGCATTAAATATTGAAGAACATTAAGATTATAATGCATATGTAATATTGTGCATAAATCTAGCAAAATGCTCCTCCCTAGCGTTATTTTTTCTAACTGACTAAGCAGTTTATGGTCACATGTGGTTTTTCTGAGGTAAATATGACGATACATGACATTGATTACAAGCTGTTTAACTGACGTCTTTCCACGGTTGAAACACTGATTGAGCGAATCAATGTGACATGATACGGATTTTGATAAGTTGTACTCTATCTTTTAACACACTTTCAGATGCTCATTCATGTTTATTTCGCGCTGTAACTGGTGTTATTAAGCCGGAAGAGAGATCAGCGCTCCTGCTTCTCTTGAGCTGCGCCAGAGCGATCTCACGCCACAGCGCCAAAACGGTATTTATGTTTTTGAATTTCAAAAGAAAATGGACGTAATTTGAAAATTCACACCGTTTCATATCAATAGTAACAAAGGACAAAGATTATTGCGATGTTTTGGATGCGTGCTACAATGTTCCATTCATTCAAATGAAACAGGATGACTAATCGATTCTTGAGATTTAAGAATCGATATCGGTTCGTAAAAATGAGAATCGATTAATATCAAGAAATCGATATTTATTACCCAGCCCTACCGGCAAAGTTCAGCATTTGCGCTCAGACAGAATCAACTTCACACTGAGCGCTGGGATGTTCGCATGCACGTAGATCAGCGAACGCTGATTGGCTGCTATGCTGTAGGCTGTGCGTCGATCAATCTCGGCAAAAGAAATAGATTTAAGTAAGAAGGCATATTGCTAGTAATGGCCTTTTTAACAGGCGGGCTTTGTATGAGACTGAGCCGGCCGGTGGCGTCACGCGCCTATTCAGGCAAGCAGCCTCAGCTGTCTGTAACATTACTATTGCGAGTGTACACAAATATAAGTAAACACTTTGCAGATTGAATGTCCTGTATGAACAAAATGACGGAGTATGTTTTTATGTTTCCACGGTTCGATCGCGCCCGCGCCACACACACACAGTTCGATCGCGCCTGCTTCTCTCTTTCACACACGCACAGTTCGATACCGCCTCTCTGAGGCGATTTAATGCTAACTGTTGCAGTGCCACTGCCCACAAACACTGATACTAAATACAAATACTGCTAACTACGTGAAATAGTAGTGGAATGTCACTTACCGGAAAAAATGGAGCGAAGTCCTCCTACAGTGTGGGTTAGTGCAGTTTATAGCTGTCACGTGTTGATCTAAACAATACCATTGTCATGCATACTTGACCTGTAGTGCGGAACCGGAAATAAAGTGATTGAGTTCGCCACCAGAAAAGTGTCTGTGGTGTATGTGACATGGTGTCAGAACAGAAGTAGGTCTATCGTTACTTAATACACAAGAGAACATTGCACGACGGCCGAATATTTTCCGATGGAGGTTCTACACTACAAGCCACCCGAGCCGTTTGATTTCGACTGTCCTAATGTGAGCGCCGCGTGGAAGAAGTGGCAGCAACGTTTTGCCCTGTTCCTCACAGCAGCGGGAAACAGTGACGCATCTTCAGAGAAAAAGGTTGCTATTTTGCTCACGATACTCGGAGAGAGAGGATATGATATATATAGTAACTTTAGATGGGCAGCGGCTGAAGGTGAGAGAGAAGCAGAAAATTGTAATGACTTTGATACTGTGCTCAGAAAATTCGAGCAGTATTCCAACACGAGGAATCCAGTAATGGCTTTGCGTGCACAGTTTTGGGCATACCAGAGACCTGAAGGCCAGGGTTTAGAAGCATTCGTGAATGATCTCAGAACGATGGCAAGTAACTGTCAGTTTATTGATTTAGAGACCACGCTACGAGACAAATTATTTTTTTCCATAAAAGATCCGGCAATGAAAATGAAAGTAATGGGTGATGACGGCAATGCATCCCTTGAAATAGTGACACAGCGAATGCGTACGTTTGAGAGCGCTAAGCGGGAACTTGATATGATACAAGGCAAGTCGCCGCAAACCCCGGACAAGTCAGTGCACACTCTAAATACCTACTCGCGAGGCAGAGACCATGGACGTTATCGAGGACGAGGTAGACAGCGTGTGCAGTCAGCACAAGCGAGTCGCCACCCGCAGAGTGGAGCTACCGCTAAAGTGACACAGCACACGTCCAATCCATGCAGCAGATGTGGTACAACGCATCAACCTCGCCACTGCCCTGCGTATGGTAAGGAGTGTCGTCGCTGTAAGAAATTAAACCACTTTGCTGATCAATGTCAAGCCAGAATGCCTAGCTATCATAGTAGAGGGCGTGGTCATGGAGCATCAACTGTACACTCAGTGGAATCTGATTTTGAACATTTCTTTATTGACTCAATGACACATGATCTCAGTGACCCCTGCTGGTATGAAGAGGTAATTGTTAATGAGGACAAGATTAAAATGAAACTAGATACAGGAGCAGACACAAACTGTATGCCACTGTCACAGTTCAGACAGCTAACAGAATACACCAGCATCCCTGTTTATAAGTCTTCAGCTAGACTGTCAGGATATGGAAAGCACAGCATAGAGCACATAGGAAAAGTACATTTAAAATGCTCGACGCGCAAGGGTGTTCAAGCGAGCTATGACTTTTTCATCACAACTGAAAATGGACCATCGATCTTAGGTCGTCAAGCATGTTCTGGTCTTCGACTCATTCAAAGAGTAGACAACGTTGAAAAATCACTAACTCAAGAAGATCTGATCGAACGGTACCCTGATGTGTTTAGCGGTCTAGGAAAATTCACAGAACCATATGACATTAAGTTGAAGCCCAATGTGACACCTGTAATTCACCCGCCACGCAGGGTGCCTCTGAGTCTTCATAATCGTCTCAAAGAAAAGCTTGATGATATGGAAGCAGCCGGCGTCATCCGTAAAACATCAAAACCCACAGACTGGGTCAATAGTTTTGTGGTAGTGGAGAAAAAGGATGGCTCACTTCGTTTATGCCTAGATCCAAAAGATCTGAATCGCGCCATTAGAAGGGAACACTTCATGATTCCAACCAGCTCTGATGTGATCAGCCAGATGTCTGGGAAAACAATGTTCACGGTGCTTGATCAGACAAGTGCTTACTGGCAAGTTCCTCTCACTGAAGCCAGTGCAGACCTGTGCACATTCAATACTCCCTTCGGGCGATATTCATTCCAGCGAATGCCATTCGGGATATCAAGTGCCAGCGAAGTCTTACAGCGAAGAAACCAGATGGTTTTTGGGGACATCCCAGACGTGCATATTATAGCGGATGATTTGATTGTCACCTCACTAGATGAGAAACAACATGACAAGACATTACATGACATGATGCAGCGTGCTAAGTCCATGGGATGTAAGTTCAATAAAGAAAAGATAAAATTCAAGAGGTCTGAACTCGTGTACAAGGGCCATGTGATCAGCAAGGAAGGTCTGAAGCCCGACGAATCAAAAGTGACAGCCATAACTAACATGCCTGACCCAACTTCAAAAGAGGATCTTTTAAGGATCATGGGCATGATCAATTACTTGTCACAGTTCATACCTAATCTGTCCACAACGACAACGCCACTACGTAGTTTACTCAAAAAAGATACAGCATGGACATGGGAACAGCAGCATGCAGCAGCTCTCAAGATGTTGAAAACACTTATCAGCAGCAAGCCAGTGCTCAAGTTTTTTGACATAACCAAAGACACTGTGATACAGTGTGACGCGTCATCAACCGGTCTTGGAGCCTGTTTGCTGCAGGATAGTCATCCCATTGCATATGCATCTCGTTCTCTGACTGCATCTGAACAAAATTACTCTCAAATTGAAAAGGAGCTGCTGGCGATTTGTTTCGCAACTGAAAAGTTCAACCAGTATGTGTATGGCAGACCAGTGACAGTACAGTCCGACCACCGTCCACTCGAGATGATTACCAGAAAGCCACTGCACAAGGCTTCACCACGGCTCCAGCAAATGTTGTTACGCCTGTTGAAATACAACATTGATGTGAAATACCATCCAGGAAAACACATGTACATTGCGGATACCTTGAGCCGAGCGTATCAAACCAGTGATACTACATCTTCCAACGTAGAGGATGCACAACAGCTACGGGTACACAGCATTACTGAGGTACTACCTATGAGCAGCCAGAAAATTGAAAAGATCCAGCAAGCATCAGCCAATGACCCGACTCTCCAGGCAGTAAGAGCAGTGAGTCACAGAGGTTGGCCGTCTCACAAGTCAAGTATACCTCGCCTAGCGCAACTGTTTTGGCAGGTTAGAGATTAAGTTTACGTTGAACATGGACTTGTTTTTGTAGGAGACAGAGTAGTAATCCCAGAGTCTATGCGACAGGAGATTATTTCCGCCCTACATGACACTCATATAGGCATTGAGAAGTGTAAAACCAGAGCCAGAGCTATCATGTATTGGCCTGGGATGTCTAGAGACATACAAGAAGCAATTGCTCGTTGCAGTGTGTGTGCAAAATTTCACAGAAGTAACGTCCAGGAGCCAATGTTGCCACACGAAGTGCCAGACCGTCCATGGGCTAAGCTGGGTTCTGACATATTTACTTATAATGGAACAGATCACCTACTTGTCGTTGATTATTTCTCTAAGTACCCTGAAGTGGTGAGTCTGAGAACCAAGACGGCACAAGAGATCATCAACAAGCTGAAGTCTCTTTTTGCCAGGCATGGAGTGCCGGACGTGTTGGTGAATGACAATATGCCATATGCCAGTCATGCTTTTCGCCAGTTTGCCGCAGATTGGAACTTTGACCTGGTGACGTCTAGTCCTACATATCCTCAGTCTAATGGACAGAGTGAGAGGTTTGTGCAAACAATAAAACAGCTAATGAGAAAAGCAGCAGAGGATGGCAAGGACATTTACAAGTGCCTGCTTGATCTCCGAGACAGTCCTATTAGCGGACTCCACGTCACTCCAGCACAATTGCTTATGGGTCGCCGTCTCAAGTCGATCTTGCCTGTAACCTCTCGTAAACTGATGCCTCAAACCTCGGTGCAAGGTAGAGATGAGTTGGTGGCTCGACAACGACAGATGGCACACTACTATAACCGAGGAAAGAAAGAACTGCCTTCCCTCCAATCTGGTGAAAGCTGCCGGATCAGACAAGGCCGTGTGTGGAACCGAGCAGTTGTGGTACAACCTCATGCCACCCCTCGATCATACACTGTCATGACAGAAAATGGAGCCACTTACCGACGCAACAGAATTCACCTGTCTGCTGATCCTGACAAATCAGCACTTTATGTGACAACGGACATTGCTGTCCCAGACTGCACACCTACAGAGCAGATGGAGACACGAGTGTCCCCTACCAATAGTGGGTCCCCCAAGGCACCCTCCCAGCCAGTAACAGTCTGTGAACGTCCAGCCAGGGCAAGATGTTTGCCAAAAAGATTTGATGACTATGTTATGAACAAGTAAAGCTTAAACATTGTACAAGTGTTAGTAGCTATATGTTCAAGTCTTAGCACTAGATTAATATTTTAGTTAATGACTTTAGACCAGTTAAGTTACATTTATACACAACTGTTGACTTAAAAGACATTATGTCTTCGAACAAGATCTGAGGTTAAGATTGTGCTAAGAGAAATTTTGGTTCATTAGGTATATTGAAAAGGCTAGATGAATAATATGCACTATACTTTACTACTGTAAGTACAGCAAGAGTGTAAATGCGACTAAGCATATGCAAGTTAGAAATATCTACAAATAAGACTTGTAGTGGGGTGTTAAAATATTATAAGTTTAGAGTTTGTGTTTAAAAGGGGAGATGTCACGTGTTGATCTAAACAATACCGTTGTCATGCATACTTGACCTGTAGTGCGGAACCGGAAATAAAGTGATTGAGTTCGCCCCCAGAAAAGTGTCTGTGGTGTATGTGACAATAGCAGAGCAACCCATTTTATGTACGATATTTCAATACAAATGTTCAGAAAGAATAAAGAGGTGGTATGATGCGTTGTGTCAGATCATGGCCGAGACGTCAAATTTCAGGAATTCCTCTCGGCGCAGCCCGTATCACCTGTCACTCAAGCTGTCAATCAAAGTTAACCACGCCCTTATTTGTCATATATTTTATATCTAAATACGATCTAAACTAACGAGTTAGAAAAAAATTCACCCCCCTCACAGTTGTCAGGCACTCTGTACCTATCGAAAAATACAATAAAAGTCCATGGGACCAACCTGTAAAAACAGGAATTTATGCTGTGAAAACGGACATTTTAACATGGGGTCTATGGACATTTGCTCCCTTTTGGAGATGGTTCTCACTGCGGAACATGAAATCCACGGGGAGGAGTCGGATCCAGATCCAACTCCACCCACCTTACATACACCTAAACCTACCCAACTCCACCCCCTGATCCCTAAACCCACCCCTAATCCCTAAACCCAACCCTAATCCTACCCATCTCCACCCCTTGGATCTTGATCCGACTCCTCCCCGTGGATCTCATGTACTGCATTGAGGTGCTACTGCCCTTTTGGGACCTGCCCCTAGCGGATTTTCGATGTATTGCAGTTTTTCGCACTTCCGGGTAGGCTTCATTTATCAGATTAGAATGTTGCCGCTTGGGGAAAACATATAAGGAGATTAAAAAAAAAAACACTGGATGGATTTTTATCATTTTATGATGGTTGTGTACACCGCCAACACACATTTCAGTACAATCAACTTGTAAAAGTGCATGTATCATTATATGACTCCTTTAAATGTTTAAAGGTGCCCTAGAATGTGAAATTGAATTTATGTTGGCATAGTTAAATAACAAGAGTTCAGTACATGGACATGACATACAGTGAGTCTCAAACACCATTGTTTTCTCCTTCTTATTTAAATCTCGTTTTTAAAAAACACCCCTGAAAAACAGGCGAATCTCCACATAATACCGACTGTGACGCAACAGTCGGGGATCACGCCTCCAAAGATTTGCATAGGCCAGCCCTCAATGACAAGCACTGCACAGCCGAGTCATCGGAGCAAGCGAGGATCAGAGAGAAAATGGCAGATCATGGAAATAAATGCTATGTTCCAGGCTGTGCAGGGAATGTGAGGACTTTTCATACCCTTCCCACAGAAAAGAAATGTCAACAGGCGTGGATGATGTTTAATCGGATACCGCAACAGTTTAATTCGTTGTTGTTAGTTGTTAGTTTGCTCTGCCCATTTCACCACGGACTTATTTTCGAACCTGGGACAATATCAAGCTTCTCTCAGCGTCTCAAACTGAAGAAGGGGGTAATTCCAACTATATTCCCGCAACCGGTAAGTAGTGATTTTATTAAAGATAATTTACACTGTGTTAGATCCAGCGCAAGATCCTAGTACAGTAACAAAAGCAAACTCCAAGTAACGAGCATAGCTGCTACATAACTAACGTTAAATAGGCTAATTCTCAGTGAATAAACTATACAGAAAGCGGTCAAAGAACAATCCACACAGCGCGAGTTTATCTCTCTTGCCAAACTCGTTATGAAATCAATGACGCTGTTACACTGCACAACGAAGCTCTTACTGTATGTCATCGTTTGCATTGGTGAAAACATGAGAGAGAGAAACTGCGTTGTCTCGCGATCAACAGACTGTCATCTGCTCAATGCTCATCACAGCAACATTTTATGTGATGGAAATAGATTTGAATACTTTAAAAACATCTCGCGATTCGTTAATCTCGATAGCTGTAATAGTTAAAACGTATATAACAGCTGTAGTGAAAGTATTCGATATTCGAGAGAGTTTCACATGTCATTCATATGCAAGCAGGTCAGCCAATCACAGCAGTGGCCGGTTCTCACAGCAGACACGCCCCTTCAAACAGAGTGTTCAAATCAGAGGCTAAAATCAGGCTAGGAAAAATGCCTTTCATTTCTAAATGATGACTATTTTTGATCTAAAAAATATACTAACATTATAAGGGCAACCCAGGAAACATTATAAAATAATAAAAGAAAACATTCTAGGGCACCTTTAATTTAGGTTCCAGTTCAATAGTATATAAACTGAGAAAGTTTAGTAGATTTGATTAGTAGATTTAGATTTAGTAGATTTAGTATTTGAGGTATAAATGATGTCACAGACCTGCCTGTCAGGGTTTCCAGCAAGAGATTCCTGTCTGTCATGATCTCTCTATTGTAAGTTAAATTAATCAGATTACTGAGACTATCACCTTTTGCCTTTAAATGGCTCTTGAATCCCCTGACCCAGTCGTTGAATAGTCCGGCTGATTAGATTAGTTTCTATGCATTCGAATCACACTGTTTTGCTGGGCTGGGGAATTTCCGGTGACGGTTGACTCCTGTACCTCATGTAAATCCCTCACATTGAAAGGTATAAAACTCTACTGTGCTGAGCTATTGAGTTAGACTTGGATGAGTTAGACTAGGATGATTAGACTTGGACGACGCACAGCGACACACAGTGAAGTCCTCAATAAAGACACCTGCTTAAGATACAACCCGAGTCTCCTGGTCTTCGCTTCTGAGTTTCCTACACTTAAGAAAAAGTTTACAACAGTTTATTAAAGCTGCTGTCCGTAACATTTTTAAGTTAAAAATAATCCAAATTAATTATTTTAAAAAAAACATCTTCAGCCAGTGTTCAAAACTATCTGCTTGCCGTAGCTAGATTCAAAACGGTTAGCTTGTAATAATGATTTTAATTCCAGTGGTACTGGTGGGTTTTCGCGGGAAATTCGAGCATGTCTTTGCGTCATTACGCCACATCCGTACACATAAAGAAGGAGTTTCGGCTAGCCGGCTATACTGCGCGTGAGGAGATGTAGAGATGGGCTTTTCTCGCAGCACTTTACATGATTAAACTCATGGCGGATCCAGAAAGATCCAAACAACAATCATCAGTGTCAACTGGAAATTCACCAGTTATAAAACCCAAAAGAATTTGTACTTCGGATTTAAGGTGGAAAGAGAAAGGAACCGTCTCATGCAAACACAAGGATACACATCGGTGGGGCTTTTGAAAGGTGCGTGAACTCCGTGTTTTGAAGGGGTTCGAAACAGAAGAAGAGACAGCTTCTTCTGCTGAACAAGAAAGACATTTCAATAGTTCAATCGTGTATAGGTATGTAACGATTCACTCGCAAACGGTTGAAAATCGATTCAAATGTGTGACGATTCAAGTCGGTTGAAATGTTAAACGAATGTTTTAAACAGCAGGGCCGTTTACTGTAGCCTACTGTGAAGTTGTGAACCTTGCTTTATAGGCACAATAGCAGCAAGCACACTGGTGCGAAGCTAGCGAGTGTTTTCACTTCATTTGAGCTTGTGTGAGCCAAGCTAACTTCCATATGAATGAACTGAAAACGCTCGGTTTGCTCCGCTCGCGCCGCGCCAGTGTGTGCCGCTGTGCACGCGCCGTCAAACGCATGGCGACGGCAAGCGTAGATGTTGACTCATTGAAATCGGAGGTGTGGCGCCATTTTGACTTTCCGTAGACTAATAATAATCACCACCGTGAGAACAAAGAGTATAGAAGCACAAGAGGCGAAACTCTGATGCTTTTCTGGTAACAGCCACTAGATGGCGCTTCGGTAGCGCGGCGCGCCATTTTGGGATGAAGATTCCAACGGAGTTACTGGACAACAGCACAGATAACAGTTTTTTGAGGTAGTTTTTTCTTGCATTATAGAATATTTCCATTTTATGCAACTTTACACATTTACTACTATTATTAGTTACCAACTCCACTTAGCCTGAAATATATTTTGTACGTTTTAATCCCCTGGATCATGCTACAAACATGATGATCTTATAGAACATGATGCATTGCTGTGTCCGTTATCCTATAATTGCCACAATTTTGTACAGTGGCTGTGTGTTTTTGTTTACATAGTCTTGCTTTAACGGTCATTAATATACGATATAAGAAGTTTACTGTAAAGCTGTTTCTATTGCTGTTGTATAGGCCTAGTTGTACTACAAATAGAGAGTTTGTAGGCCTACTACTGTATACGTGTTGTTGTAGCCATTAAATAAGCGCATTTAGTTTCATATTTGTTCAAATATTATAATGTTTTTTCCCCATATTGATTATGAAAAGTGAACAGCATGAGTATGATATCGGGAGACATTATGATTTTGACTCATTAGCCTACGCTGTGTTTTGTAGAAAGCCTTTCTTTAAAATTAATTTCGTTTTGTATAAATTGTATCTTATTTTTTTATTTTATTTTATTTAATCGGCTGGATTTAATAAATAAGCAAATATAGCAGACATAATCATGACATCCGGCGCCGGTGCTCGTCGTGAACTTGAGCGAATCTCATCATAAATTAACCGAAATATGCCTCAGACATGAGAAATATAGAAAGCTTGCAACTAAATATTTAAACGAAACTATTCCAAACGGAAAGAAATAGGCTACTCTCTGAATATGTTGCACACTCACATATGTTGAAATAACGAGATATTATGTTGAAATAACATTATAATACATCTTTAAATATATTTGATTGAATGCTGAATGTTGTGCTTATTCAATTTAGTAAAATTAAAACTTTAGTTGTGATAATTAAAATTATTGAATATTAAATATTGAAGTTTTGCTCATTTAATAATAGTATACAATATAGGCTATAAGTGCGCAGCTCCCCCTGTCAATGATCTAGCACCCCCTCGGCACCTGCGTTAAAAAATCTGGCGCTGCCTCCTCTTTTTACATAATTATTTCAACCTAAAAATGACCTCTGCACTGGGCTAAATATATGTATAATATATGACTGCCGAGTGGCTTTCACCCCAAAATGGCGGAAGCGTAGCGCTGCTGCTGGGCGCTGGTGTTGCAATGGAACGTTCTATTGGCTTTCACTTCTTGTAAATATACGTTCTTTGGTGAGAAGCACAAGTAACCTCCGTTTTCATGTAAAAGGCATTAATACGACAAGAGCGAGAGCCACGGAGATCACAAGGTGCATCAGTGTTTCCGTGGCAACCAGGTGTTGTATTTATTTTACTATCTCTTTCTCTAAATATGTACATGGATATCTTTATATATATATATATATATATATATATAATATATATATATATATATATATATATATATATATATATATAATTTATTGATGGTTATGGCATATTTTTCTAAATGTGTTTTTTTTTCTCTGCTAGTGTAATGATACAAATTATAACAAAATTAAAAACCCCTCTAAATGTAATTGTACAACAACCTTGAAGGGATTTTTTTTAAATTTCAATGTAGTTTTTTTTATTTGACAAATATATTTTAAAATTAAAAAGAAATGTGCAGCATTTTGTCTGAGAAATAATAAAAGGGACACTTTTTCATTTATAATTTTTTTAATGAATCACTTGTTAAAAAAATCGTGAAAAAATCGTGAGAAAATCGTATTGTGAAACCAGTATCGTGAATCGTATCGCATCATGAGTTGAGTGAATCGTTACATCCCTAATCGTGTAACAGTATGTTTTCTTAATTCACACAGTTATGGAGTTTCCTTTGTTGTGTCTTTCTCGTTTAGCTATTATGGAGAATATGAATTCTGAACTACACAGGTAATCATAAAACACATTAAATAAATGTAGTCACGCAATGCTGATGTTGTTAACATGAACAATTTGAGAACAAAGTAGGCTATGATTTGCACGGTTGCTGTAAATCGCGCTGATTAAATCTAACGATCGCTTGTCATGTCGAATGCTTTTCCCCCCTTAGTTGACCAGAACAAAAATGGATGTTACTTACTTGTTCAGAAGAAATTTTCCGGTGAAAATTCTTATGTTAGTCAAACTTTCAAAAAGTGAATCTGTGATTCTGAATGACAGTATCCACACAGCGCGGTGATTGACAGCAGCACTCGCCTCAAAACACTGTGTTCATCCGCGCTGTTTCATGCCGATTTACAACCCACGTCAAGATTATAATTCCGCGAATCACTGCAGTTACAGATTTCGAACAGAGATGGCGACAAAAAGGGAAAATGCTACGGACTGCAGATTTAAGTGTGTCCCCGGCTTTACGTATAGAACCCGTTTTGTTACTTGTTTTCACACCTACCTGTATCTTCTCCATAGCACAGAAAGCTGCTGTCCTTATCTTCACCATCAGATTTAAAAGTCACAAATCCAATGTCTGGACCATTAACATTTTCCAAGATCCAGTTTTGGAATTCCGATACTCTTGCATAACCATCAGGTGTAATTCCAGTGCTGCAAGGAATCCCAAAATTAGTGACACCAGCTAAGATCCATACAGAATCCTGCTTACACTGTAATGGACCACCGGAATCTCCCTAAAAAAATGAAAGACAAGAACTTGAATTAATTTAAAATGTTAATTTAAAAGATAGCCTACAATATGTAATATATATATATATATATATATATAAAATTTTGTCTGAAGAAAGCTTTCCGGAGAAGAAGAAAAAAAGAGATCTCTTTAATATCTCTCACAATATTTCTCACAGAAATGAGGTTACTGTAACATTGAATGGAGACTTTAGCTTGAGTCTCCCGTTCTCACACTTGTCTCCTGAGACAAAGACTCTAAAATATTTACATATATACATATTTACAGTATGTACTTAATATAAATACACTGCAATTATACTTTTGGTATAGATTGGAACATCACTATTTATAAAAAAAAAACTAAGTACATTAAGTACAACATTTGTTGAAGTCCAACTAAAGATATACTTGTGTATTTGATTGTACTAAAGTGGAACTATTGCAAGTATACTTTAGGTACACTTTAAATATCTTGCATTTAAAGACTGCTATTCTACAGACACCATACTATTGTGACATTAAAGACATGTTAGGCTTAATATTAAGAAATGTGCTTTTTGCAATAAAGAAGTACTCCATATAGTTTAATTATAATATTTTGTAAGAGATATGTTAGTAAATGTTAATGGATTTGTACTACATATGAAATAAATGTATTTTAAATACATTTTGGTATTGTTTTTTTTTCTTCACTATAGAGAAGTCCCACAATGTATTTCAAATCTGAGAATGATGAAATTATTAAGATGATGCTATATCATTTTTTAGATGAAGACTTTATTTTTGTGCATACCAAAGGAAATGTGAGGTATGAACTGAAACATCTAGTTTATTTCTGCTAACAGAGGCTGTAAGGGCAGAATTTCCAAACACAACTTCTGCCTACAATGCAAATGTAACAATGAGCAGTTTGCAAATACAATTATTTAATTTGTTAAATATTTAAGTACTACTTCAGTAATTAATTTTTGTTGAATCCTGTTATGATTAAATGTACAATACAATTACTGTATTTGAGTTCTACTTGAGTATAAAAATAGTATAGATTAAAGTTTACAGGATACTGTATGTGTTTTGAGTTGCAATATATTTTTAACAGACTTATAAGTATACCAAACTATAGTGTGCCACAAATACATTTAGTTATACTAAAGTACACACACACAAATTGGGCTTAAGTATACTATTTTTTCACTAGGGAAGTAATTGACTTGGTTCATACTTTGTAAAGTTTTGGGGATCTCTTACTTTAGAGGAGACTAAAATATGTGAGCTCCAGAGTCTAGCTAAGGAGAAAAATCTGAGCACAGTGTGTGATGCTGTTGAGATCTCTTCTGAACCTTTAGAGGAGACGAATGTGAGACCACCAGAGTCTTTAGTTTAAAGGGGTCATCGGATGCCCATTTTCCACAAAAAATGGTATTTAAAGTCGGTATGATTCTTTAGGGTCTTCATGTAAAGTTTGTAACATACTTTGGTTAAAATTCCTCAATGGTTGTGTAAAACAACAACTTTTTTACCTCCTGAAAAACAGCTCTGTTCACAGCGACCCGTTTCGGTGCATGTCTCCTTTAAATGATAAAGAGCAACCGTTCACCACACCCCTCTCTTCCATGGGGGGTGTCGACACAAGAAACAAAGTGCTGCCTTGGTGGACAGTATACAAATGTATGAGGGCGGAAATATGCTAATACGGTACAGACTGTCAGTGATGTTAATGTAATTTGATGTTAATGTAACCTAATTTCTGGAGAAACATGTGAGATGTTACAAGGAAGAAAAATAAAAAATGAGATCTCTGAGTAGTCTCAATCTCATTTATCCACACTTCAATGGAACACAATATACATGCATTGTCATTGAAGAGAAATTTAAACTAGTAACCCTTGATATTCTGAAATGTATAATGCTATTTTTAAATTATAGTTTTTCAGTATTTACAATATTGATTTTTTTTTTTAATTCTCTTTAAGTAAAATTGAAGACATCTGAAGACAAACCTGATACCTAAATGAGACATATAAGAGAACCCCCCCCCCCCCCCCCCCCTTGTGGGTGGGCCTTGTGGGCTGCACATCGACATCGAGACACGATGAAGCAAGCAACTTTATTTATATAGCGTGCACATTTTCAAACAACAGACGCTGCCCAAAGTGCTTTAAAAAATAATAACATTAAAATCATACAAAAAAAACATAACTTATTCAAAAGCTAAAGAAAATAACTAAGTTTTTAAATAAGACTTAAAGGTGAACTTGGTAGCTTTTTTAACTTAATAAAGCTGTCTAGAAATCATTTGGATGGTTAAACAACCTGTTCTGGTGATATTGGTGACTTTCCCAGCTCCCCCCAGCGTTCCCAGGCGGAAAACCAACCTTGCAACATTGGGACTACCGTCCCGGCAAAATGAAAATAGGAAGTCTCGTGAGAAGCGAGACGAGAGAACGAGAACGAGAACGAGCGAGAAACACGAACTTCTTTACGGGTTGATAACAGAATACAAAATGTACATGTCAATGTTCTATGATAATGTGTATGATGTATTACCCACCTCGGTAGACGGCTCCGCAAGTAAAGTTGGCCGGCTCCGATAATAACAAATGCACGTGAGCAGCGGTAGAACGGGGGAGAAGGGTGCCGCAAGTGAGTTTTTTTTTACGATAGTGTTGTGAAATATACGGCCCACAGCTGTAGGGGGAGCTCGTGGGGAAAACATGCGACAACAAAAGGGAAAATCAGCGAAGAAGACTATAAGTTGCCGAATTCTGCTTTAAAAGTGGCAATTGACTGACACAATTTCCAAATCCTTACTGTGAAAATGCTTTACTTTAGCAATTGATCTCAGGTTAAAAAAGCTTCCTTTAACAACGGCACCAATCTGTTTATTAAAATTTAGTGATGAGTCCATGATTACCCCTAAACTCTTTACATGATCTTTAATCTTTAGGGACAAGGAACCTAAATGATCAGGAAAGGTAGGTAAGATAAGAGAGACTACAATCAAAACCTCAGTTTTACTCTCATTTAATTTGAGAAAGTTGCTAGAAAGCCAAAGTTTAATGTCACCGTAACATTCCTGTGCTTTGTCCAGCGAACAAGTTTTATCTAAGCTCACAGGAAAGTAAAACTGGAGATCTTCGGCATAACAGTGGTATGAAATACTATACTTCCGAAAAATAGTAGTTAGAGGAAGCATATACAAAGAAAACAACAACGGTCCCAAAATAGACCCCTGAGGAACACCACAAACTAAAGGGGCCAATGTGGAAGAAAAGTCTCCCAGATTTACAGAAACTGTCCTGTCTTTTAAATATGAGGCAAACCACTGAAGGGCTATACCCTGGACACCAACCCAACACTCCAGACGGTTGAGAAGAATCTCATGGTCAATCGCATCGAATGCAGCGCTTAGATCAAATAAAACTAGAACAACATGTGATCCTGAGTCCAACGATAATAGTAAGCAATGCTGATTCTGTGCTGTGACAGGTTCTAAAGCCTGACTGAAATGTGTCTAAAATATCAAATGTTTTCAAATATGAATATAGCTGTGACCACTTTCTCTAGAATCTTGGAACTGAATCTTATAATCTTGGAACACAACTGCACCTCAGGACAAGTGTGCGAAGCACTGATTTCAGGGACAATATTAAGTTATATTAAAGAACAATATGGTCATGCTGGATCTGCTTCATAGCCGTGCACGTTAAAGAAAATTCCTTGGAAAGTTTCACAATAAATAACAATCAAGAATTCAACAATGTTGTGGGAACTGTTATAACTTACATAACATGTTCCTTTGCCTGTCTCTCCTCCAGCACAGATCATTGTCGGAGTGATTGTTATGTCCCAAAATGTAAAGTCTTGAAACCTGCAGTCACACTCCTTATTCCCCACCACATTTACCTGCACTTCCTGCAGAGTTTCAGAATTGGGCTCAGCACCTAATTGTCATATCAAGAAAACAGGCTTTTTAGACATAATGGTGAAAATATGGATCACTGTATGATACACTTACAGTACAGATTTAATAATAATAATAATACGATTCAAATAAATGTTAATTTAATTATCTTGCCATTATATTATCATGGAGGTTGTTTTATGTTATCAATGGAATTAAAAAATCTTATATATTTTAATCTCAAAATGTCACAAATGTCATTCAGGAAGGGCTGACTTTATATTTCTGTTAACAAAATGTGACCGTTGTCTTTTGCATATGAAATGCATAAAATGTGTGACTGCATTTTGTCAATTGGACTTACTTCTAGTATTAATCTGCATTGCTATTTGTATTTGTTGTGAATACGCAAGCCACAAGAAGTAATTTGTTTTTTTTTAAAGGGTTTTTTATCACTTTTACTCACGACATGCTATAAGGCAACAAAGAATTCCATTCATTATGCTAAGCTATGCTATGCTAAGCTAGCAGTGGCGCTACCAGACTAAGACAATGCGTGCACTGAGACAAAAATGCGTTTGCCCACCTATCTAAATGTAGGTGAATAACCCCTATTTCAAAAAACGGCGGCGTGTTCCTTCAAGGAAAGGAGCATGCAATACATTTTTAAAAGAACACAGAAGAGTTTGAAGGGAACAATAACATGTTAAAGCAAAATGTTAAAGGATGGATATGGACGTAATGGATATTTTAATTAGATTTAACAGATACTGTAATATTTATGTAAGCCTATGTTGTGTTTTATTTTTCAAGTATTGCCTTAAGTTTGGCCAGGGGGCTTGTTCTGACATTTTGGTCAAAAGAGTTTCATCGTTGTTCTTCCAAATGTCCAGTACAGTAATTCTTAACTTTTAGTTTTTGACTCAGGTAAGAGACTTGGACTTTCCATCAAGGTATAATGTCAAGTTTCAGTATGTGGGTCCTAATTAAAAGTATCTCACTTTATCAATTTATAACTACTAGTAAGGTTTGCAATAAAATGTTTTACAATAACAAGTACTTTGTTATTTTTCATCTGGTTACATAATCCAGATTACATCCAATGTAAATCCAATGTGACAAAATGATGATCATTACCTTCAAATCCGGTTATTCCCCATCCAGTGGACCAGCAGGTGGTGCCAGTGTAAAAGACACTGTCATTAGCAGCCAGGCAGATTGGGCTGATGTAGCTGGTAAAGTTCACTGGCTCACTCAATCTCAGCAAGGCGATGTCATTGGTCGACTGTGAAGGGTCATATTCTGGATGTTTAATGATGGATTGGACTCCTCGACTCACCTCGTTTGGGTTAGAGACTGAAATGTTTTGGCTTTGTCTGCCCAGATAAACGGTCCAGTAACTGTCTGGGAATCTGAATGTGAAAAACAATTCTCTCTAACAAATGGACTTTCACATTAAATCACACATTATTTGATTTATAGCCATCTTCATTTATATAGCGCTTTTAGATTACATCTATTTCTTACGGGAAGTTAACGCAGTGAGCCGCAGTGAGCACCCATTCGTGGCTGATGAGGGACCCTCCACAGATGTAAGAGCCATTAGCGTGTAGACTGACCTGCCACGGCCAGTTCCCTGCAGGTGCATCCTCACCTCCCACAATACGAGTGTTCAATGAGGAAACCCCACAGTGTTGTGCTGAAGGGAATAGTCAGAACTGTAAATAATTCACACATTTTTAGATTTTTTTGTTATACTTTAAACACATTGTTACCTTGTATAGCTTTTCTTTTGTCATCTAAAATGTAAAAAGACAAAAGTAGTTAAATAAAAAGTCAAACACATTGTGAGTATGTTCAAGATTAATCACTTTGTGGTTCACAATCTGTTGCAGAATCTCTGCTCATTTCAGTATTTTAGATACTGGTGATACTCCAATCGATAGATACTCCAATTGACTGGGCATGGATAAGCTGATAATCACATCCCATGTCCAGCTGCGGCTAAGTTGTTAACTAGTAAATGTATTCAGTAAAATTTAATGCAAGGCTCCACCACCCTCTTAAATTCACCAGGACCCTTAAAATAAAGTGATACCAATTAAAGACAACCCATGAACTGTACATACAACCAGATGACCTATTATAGGCTACCACCCTGAAAATCTCACTCAGATTTTTTTTTGTCAATTTCACAAACAATTATAGAGAAATGTCAAGTAACACACTGAATTAAACATGAAATGTTGAAGTAGAAAACGTAATGATACAGTTTTATTTACAACTTCTAAAAGTAATTTATTGCAGTGTATCTGTTAAGAAGTTTAGAAACTTTAGGCTGTCATGTGTAAGAAAAAAAAATAATAAGAAAAAAATAAATATTAAAAAAAGTATATATATATATATATATATATATATATATATATATATATATATATATATATATATATATAATGGTTATTTTCTTTGTGCTGAGTTAGTTGTCCTTTTTAAACATGTTGTTGTATTGCCATTGTAGGAAATAATACATTATTTGCATTCATTTCTACAAAAATGTATAAATAAATATTTCAGACGTGTTATAAATATTTACAAAAACTTACTGATGAGAAATATCAGCATCAGATACTTCAGATACTCCATTGTAATAAAAGCCGTTTCAGTTGGCTCTAAAAATGGAGTGGGGCTGTGGAGAAAATACAATCATGACTCATTATATAGAATACATAGCAATACATCAATGAAAGTCCTATATAAAGTTAGATTTTTGTATCAAAATAAGTCAAATAATATCTGAAAAACCCTTGCATACCTTGCCTTATGTTCACAGCTGTTTCTGACTACATATGTCCTCTATTCACTACTGACATCTATATATCTCAGAATACCATTATGTACATCACTGATATGAGAATTTAAATATACACAATATGCAAAAGGTTTCTGTGTACCTGTCCTCTGAATAATAAGGAAGTATTACAGCACATAAAGGCTGTAACACTCCACTTGACTACTCGGTAGAGTTTACACTAAATAAGGGTAAATGTCCCGTTTAAAAAAGCAACAGTGAGGAGGAGCACTAACAATTGCCAAAACAAAATGCTCAGCAGAAAACTCAAGTGTATTTTACAAGACAACTGAATATGCACAGTTAAACTGTGTTTTGGCAGCACAAAAGTGCGTGTGAGAGTAATACTTTCCATCTCCAGTCTATTTAGACATTACATTTACCTGCATGTGTCCTATTAATGTTCTCATCTGCTCCCTCATTTGTTCTAGAATTTATACTCGCTGTTTCTTTCAGTTGGTGTCTGTTCTCGTCTATGTTAAAGGGTTAGTTAACCCCAAAATGAAAATTCTCTCAGTAATTACTCTCCCTCATGTTGTTCAACCCCGTAAGACCTTCGTTCATCTTCGGAACGCAAATTAAGATATTTAGGGCCCGAGCACCGATGGTGTGAGGACCCTCTTGGAATTGCTCTGTTTATTATTATTATTATTATTATTATTATTCTTCTCCGCAATGAATCGCATTTTTGAGGGCCTAAACATGCACGAAAACTCACGAAAATTTGCACACGCGTCAGAACTGGCGAAAATTTACATCTGATATGCGTTTCAAAATTGGGCGGGGCAAAATGGCTCGATAGCGCCACCTATAAAGGTTCAACGGAGTGCGACTCGCGTTACGTTTCACGTACGTGTACGAAATTCGGTACATACATGTAATGGCCCAATACCTACAAAAAAGTCTCTTGGAGCGTAGCCCTAAACACAACAGGAAGTCAGCCATTTTGAACTTCCTCTCAGATTTTTGTGCAGTTTTTGCCATTTTCAGGCCTCGTACTTTAACGAACTCCTCCTACAGTTTTAATCTGATCATCTTCAAATTTGGTGAGTGTAATCTTAAGGCCTTTGCGAAGTTAAATTGCGAAGATCTTGAGTTTTCGTCAAAGGGCGTGTCCTCGGCGGCCTGACAAATTTCGATGTTTCGCCATGAAACAGGAAGTTGCTGTAACTCAGGCAAACAATGTCCAATCTGCCCCAAACTTCACACGTTTGATAAGAGTCCTGTCCCGAACACATATCCATCCTCAAATTCAGTTACAGTCATAGCGCCACCTGCTGGCAACAGGAAGTGACATGTTTAACACTGTTGTGGACTACTAATAACATATAAAAAAGTGCCAGCAAGTGCTAAACATGCTAGCAACATACTAGAAACACGCTAAAACATGCTAGCAAACACTTAGCTAAGTGCTAAAGCTTGCTAATGCAATGAAACAGGAAGTTGTTGTTACTTAAGAAGGCAATGTCCAATCTGCCCCAAACTTCACACATTTGATAAGAGTCCTGCCCTGAACACATCTACATGACAATTTTCACCTATAGTAATAGCGCCACCTACTGGCAACAGGAAGTGACATGTTTAACATTGTGATGCAGTACTGACAACATAGTAAATATGCCATTGAGTTATAAACATGTTATAAACATGTTAAAACATGCTAGCAAACACTTAGCTAAGTGCTAAAGCATGCTAATAAAATGAAACAGGAAGTTGTTGTTACTTAAGAAGGCAATGTCCAATCTGCCCCAAACTTCACACATTTGATAAGAGTCCTGCCCTGAACACATCTACATGACAATATTCAGTTATAGTAATAGCGCCACCTACTGGCAACAGGAAGTGACATGTTTAACACTGTGATGCAGTACTAGCAACATATTAAATATGCCATTGAATTATAAACGTTACAAACATGTTAAAAAATGCTAGCAATTCTTAGCTAAGTGCTAAAGCATGCTAATGAAATGAAACAGGAAGTTGTTGTTACTTAAGAAGACAATGTCCAAACTGCCCCAAACTTCACACATTTGATAAGAGTCCTGCCCTAAACACATCTACATGTCAATTATCAGCTATAGTAATAGCGCCACCTACTGGCAACAGGAAGTGACATGTTTAACAGTGTGATGCAGTACTGGCAACATAGTAAATATGCCATTGAGTTATAAACATGTTATAAACATGTTAAAACATGCTAGCAATTCTTAGCTAAGTGTTAAAGCATGCTAATGAAATGAAACAGGAAGTTGTTGTTACTTAAGAAGGCAATGTCCAATCTGCCCCAAACTTCACACATTTGATAAGAGTCCTGCCCTGAACACATTTACATGACAATATTCAGCTATAGTCATAGCGCCACCTACTGGCAACAGGAAGTGACATGTTTAACAGTGTGATGCAGTACTGGCAACATAGTAAATATGCCATTGAGTTATAAACATGTTAGAAACATGTTAAAACATGCTAGCAATTCTTAGCTAAGTGCTAAAGCATGCTAATGCTATGAAACAGGAAGTTGTTTTTACTTAAGGCAAAGTTCAATCTGCCCCAAACTTCACATGTTTGATAAGAGTTCTGTCCTGAACACATGTGCATGCTCATATTCAGTTACAGTCATAGCGCCACCTGCTGGCAACAGGAAGTGACATGTTTAACACTGTTGTGGACTTCTAATAATATATTAAAAAGTGCCAGCAAGTGTTAAACATGCTAGCAACATACTAGAAACATGCTAGCAAACACTTAGCTAAGTGCCAAAGCATGCTATTATCCCCATAATAAAGGACATTTTTGTAACTGATTTTGACATACTCCCACTATATTTATCTACTTAAATGCACATTGCCCATCGTGCTCTGTCTTCCTAAAGCCACCGGGTGGCGATGGCACGGGTGCGAGGGCCCTTTCAATGCTGCTTGCAGCTTTAATTTTGATTAAATCTGAGAGCTGGATCACTCCTCCATAGGCTTCTAAGGGATTGAAACTTGCCAGCCCAGAAAAGTTCATATATACTTAACACTATAACACTATATATAAAGTACAATATAAATAGAGAACACTTTACAATAAGTTTCCATTTGTTAACATTAGTTTACCGCATTAGGTGACATGAACTAACAATGAAAACTTCTTATGAAGCATTTATTAATCTAGATAATGGTCCATTTAGTAGTACGCTTAAAGGGCACCTATTATGGAATTTTGAAAATGACCTTTCATGTAGTGTGTAACATAGATCTAAGTGAACGAAAACATCCTGCAAAGTTTTAAATATGAAAGTTCACCGTATACAAAGTTATTGTCTCTCAAAAGTAAGAGTCGCTGATATGAATCGATAGACGAACGATGCTTTTTCTCTATCTAGATGACGTCAACTTGTCAAGTTATTTGAATAAGATATGCCCACTCATTGTGCGCGCAGACACCAGGGAAACCTTGAAAACATCATAACGACGAGACGCTGTTCTGAAGTGCGAATCAAAAGCAAACTTTTTTTCACAGCCCAGAGACGAGCATGTGAAGAATCAGTGGCAAGAGTTTATATTTACAACAATAGAGCATCACAGTCCCGCCCACAGCCTGAGAGAGCGTTGGTGCCGGAAGTAAATTTCCCATTCATTTCTCCCATCAACATTTTGTAAAATCCATATCTAAAGAGTATAAGAGCATGTCTGAGGAAAACCAGCTACGGCTGAACTCATAAGAATACAACATATCATTTCGAGTGAAAAAACGAAGCGAAAATCCAAAAAAGGTCAAGGGTACAAGCCTGTGTACATATTTTCATTTCCGAGCAAAGGAACTACTCCTCCCATAAACCACCGCGCCTCACTAAAGTTGACTGAAAGCCACCGTGATAAAGCCTTTTGAGTGACTTCCAAATCTGACGACGGCAACGTGAACTTTTTCCTCCAGTGAATTTTATATAGTGAATGTGCAGGGAAACTCCTTTTCCTCGATTTACTGAAGCTTACGCACATGCTAAAACATTGAGCATCTGGCTCGCTCATAGGCTGTGCTGGGGCAACTGCACATCCAATGGCGCGGCGCGGGCGCCTCTGACGTACGACCAATGAGCTAGCCCTACGTCATTACGCGATCTTCAGTCTTCACGCGCCTTCGCGGGATTTCAGACACGTGACACAACTTCCACCAATCAGATGCATCACTGTGGGATTGTGGGATTGTTCAGGATTGTGGGTAATGAAGTACTTATCCAATACATCGCGAATAAAAGGGATTTATCTTAAAACAAGGTTAGTGCCCCATGAACTTTTGGCGTTTATATGAGCATATACAATCACTTAGTACAACCGTAGCTGGTTTTAAGTCTACCATGTATGGTTACGTTTTTATGGCTTATATCCCAAATGTCAATGGATAAATTGTATTGAATTTTTACTTCCGGCACCGGCTGTGGGCGGGACTGTGATGCTCTATACCACACAAGTATAGCTGAACCTTGTGCTGTGTTCATGTAATTACAAACATTAAGGCTTTCAAGTGTGGATTCCCGAGTCGGCTGATACTGAAGGAAGGTTCAGTACCAGTTTTATTTGGATCGGCTTCCTCCTCCGAATCACAACCTGTAAGTATTATTAATAATTGTTGCTTTTATGGGTTTTGTAGCATGCTCAATAAGTATGTGTGTGTTTGTGTAAGTTACGCTCAGCGCAGCTTTAGGTCTCCAGTGTAAATTTTTTTTAAATATGTGAAATGTTTGTCGTTGTTATTGGAGTTGTCATAAAGAATAGAGCAATACCTTGTAGAGTGCTTTATCAATATGTTTATGCGTTGGGCTAACGCAAACAATAACTGACTGGGTCATCTGACCAATCACTGCAGATTAGCGTCACGCAAAGGAGGGGTTTGGAAAAATGAGTCGTTGAACGAATCATTTGGGAGTCGGTGAGCAAATCAGTTAAAAATAAATGCATATTATAAGACAACAAAAGTGTTTTTTGTCATTGCATGCATGCAAAACTGTTGTTGGGGACTCCCAGAACAATATTAGGAACATTTTAAATGCCATAATAGGTGCCCTTTAATACAGACTCCACACCCTGACAGAATACTGGACCCTAAAAGTGAGTAAAAATAAAAATGGACTTACCGGCAGTCTAACTGCTTTGCTTGGAGCAGAAGCAGCAAAGCCTCAAGTATGAAGTCTCCTGTGCCCCCGCTGATCCGTCCAGCACGAAGTCCAGCACGAAGTCTCCTGTGCCCCCGCTGATCCTGCCCAGCATGAAGTCTCCTGTGCCCCCGCTGATCCGTCCAGCACAAAGTCTCCTGTGCCCCCGCTGATCCGTCCAGCACAAATTCTAATGTGCCCCCGCTGGACCCGTCCAGCACGAAGTCTCCTGTGCCCCCGCTGATCCGTCCAGCACAAAGTCTCCTGTGCCCCCATTGGTCCCGTTCAGCACAAATTCTCCTGTGCCCCCGCTGGACCCGTCCAGCACGAAGTCTCCTGTGCCCCCGCTGGACCCGTCCAGCACAAAGTCTCCTGTGCCCCCGTTGGTCCCGTCCAGCACGAAGTCTCCTGTGCCCCCGCTGGACCCGTCCAGCACAAAGTCTCCTGTGCCCCCGCTGGACCCGTCCAGCACGAAGTCTCCTGTGCCCCCGCTGGACCCGTCCAGCACGAAGTCTCCTGTGCCCCCGTTGGTCCCGTCCAGCATGAAGTCTCCTGTGCCCCCGCTGGTCCCGTCCAGCACGAATTCTCCTGTGCCCCCGCTGGACCCGTCCAGCACGAAGTCTCCTGTGCCCCCGCTGGTCCCGTCCAGCACGAAGTCTCCTGTGCCCCCGTTGGTCCCGTCCAGCATGAAGTCTCCTGTGCCCCCGCTGGTCCCGTCCAGCACGAATTCTCCTGTGCCCCCGCTGGACCCGTCCAGCACGAAGTCTCCTGTGCCCCCGCTGGACCCGTCCAGCACAAAGTCTCCTGTGCCCCCGTTGGTCCCGTCCAGCACAAAGTCTCCTGTGCCCCCGTTGGTCCCGTCCAGCACGAAGTCTCCTGTGCCCCCGCTGGTCCCGTCCAGCACGAAGTCTCCTGTGCCCCCGTTGGTCCCGTCCAGCACAAAGTCTCTGTGCCCCCGCTGGTCCTATCCAGCACAAAGTCTCTGTGGCCCCGCTGGTCCTATCCAGCACAAAGTCTCCTGTGCCCCCGTTGGTCCCGTCCAGCACAAAGTCTCCTGTGCCCCCGTTGGTCCCGTCCAGCACGAAGTCTCCTGTGCCCCCGTTGGTCCCGTCCAGCACGAAGTCTCCTGTGCCCCCGTTGGTCCCGTCCAGCACGAAGTCTCCTGTGCCCCCGTTGGTCCCGTCCAGCACAAAGTCTCTGTGCCCCCGCTGGTCCTGTCCAGCACAAAGTCTCCTGTGTCTCCAGATTACTCACCCAGCCTCCCTCTCACCTACTCTTCCTAAATCAGTCCGTCAGCCCCACCTCCGCTGGTTCTCTTCAGCCTCTCGACTTCTCCACTTACGCCACTGTTGTATGGACTTACTTCGTATCTTTATGTTACAAGCGTCGCCCAGGCAAGTGAATGCATTGGTTCCACACCTAGCCGCTGATCTCATCACTCCACCTCGGTTCGTCGACCTGTCGGCTCCACCAGATCCCATGGTCCTTTGCCTCCCTCGTCCCTCCGGCTCTGGCTGCTTTGTAAACTTGTGAACTTTACAATGTTATGCGATAATTTTAAGGCAGTTTATGCTCTTATTTTGTATATGTTACAAAAGCAGTCTTACTCTACCTCAGAAACATTGTTAAGCTACAGAACATTTTCTGTTTCTGATGCAGAAAAGTTAGTTCTTGCATGCATGACCTCTAGTCTGGATTACTGTAATGCATTACTAGCTGGTTGTCCTGCATCCTCAATAAACAAGCTACAATTACTCCATGCAGCTGCTAGAGTTTTTACCAGGTCAAGAAAAAATGATCATATAACACCAATTTCTTCATCTCTACACTGGTTACCTTTTAAGTTCCGTATACTAACTACAAAGTATTTCTACTGACCTATAAGGCCCTAAACGGTTTAGCTCCGGTGTATTTAACCGATCTTCTATCACCCTACAATCCATCATGCTCTTTATTAAGATCACAAAACTCTGTCCTTCTGGTAGTACCTACCTAGGATATCTAAAGGAGAGAGAGCATTTTCATATTTTATATATCTCCGGTTGATAAGCGCGTCAGAAACCTCAAATCGGTCAGAATTATGTCAGAAACCTCAAATCGGAATTGATTTTTTGATTTTGTTCACACTGCATGAATATACAGAGTTTCTCACTGTTTGTGCATACAGTATTCTCCCATATTGCTGCTTTTCTTTGTTTTAAAGAGCAGACTTAATACATAATAAAGCACATGAACCATTATGCTGCTTATATTAATTGCATTAATTGCTTATATTTTTTTTTCTTCTCTAAATGCATAGAATAATAGTCAGAAATCAGTTTTAATTTATAATAGGCCATTCAAAGTATATCTTAAATTAGATTAAGTTGTTTACTACAGAGCCCCCTAGTCCCACTGTAAAAAAAAATAATTATAAGTCAAGATGTTTAAAATAAATAATTTTGAAATCTTCCGACAGCCAGGTTTGATCGCATGATGTTGTGTGACAATTTGATGCCAGTTCAGTTTACATATGGCGCTTTTCCACTGCATGGTACGGCTCAGTACGGTTCGGCACGGCACGGCTCGCTTTAGCTTGGTTTGCTTTTCCACTGCAGTTAGTACCGCTTCAAAGTGGGTGGGATTAGACTGATCGTTATAGTTTATCCGCTCCTCGGGAACCAACGAGATGAACGTCTGCACTTCGTCCACTGAACACGATTCAGCCTTTTCTTTTTTGGAAGTTTTTTTTCTTTAATTTTTTCTTCAAGCAAGCAGTTTTAAAACAAGTGCTACAGCGCTGGCTGTTATTGGCTATTTAAATCCAGCGGGTTTGATGTCTCGCGCAAAATACAATGACGCTGGTAGTGATGATTCTGTCTGACCAATCAGTGATCTGCAGTGTCACATTTTAGTACCGATACAGTACGCTTGGAACCTCAACAGAGGTGGTACCATTTAAAGCGAGCCGTACCGTACCGTACCGTACCATGCAGTGGAAAAGCACCAAAGCGTGCCGTACCGAACCGAACCATGCAATGGAAAAGCGCCAATATTTTGGAACAACTAGATCTGTGTTTTTTAAGCTTCTTTTTTATTATTATTATGGTAACACTTTACAATAAGGTTCATTAGTTAATGTATTTACTAACATGAACTAACCATGAGCAATACATTTGTTACTGTATTTGTTAATTTTTGTTAATGTTAGTTCATAAAAATACAACTGTTCATTGTTTGTTCATGTTAGTTCACGGTGCATTAACTAATGTTAACAAGATTTTAGTAAAGTATTAGTAAATATTGAAATTAACATTAACAAAGATCAATAAATCCTGTATATGTGCAGTTCATTATTAGTTCATATTAACTAATGTAGTTAACTAATGTTAACTAACAAACCTTATTGTAAAGTGTTACCATTATTATTATTATTATTATTATTAGCATTTTTATTATTTAGTCACTGTATTTTACAATATCTTCATTTAAGTAATTACATTTTTTAAAATAATTTTTTCATTCATCTTGCGTTGCCCCATTTTTTGTAAACCACGTAACTTTAGTCCATGAACAGGGAGCATGTGTAGTAGATGCATAATATGTATTAATTACTTTGATACATCTATTGTATTCTTGCATATTGAAAAATAAATAGATTCCGCCATGTTTCTCACTGTCACGCCTCAAACTCGTACAGATCGGGATTTTAAGAAAATCCTGAGCTCCCCACTGGTATTTACAACATTGCGGTGGTGTTCAAGTGCATTCAACTCGTAATTACGAAGATATACGAGATGACTTGAACGCACCAAATGTAATTGCATAAATAACGTTAAATAGATGTTTGCTTGTGCTTTTTTTTCTCTTTTATCTAAATGCTTAGAATAATGGTCAGAAATCAGTTGTAAACTACAATAGGCTATTCAAAGTATATATTAAATTAGATGAAGTTGTTTACTCATGTTTAAATGATAAAAGTTTGGATGTTTAAAATAAATAATTTTGAAATTTTCCCGACAGCCAGGATTTGCATGATGTTGTGTGTTTTTTAAGCTTCTTTTTTATTATTATTATTTAGCATTTTTATTATTTTGTCACTGTATTTTACAATAACTTAATTTAAATAATGACGTTTATTTAAATAATTTTTTCATTCATCTTGCGTTGCCTCATTTTTTGTAAACGTAGTCCATCATAATAGTAGTCATAATGCTTATTAATTACTTTAGTGAATGAAGTGTTGATACATCTATTGTATTCTTGCATATTGTATTTGGGCCTGTATATTTATTCAGAAGAAAGTCTAGGCCACTTCTAAAACAACCTGAAAACAACGTGTTGATTGCGTGGTCACGTGGATCATGATACTTTTCTCAACGCTATCAAAGAGTATACGTTCTTTGACGCTAACTTACATCGGACAAATCAGACAGTCGTTATGGTAATTAAGGAATTTAGAAAAAACAAACAAACAATGATGATATGAACGTATTTCACGTATGATTTGTATGAAACCCATTTTTATATTTATATTCGTGTGCCTGCTATAGTCTCAAAATTATAGGTTAAAGTAATAATTTTTTGGTAGTCTGAAAATATCAATTATGACAAATTTGGCTATGTGAGTTAAAGCGCGCCACCTGGTGGAAATCGATGTTTTTTTATTGTGTGTCTAAAAATGAATCTTTACGAACAAATGGCGCCAACTACTATGTTTTCCTCCCCCACAAAGGAACAGGGAAACCTGAGATTTGGATTGGTGTCGTTAGACATTTTAACCGATATTCTGTCCAACCTCAACAAGAGAAACAAATCCAACTTGGAGAATGTGCCAGATCTCTGTGGATGTCTCAAAGAAAGAAGAATAGTGGGTAAGTGTGTTGGCCTCAAACTAGCACACTGGTTTAAGACACTGACAAAAAAGTAATGTAAGGGTACGTACCACCACGGTAGAAGTCAGATGACAATATAATATGATGCACACTGTAATATGTTAGTGAATTATTAATATATTTATAAACATTGTTCTTAACGTGATTCAGTAGTCTACCGATATATCTATCTGCCTATATTAATTGTCCGTTAAGTGTTCTTGTCAAATTATTGCCGGAAGAGGGACTTTTATTTTGCTGCCGCTTGGAAACTCATCAAAGTTACGGAGCAACACACCCCTATTTTATTAGGAGGGTAGTTGATTCTGTATAAATACAAATATGATCAGGTTTTTCTAATAGTTGGCTATAGTTAAATCATTTAAGTAGATGTCAGATTTAAGATATCAACTAAAAGTATTTAATGCAATAATTTTAACATTTACAAAATGAAAAATTTCTAAATACTGTCTAAAATCGCAAAAATATTAAATTAATTACAATTATTTTAGTCCCTTGTTTTAACAGAAATAAATGAATTTACAAGTAATAATGAAAAAAATCTAACAAATACGCTTGAGTTTACATAAAAGCATAGATATTAACAGCCATGTTCCTATAGTATTGCAATATAATGCCATATCCAAAACATTGTACTATTACATTGATACTTTTTTGTTCACCCTCATGTATTCGGTTCACAGAGTGTGTATTTCGTCTGTGTGAGGAGCTGGGACTGAACCCTGTGGTTGGATATCAGGCCATCGAAATACTGGAGAGGTAATTTAAAGAACCTCTAATGAACATTTTTCATAATAAATGTGTTTAAAACACCTTCACTTTTTCATGCTCTAGGTTCACGGCCAAATATATTGAAGGTCTAATCCACAGCCAGAAAGGTCAGCCGACGCAAGGTGCTTCATCTGAGGACTCGGAGAACTACGAGGATCTCATCTTCCAAACACTCAAGAAGAAGCTCTTTCTCTTCATCCTCTCGAGCATTCAGATAGCCAGCAAACTGGACCTGTACTCAAATGTATGTTCAGTTCATAAATTACATCAAAACAAAAGCTCCATGTGTTATGTTGTGATTTGCTCTATTTGTAGGTGGTTAATAATGACATCGCAATGAGATTTCTGCAGGCAGTCAATTACCCTTCCTCCAAAGAGCAACTCTTGGACTCTGAGATTCTCATTTTAAAAACTCTCAACTTTAATTTGAATGTCCCAAATCCTGTAACGTACGTGGAGACCCTTTTGGAAGTGCTGGGTAAGATTATTTCCAGTGTTTTTCTCAGGTAGCAGCAATAAATAGAACTCAGATAGTCTAAAACACTGTTTTGTGCTCTCACACAGGCCATAATGATTCAACAGTCCCAGTAGCACATCTGCATCGTCTGTGTGTGCATGTACTGCAGTTTATTTACCTGCAGAGGGAGACAATCTACACCTCATTGCTCATATCTGCCACCGGATGCCCCAGTCCTTCTGATGAGCAAAGGTATAGGCAATCTACTGAATTGTCTGCTGTTTCCCCAACCTATTGATTCTCTCTACACTTAAAGGTAAAGTTTGAAATTTTTGTAAAGAAAACTATAAATATGCCATTTTTATGGCATTTCATGAAGCCAGTTTCAGGTATTATACCCATATAAGTTTGAGTTTAGTTTGAGCAGTCTATACGGCTGACTTGGTCATGAGCAGGTTTTATTCTGGGTTAGAGATCGCAAAGCAAAACTAGATTAATCAGCTTTGACTAAAGTGACACTAATCTGAGGCATTGAAGTAACCGGTTAGGTTTTTTAGGTGAAAGGTTAGTTCACCTAAAAATGAAACTTCTGTCATTAATTACTCACCTTCATGTCTTTCCAAACCATAAGACTTTCGTTCATCTTCAGAACACAAATGAAAATCTTTGAATGAAATCTGAGAGCTTTCTGTCCCTCCATTCACAGCTGCGCAACTACCACTTTGACGCTTCAAAAAGTTAAAGGTGCTATGTGGAACTTTTCTACTAAAATGAATCCTTTTTTTATTGCCTGTGTGTGAAGGGGATGTAATCACACATTACAATGATCCACTTGTCGAGTTTTGCTATTACCTCTGAAGGCCAATATTCATATTTCTATGTGAAGTCTCCGGGTCGGATTTACCGCGAAATCCAACGGATGTGACGTGCATGCGCGCTCCCGAGCCCCTCTCCTTATATACAGTCTATTGTAGACGGTCAGGGAGTTACGTCCGGTTAAAGGCGCACGTTTTTCGGCTTATATCTCGGTCAATCTTTGATCAATATTCCCAAGACTCTAATTGTTTGTAGTGCTGGACGGGGCCTTTCGAACGAGCCCACCCCCGAGGTCCAACTCGCCCGGCTCCCCGAGTTATAGCCGTTCGAAATCGGGGGTCCCAGCGAACGGCGATCCGGTAGGGGGCATCCCCGAGGCCCGCCACTCTAGCGTTCGGGCAAGGGTTCCCTGGGACCTCCTCCCCCGAATTTGAGCTCTCTGGGTCTTTGCGTTCCAGAGATACGAGCGATTTCTTCTGAGATCGTGACGTCAATTTTGCAGCGCGCCCGATGGTTTTCTGCTAATATCTCCGCGAAAACACCACCAAAAACTATGGAACTTATATGGTTCTTTTCAGCTCGACTAGATGGTCCCAACGAGCTCGGTGCTCCCCGAATCCGCCTAGTATTTGCCGAGATATTTGATAACCCTGACTGTGTCTGAAATCGCCCCCTATATCCTCAAATAGGGCACTATATGAGGGACAGCCATTTGTAGTGGTGTCCGAAACCATTCAATTCCATAATAATATATAAATATAATAATCCGCAATAACGAGTGTACAACTGATGTACGCTCAACGCCTAGAGAATACCCATAATGCACTGTTAGTGTCTTGCTGAATCATCCATCCATCCGTTTTCAAAACTGCTGGTCCAATGTGGCTACAGCGTAATATCATACAGGTATAAATAATTGATTATGATTTTTTTTTTTTTTACTTCCTGGTTTTCATGACAGAGGTTCAAGATACAGGGATGCAAACAGCGCGCTTTTCGGCGCCTCGCGCTTTTTTCACGTCAGTTTGGGTGACTTGTGTGAATCGTGCAGATTCGAAGAGTTTTTTTTGGGGGGGGGGGGGGGGGGGGGGGGGGGGGTGATTTCACCAACAGTAATTCTGGATTGCATCCACCAAAAAAGTAAATAGGAAATAAGCAAATCAAAACACTGCGCGCCAAAACAGCAGGCCTATCATATGCGCGCAAGCGTGAGCCACTAGCGTTTCTTCTTGCTGTGTAACTGTCACTACAACAAATTTCTCCCTGAGGACCAGAGTTCGGCGCCGCGAATTCCCGTCTTACTGGCATTTGACTTTTTTTATTTATAATGTTATATAATCTACTAGTCATGTAATTTATTAAACATTTCAACAATGCCTATTTCAATTGGGTAGGTAGGTTGTGTGTGTGTGTGTGTGTGTGTGTGTGTGTGTGTGTGTAATCTACATATATATCATTACGTTTTAGCTAACGTTACATCAAGTTCACATGTAAAAGACCTAACGTTAGTGCTTGCTAGCAGATCAAATTATGGATACCTGTAGCTACATTGAAAAAGTTGTTCGACTATAATCATGTTCGTTTGCACGTTATGCATTTTAATATTAAATTCCTGACTTGGCTAACGTTACTATCGCCTATCTTGTACAGTAATATTAAACCCTACGTCACCGATTTTCCAATGTTGTTGTTAATGCTAGATTAGGGGTAATGCTAGATAAATGCTGCATGCATGCCCATGGATTTACTATGGTTAATGTGTAAGGAATAATTGACGACAGGCCGTTGAATTATTATAAAAAAAATAATGCACAGCCGAGGTGGTAATGCGGTCATTGTTTTTTTTTTTTAGAGTTAGTAACGGAGGTTTGAGCCACTGATAGCAGACTAATGATAGGGACACACTTACGACTTGCTGAAACATTTGAAGACTGACGGTTTTCATCGACTGCAGCAGGTCTTAACAGGTCACCAACTGTGAACACACTGAATGCGCTGAACACGCGTTTGGGCTTGATCAGTCATAAGTATAAAATTACATTCATAACTGGCCTTAGAGTAAGTGTGTCCCCGGCTTTTATGCAGTTATTAATGCAGTTATTAGAGGAGAGAGAGAGAGAGAGAGAGAGAGAGAGAGAGAGAGAGAGAGAGAGAGAGAGAGAGAGAGAGAGAGAGAGAAAAGCGAAAAGCATGTCCGTCAATATTATTATTTATGTATTAATTTAATTCGTTCATTCTTTTTTTCTATTATTGACAGTAGATAACCTAATAAATGAAACACACAAAGCCCTTTTAAGAAGTAGGCCTATCAATAATTATTTATTTGTTATATTATCTGGAATAATTACAAAAACCCGTGCAGCAGGACTATTAATTTATTTATATATTCAGTTTAATTTTCTATTTATTATAGATAGGACTATATACTTTATTTATTTAAATTAAACTACATGTGTCCATTGATTGTGAAGTTAGACATAGAAAATTGCAGATCAAGCGCATGGGGCTGCATGTTTTTTCTTTTTATAAAAATTGTATCCTATTTTCCGTTACTACAGTTAACTACGCACAGTGGAACTGTAATGCGGTCAAAGCCCCGTAGTATAACTATTGCCCTTGACTTTGCTTACTGTTGGTTATAGCTAGCAACATTGCGTCAAACATTACTTCTCATAACTTTTTTTCTCCATATCCGTGTCCTTGATTTTTTCATAGTAACGTTTTGTTTACGCGATCCTACTAAAAAATAGTTTTGCTATTTTTAACCTTTTATAAATCCTGCTAAATTTGCCTAAAACGCCTAAAAAAGGCCTAGCCAAATTAAATTGCATGCTGTTCTTGAACCATTTGGAGTATATACATGCTTTTGGTCTCTTTTGAAAGGTGACACTCGGAGGTTTGTTCCTAAACCATCAGAATGAATTACTGTAAGTCTGACTGGTATTGAGTAATATAACTTTGAACACACTGAAAAATGACCAGAAAAAAATCCGCCTACAT
This sequence comes from Chrosomus eos, assembly GCA_036326025.1. Taxonomy (NCBI): domain Eukaryota; kingdom Metazoa; phylum Chordata; class Actinopteri; order Cypriniformes; family Leuciscidae; genus Chrosomus; species Chrosomus eos. The sequence goes on along the minus strand of CM070830.1, from coordinate 3,971,689 downwards.
TTGTTTTGTAAACAGATGCCTGCAGATAACTACAGCTGGGAGCTATTAGCTGGAAAAACACAATGGGGTCACAGCATGAAGCCTTACCAAAACACAGTTTCAAATTTGATTATAATATCTTAGAAAATGAGTGTTTTACACATGTTTATCTAAGTGTATGTCTAGGCACTTCCCAAAAAAAGCCACTTGGAGACTCCAAATGACCCTTTGTGACCATAGACACACAAAATGCTGCCATTCTTGAATGCTTTACTCTACAGTCATAAAAGCAAGAAGAATAAGTGCTAGATAGTTAAATAAGAGTTTATTGTTCAGAATTAAAAAATGAAATTGAAATTCCAAATTCGTCTCGGTGTATTTGATTTTCAGTATTTCATTATACTCTATGTGCCTATAGGGGTGGGCCGGGGATGGCAGGGGTTGGTGGCAATGTAAGTATCTGGGTATTTTCCGCAGGGCGAGGGCTTCGATTACCTCTCTCTTTTTTGACCATACATGTGTTTGCATCCCTGAAGATAAATCTTTTGCATTACTACCGGAGATGCCAGTTTGCTACATTTCAATTAATTATTAAACCCGCAAGCACAAACTATGCAAAAGCAGAAACCCTTTCGCCGCACTCAGTGTCCGAATTCACTCACTCGTTTTCATTCACTCCTTCAAGAGGATTATATTAGTGGAGTAATGTAGGGAATAGTGATTGAGAGTATAGGGGGCGATTTCAGACACAGCTCCTGATTTTAAAGAGAGAGAATTTAGTGAGCGCTTTGAACCAGCTGAACGTGATCTAAACCAGGTTGGATTTGTAGGGTTTTGTCTCCTATTCTCAAACTCAGAGTTTGTTCAGCTTGCTTTGTTTAACAGGTTATTGACACCGGTGCTTTCAAAATATTTCTCAGTTGTCCACCTTTTGGTTCAGCCAATGTAATGCATATACAGTAATGCCCAAGCAACCGTATAACAACATGGTAAAAACCTCTAAAAACACTACATAGCATTGCCCTGCCAACTGCCCACAACTCATGCCGGTGTGTTTTGCTCTCGCATTTCATTCGGGAAATGTTAATCTAGTTAATATATTTGCTGTTTGGTGGTGCATGAATTACACACTCCTCCTTCAACAAGGTCATTACTCATTCTGAGGTAAACGTCGCACCGCTTTGTAGTGGAACCTGCCATGGCCTGGGGAAATATGAATTATATTTTGTGTTTGTAACAGAGCCAATTTTGTGTCGGTGACGGAGGATTTCATGCTTCTGGGAGTTGGAGTCATTGCTGTGGCCGCCTTCATTCATCATATCTCAACATGGGAAAAGGTACAGAACAGCTACTGAATCTACATCATGGATCAGTGAAGGGCATTTAAATATGTGTTACTTGCTTCAAACTTGACAATCTTAAAGGATTCTAGTGTGTTTGGTTGATGTGCACTGCAGGTTGTGGAGGAGCTGACAGGGATAACAGGGATTTCAGGCCAGAGTATCAGGGACTTTGCGTATGTCACCCTGACACACATCACCAAGACAAAATCCATGTGACACTTGAAGTCAGAAATATAAAGTGTTAGGAAGAGATTAGAGCAAGAGTACAGATAAAATAAGACTGGTAACTGTGGACACAGAATGAACAATATTACTTTCTATTTTGATTTCTCTCTCTCTCAAAAAATAAACAGTTTGTTGTGAATGAACAATGTAAAGATAAAACATTGAAATAAAATAACTTGTTATTCACATTTTATTATGCAATGATTTCGAAAAGAAATGAATGTGTGAGGAGGCTCACATATCAGATAACAGTGTGAAACTTAAATGGACTAAGGCCACATTTACACAGCAGGTCTTGAAGCCCAATTCTGATTTGTTGACTGTATCCGATTTGTTTTGACAACTAGCTTACATGTTCTTTTAAAAGTGACCCATATCCAATATCTGCATTTACACTATAGACTTGGCGAAACAACCCAAGGTAGACGTACTGACCTGAAAAAGCTTAGGCTGAAAAGGAAGTAAAAACGGTGCGATTTGCAATGGACACAGACAAAATGATAAATAATACAAGTGCTTTCTGCACCTTCTTTAAAGGTCAGCAAAACAGTGGTGTCTTAGACGGAGAAAACGAGGAGAGACCTTGTTGCAGCCTGGGCAATGAAAAGAGTCACGTGATCGTGGTTGATTTCCACCTGAGTGGATGTCATCTGCAACCGTTGCTTTTTCAATGACGTATGACTCGCATTGATGGGAATATATGATCTGTCCACTTACATGGCTGACGCAAATGCACGTATTCGACTCATATCAGATTTATTTCCACATACTGTATGAATGAGAAACCGAAAATCAGAATCCATGTTCATGGGTCAAATCTGATCTGTGCCACATCTGAGGGAAAAATCTAAATTAAGTCACTTGAACCATAAATGGAGAAGTCCTGCATACATCAACCAGAGAGAAGTCTTAAGATCCAGTTATGACATAAACCTATTTATTGTTCACAATAAGCATTTTGAAAGGGTTTATTTATTATTTCATGCCAACTTTAATGGGTTGTTTACCCAAGAATGAAAATGTTGGCATTTTCTTACCCTCATGTCATTCCAACTCCATATTAACTTGGTTAATCTTTAAAACATGTTGATATTTTGAAATCTGAGAGGTTTCTGTCCCTCCATTGTAAGTCAATGTTACCAAAACTTAAAAGATCTAAAAATAAAGGCATCATAAAACAAATCCAGAGGTTTAATCCAAAATTGCGTCCCAAATGACACATACACTAGTTCTCATGCACTATGTTCTAACCAATTAGTGTATGAATTTTATTAGGTTATTTTGTCATTCAACATCAGAGTCTGATTTACATTTATTCATTAAAGCAGCACCGGGTAACTTTTCAACCTTTATAATATATTTCCATGTCTCTTGTGATGGTACATCGACTTACAATAGGTTGAATGACACGTCTGCCATAGCCTGACGGGGTCTGTAACGTTTTTAATCGTACTTTTAAACTTCGGGTTTCGGGTAGTAACCGGCGAACAAAGAGAACTACAAAATTTGACTGCTTTACGGCATATACGTCACTTCCACCACCACCCCACTTCCTTAAAATCGGACGTGTGAGCCAAATGTTATAGTCATGGCCGAAGCAGCACAGAAAAACAAGAAAGCAAAGGTTTTATCGGAGCAAAGCAAAAGAGAAAGTGATCGCGTTAAAGGCAGAACAAGGATCAAAATTGGGCCAGCGTTTTCTCGCTGGCGTGAGCTGAAGGAGGAGGAGGGGTGACTGACCGATGCGGGCTGTCATGCTTTTGTACTAGTAAGTATATTGCTTGCATACTAGCTAGGGTGACCTGACCAGACGTCCCGTTTTTCCCGGGACAGTCCCGTATTTCAACTCTAATTTTAGTGTCCCGACTTATTAAATTGAATACGCGCAGGACAGAGAGGGAGAGAGAGAGCGAGAGACCTTGCGTGTGTGTGCTAGAGTAGCCTACGCATTAATACACACGCGCGCGCATTATTGATATAATAATATAGCTTGATATTATAATATTGACGATATATGGTTATTATCTACCACTCAAACATTATTTGAAGTATAGATTCAGTAAAACGGTAACCATAACCGATAGGCAAGACTAGCCTACTATAATGACGCTGGCTTGTAAACGTGAGCATCGCGATCATTTGTCGTTAGAAAAAAAAAAACCCATGAAATTATATTCATATGACATGCTGAAATATATGCCACTGTACCTGGGATGAAGACATTTCACACGCGACGCAAGCTAGCAGAACATCTGCATGTGACCTCCTCCTACAGTGTTCACGACTATCATGGATGTCAACAAATGCATGTGCTACATTCATGACGGTTTACGACAGTAAGTAGAGGACAATACTGTTTCCCAACTGTAGGGGGGGACCCCGAGAGCAAAAGTTAAATTTTACCAGGTGTTACTTTAAGCTGACGCTTTTATCCAAAGCGACTTACAATTGCTATATATGTCAGAGGTCGCACGCCTCTGGAGCAACTAGGGGTTAAGTGTCTTACTCAGGGACACATTGGTGTCGCACAATGGATTCGAACCCAGGTCTCTCACACCAAAGGCATGTGTCTTATCCATTGCGCCATCACCACCCCACCCCTGATTGCTCCTCCTCCGTTGTGAGCTGTGACATAAAGTGTCCACACTTGTCCACACAATTGGCTCCACACTTCCAATGCGTGTTCTACATAGTATGAATATGGGTATGAATGAAATTCAGATGTACTACATACGCCATGTTGTTACCGTCTAGTGATCTACCAGCGCCAGTTGGTCGTTTCACTGTCATTCACTAGTTCTCTTACGAGAGTATCTCTCGTACTGCGTAATATCTTACGCTATGGGGAAAACTCTTTTCCACGAGATATTGAAGCCAAAAATTATCCTTAATTTTTTATTAATGTAAAACGCTTTGCGGCAGCAAGCAGACATAGGCGAGACAGCTCGCGCGCCTATTGGCTGCCCTGCGGCAACAGCAGCAGCCTATCGAGAGTGGCTCTGCGTGACGTCACGACGAATGGGGGCCTTTCGCGCCCATATAGTCACGTCCCGCCAGAAAGGGCGTGGTCTCGCCCTATAACCAGGCTCGATAGCTGCTCTTACGTTGATTTTCATCTCTTCAGCGAAGCCTCACGCATCGCTGGATCCAGAGTGAGAAGCCGCGCCGTCGACCTGTAGCCTTCAGCGGGACGTGCCATTGAGCCTGGAGTCGCTGGCCTCGCCGCCTTCAGCCGCCGTACCTGCTGTGCTTTCCGGCGTTATATCCTTTCCTCTGCATAGAGTGTGTGTGTGTGCTTGCATATCTGCTTTTTTCCCACCCCCTCTAAAAGAGCGGCGTCTTTTTAAAGATGCCTTCCTGCGGTTCTTGCCGAGCCCCACTCAGCGACGAGGACCGACATGTCATCTGCGTGTCCTGCCTGGGTGAGGATCACGCGGACATCGCGCTCGCTGACGGCGGATGCCATCATTGTGAACGCTTGCCTATGGTGACTCTGCGGACTCGCCTAGCTTCGTTCTCCGAGCCCGCATCCCAGCCCGCCGTGATGCCGCGCCGCAAGAAGCGCCGCGCCCAGCGCGCGCCCGAGCTATTTCCAGCCCGCCAAAGCTCGCCGGTTCGCCCGCCAGCTTCGCCGGCTTCGCTCGAGTCGCTCCCAGACGGACAGCGGCCGCCGTCTGCCGCCGCGTCCGCACTTGAGCTCGACGAACTTACCGGAGACGGCATTGAAACTGAGCCGATGCGTCCGCTCTCTCAAGCCGTGGATTACATCGGCCTCGACTGAAAGGCGCTCGCGCAACTAACGCGCAGTAGGCTGGACGGACGCTTTCTCGGGAAAGACGAAGCTCCGTCACAGTCGAGACCCGCGCCTTTCCCCCCTGAATGGTGAGAGACATTTGTGGTTAACGCTATCCGAGATGACGGAAGCCGAGCGCTCCGTGTTCCTCGACGTTCTCGCTCTGCTGGACGCCGCCCCCCTCAGCGCGGGCCCCGGCCGAGGATTGAGATAAAGCCCGAGGTCTCAAGGCCTTCCTAGTCTCTCTAGGAAAGCGACGGTGTTCAGTTCCCGCTGCGGCCGGATTTACACCAAAACTTCTCGCTCGTTCAGTTCCAAGCAATGTGACTGTTCCAGTGTATTTCGCAGTGAGCAAGCTGGTTCCACAGCCCGCTTGCCTGCGCACAAAGGCCGTCGTTTCGGCTAACTAGCAGCGCCGCCAGGCCCGAGATCAAACACCGCGCTCTCGCTCTGCTGGACGCCGCCCCCCTCAGCGCGGGCCCCGGCCGAGGATTGAGGTAAAGCCCGAGGTCTCAAGGCCTTCCTAGTCTCTCTAGGAAAGTGACGGTGTTCAGATCCCGCTGCGGCCGGATTTCCACCAAAACTTCTCGCTCGTTCAGTTCCATGCGTTGTGACTGTCCCAGTGTATTTCGCAGTGAAGCAGCCGGTGTCTCAGCCCGCTTGCCTGCGCACAAAAGCCGTTTCTATGGCTACCCAGATAAATCCAATAAAGAGTGCATTTTCTGGTGTTCCGGCCACGGCCGATGGTGTTATGAGTGTTGTAAGAATGCCCACGTCCCAGTGCCCATTCCCACACCCAGACACAGCCCGCCACGGTGCAGGGCTAGCACAAATAAAACCAACTCATGTTGGTTGTGCAGAAAATGTAGTGAACGCGCCCATACATGCCCGCTTACACTACACTATGCGTGTCCCTTGGTTTCTGTAAAAACGAAACTAACACACATTTAGTCGGCGCGAGCCGACAGTGTTCTCAGTGCAGTAAATGTGCCCGCTGTCCCGCATTTCCTCACTGACACGCCGAATCCCACGGGATTCACCCCCGCTCGCTTTCTATGCACAACCCGTCACAGAGAAGCTGAGCGCGGCCAGGCTGCCCGCTGTGATTAGCGCGCACCTCGCACGCTGTGAACACAGCGTTGATTCAGTCGGCGCGAGCCGAGTGTTCTCCGTGCAGAAAATGTGCCCGCTGTCTCGCGCCAGCATTTCTCACAGACACTCCGAATCTCACGGGATTCGCCCCCGCTCGTTTTCTCTGCACAACCCGTCACAGAGAAGCTGAGCGCGGCCAGGCTGCCAGCTGTGATCAGCGCGCGCCTCGCACGCTGTAAACACAGCAGTGATTTAGTCGGCGCGAGCTGACAGTATTCTCAGTGTAGTAAATGTGCCCGCATTTAGTAAATGTGCCCACATTCCCTCACACGCGCCGAATCCCACAGGATTCGCCCCGCTCGCTTTCTCTGCGCGTCCCGCCATAGAGAAGCTGAGCGCGGCCATGCTGCCCGCTGTGATCAGCGCGCCCCCCGCCTCGAACGCTGTAAACACGGTGTTGTGTTCCCAGTACACAGGGGCTCTCGAGCCGCCGTCCTGCCGCGGCCAGAGCCCAGATTTCATTCTACCCCTAGCTATTCACGCAGATGCGTGGTCAAGGCTTCCCGGGGTATCAGAATGGGTGTTGAACACTATAACGAGAGGCTGTTCGCTACAGTTCGCTCGACGCCCCCGCCGTTATACGGCGCGAGTCGAAACTACGGTGTAAAGCGAAGTGTTTCATCTACTTCGAGCCGAGATAGCGAAACTACTGAGAAAAGGGGCTATAGAACCTCTATCTCAGGGCGAAGGGGGCTTATACAGCAGATATTTTCTGGTACCGGAAAAAGATGGTGGGCTCAGACCCATTCTAGATCTGCGACTGCTGAACAGAACGCTCGTGAAGCGCCAGTTCAGAATGCTTACGACCAGGAAATCCTCGCGCAAGTGCGCCAAGGAGACTGGTTCATGTCAATAGATCTGAAAGACGCCTATTTTCAAATACAAATAGCGTCCCATCACAGGCGATTCTTGAGATTCGCCTTCGAGGGCCAGGCATATCAATACACAGTCCTGCCGTTCGGCCTGTCCATAGCACCCCGTACGTTCACGTAGTGCATGGACGCGGCCCTCGCCCCCCTGAGACTTCGGGGCATGCGAGTTTTGAACTACTTGGACGATTGGCTGATTCTAGCTCGTTCACGAACGGAGCTCATAGAACACAGGGCCGCATTACTCGAGCACCTCGAGGAGCTGGGCCTTACAGTCAATTGGGCGAAAAGCTCACTGCTCCCCAGTCGGAGAATTTCCTTTCTGGGAACAGTGTTAGACTCGCTATCCATGACAGCACGCCTGTCACCGGAGCGCGGATTGAATATTCAGCACGTCGCGAGATCCTTCCGCCACGGCTCTATAGTCCCGCTCAGAAGGTTTCAGAAAATGCTGGGTCTGATGGCCACAGCAGCCTCCGTACTCCAGTTGGGCCTGCTCCGCATGCGCCCACTGCAGCTATGGCTAAAAGCACGAGTTCCCCCCAGGGCGTGGACCGCAGGTCTATTTCGCCTCAGGGTCGACCTTCAGTGCATTTCGGCTCTGAAACCATGGAAAGCAACCGACTGGTATCAGTCAGGTGTGAGTCTGGGGATCCCCTCGAGTGTGAAGGTGGTGTCTACGGACACCTCCACTTCGGGGTGGGGAGCGCTGCTCGAGGGCAGACCGCTAGCTGGCCTATGGTCAGCGCGGGAGAAGCTCCTTCACATAAACTGCTTGGAATTAATAGCAGTCGACAAAGCGCTAAGGCGCTTCTGTCCCCAGATAATAGGCCACCACGTATTGGTCCGGTCGGACAACATGTCAGTGGTGGCGTACATAAATCGCCAGGGCGGCGTCAGGTCCCGAAACCTTTACAGGCTGACGGAACGCCTCCTGGTCTGGGCTCAGCACAACCTGCTCTCGCTGAGAGCGGCGCATGTGCCTGGTCACCTAAATGTGGGGCCAGACAGGCTGTCCAGAAATAACGTCCCAGCAGGAGAATGGTCTCTGCACACGCAGACGATCCAGCTGCTGTGGGAAACGTTTGGCAAAGCGCAGGTGGACCTGTTCGCGTCCCAAGAAAACGCTCACTGCCCGAGATTCTTCTCGAAAAGCCGGGACGCGCTGGCCCATGTTTGGCCCCGCCGCCCCCTATATGCTTTTCCCCCTGTCTCACTCCTGCCTCAGGTGTTGGAGCGAATCAGGAGGGAGGGATGCCCAGTGCTACTCATAGCTCCGCTCTGGACAAACCAGTCGTGGTTCCCTGTCCTGATGCAGCTGACCAGCGCTGCCCCATGGCCTTTACCGTTGAGGAGAGACCTCCTCTCTCAGGCGGAAGGCTCGATTTGGCATCCTCGCCCGGATTTGTGGTCCCTGCACGCATGGGCCATCAACGGGTACCCGCTGACCTCCCAGAGGGAGTGTTAAACACGATCGCGCAGGCTAGAGCCCCGTCTACCAGACGGCTCTACTCCTCGAAGTGGTCTGTGTTCTCTGCTTGGTGTCAAGCGCAGGGCTTTTCACCTGTAGACTGCGGGGTTACGGAAGTGCTTTCCTTCCTTCAGGAGCTACTGGATAAGGGCAGGTCCCCTTCCACGCTCAAAGTATACGTGGCGGCCATAGCAACGTTTGCAAAACCGGTGTCTGGCCAGTCACTAGGAAAGAGCGACTTAGTCGTGCGTTTCCTTAGAGGAGCTCGGAGGCTAAACCCTCCCAGGCCCCCTTCAGTCCCGACATGGGACCTTTCCACGGTCTTGGAGGCCATGAAAGGTGCCCCATTCGAGCCAATCCAGTCGTCAGACATGAAACACTTGTCTTTCAAGACAGCGTTTCTTATGGCTCTCGCTTCAGTGAAGCGCGTAGGGGACTTGCAAGCGCTCTCAGTAAGCGCGTCATGCATGGAGTTTGGACCTAATGACTCAAAGGTCATACTCAAACCGAAGCACGGCTATGTGCCGAAATCCCTCAACACACCGTTCAGGGCCCAGGTGATTTCCCTGTCTGCCCTTCCGGTTCTCAATGAGGAGAAGGACGCGAGTCTCCTTTGCCCTGTCAGGGCACTAAGGGCTTATGTGTCCCGCTCGTCTGGTTTCAGACAGACTGAGCAGCTTTTCGTTTCGTTTGGCGGCCGTGCTAAGGGACTTGCCGCTTCGAAACAGAGCCTATCCAGATGGATAGTCGGTGCCATAGCGCTGGCTTACACTTCTAAGGGCCTACAGTGCCCTTTGGGTGTTAGAGCGCACTCCACAAGAGGCATGGCCTCCTCGTGGGCATGGTCTAGCGGGGTTACCCTGCAAGATATTTGTATGGCCGCGGGCTGGGCCTCGCCGTCTACATTTATAAAATACTATAACTTGGAGGTTCCCGCCTTACAAGCTAAGCTTTTGGCGGTATAAAATTCAGTGCTATCTGCCCGCTGTGCGGCTCGGATACTGAGTTTGACCTGCGTATTGCTCACTGACCGGTACAGCAGCTCATTAAAATGTTGACACACTTGTGGCCACCCAGTTCAGGCTGAATGTTCACCCTGACGGTATGGTCTATTTGTCACATGATTAGCTCCTTTCGGATGCTATTTACAGGGAATGATGCTTCTAGCCTCTCTTCCCTCACTCTCTGTGAGTGTATGGTGATTATGCACTATATGCGCCCCGGGCTTCGGCCCCTGGGACTTTGGTGTTGGATCCCTACCAGCACGGCGTGTTGCATTGTGTTCCCCATAGCGTAAGATATTACGCAGTACGAGAGATACTCTCGTAAGAGAACGTACTCGGTTACTAACGTAACCTCGGTTCTCTCTAGAGAGGGAACGAGTACTGCGTATCTTGCCGTGCTTGGAATACGCTCTGGTTCGCTTCGGCGATGAAAACCAACGTAAGAGCAGCTATCGAGCCTGGTTATAGGGCGAGACCACGCCCTTTCTGGCGGGACGTGACTATATGGGCGCGAAAGGCCCCCATTCGTCGTGACGTCACGCAGAGCCACTCTCGATAGGCTGCTGCTGTTGCCGCAGGGCAGCCAATAGGCGCGCGAGCTGTCTCGCCTATGTCTGCTTGCTGCCGCAAAGCGTTTTACATTAATAAAAAATTAAGGATAATTTTTGGCTTCAATATCTCGTGGAAAAGAGTTTTCCCCATAGCGTAAGATATTACGCAGTACTCGTTCCCTCTCTAGAGAGAACCGAGGTTACGTTAGTAACCGAGTACGTTTTATTGCACGAGTTATTGCAATGAGTCCTCCAACAGAAATCATGCGATTTTACAAAATGCCAAATAAAACAGGACAGAAACTGTATTTCGCTACGCTACTTGTTTAGGAACATGAACGAACACCACTAACCACTCGGTGAGTGTCACAGTTTTGAAAACGAACGTTAAGGGTTGTTTTAAGGACATGTTTGTGCATGCCCATAGACAGCCACTCTGAAGCACTCAGAGGCGATTCTAAAAGAGTCAAAAAGTCGAGACAGGACCCATCGTCAACATTTCTGTGTCCACCACTCTAGTTCATCCAAAACACACTAGAAAATAGACTCAAAGTGCTAAATACCAGAATTATCCTTTAAGTACATCATCTGGCTATTTACTAAAGTTTACTTTTTCTATCTTGAATTTTCAGTGTGAACGCACTACTCACACTATTTATACTACAAAAAGGGCATAGGATAGTGCATAAGTATGCATGCATAAGTAAGATAAATTATTGCTTTAGTCTGAAATTCATCTTTAAAAGGTCATGTAAAGGCACTTACTGTTGCTCCAGCAGTGATGTGACTGGGGTGAGCAATGGCAGAGGGGAAAAGTGCTTGAAACTTGTCTGAAAACAGTCATTAATTTACATTTCTGTTTGGTGTCTCCTCACTTCATCTTAAAAAATGACCTAGTGAGACTACAGTGGCAATTATCCTGCTTGAGCGGGTATTAGAGTCATCATGTCTCTAAAAAACACTCCTATCATATGGCCTTCCTCGGTGCGGGAGAGACACCTTTTGACTCTTGTGTAACATTTCAAGCAAATGAGAAAAGATAGCAATGAAATCTGCCCACAACTTTAATTATGTGAACTAGAACTTTGTTCACAACTTTGTACATTTTCTAAATAATGGCCCTGCATTTAAATCTTTAATATATGAATGCACTGCAACTCTTCTGGGTATAAGCTTTGGACTAAAGCAGTTTTATTATTGCTGGATTTATTATAATAATTCAGGGTGTTTAGAAAGTTTTTTTAAATGCTTTTCCACAGAGATGTGTGTGTTTTGGTCCGGATCCAGTCCTGGTGGATGTGTTTCAGTCTGGCGGGGGAACTGAGGGGTTTGCTGGGGAAGATGCCACGAATATGCACATGTTCAAGTCTTCCGACAGACAACTTGTAACCAAAGAGAATATCGATTAGAACACGAAGCCATATGTTTCATTTAATTTGAAACTTTTTTCTCAACATAAGCCAGATCAATTAGAGACCAGGCTGTATTTTAAAGACTCCATGATATCACATGACGTTTGGACAATAGGGCCTAAGGTGACATTAAAAGCTCTTTATTTGGTCTCATGTATGCATTTATCCATGGATGCCGCCATGTATCTTATCTTGAATGCTTTGTTAAAGCATAAGGTCTACACGCACACATCTCAGATCAAAGCCTTCAGTTATGCAAGAAAAAGTTTTATTATGGACAATGAATGGGGAAAGTCTCAAACATGAAGAGCTTCAGAGCAGGGGCCGCTTATATAAACGTAACGGTAAATTAAGACTGGATAAGCACTACACTCTTAAAAAAAAGGGTTCCTCGAGGTTCTATATAGAACCCTGGGGTTCCGTACTTGGCAAATAGAACCCTTTAACGACAAAATGGTTCTATGTAGAACCCTTGGAGAGCAAAGAACCTTTTTTATTAAAATGGTTCTATAATTCATGTTGTATGACTGAAGTGTAAACTAAAGATTCATGTTACACAATAATTATACACAACACATTCACAAAGCTGTTTGAGTCAAGACCCATGAGAATGACTGGTGTAGTCAAAAACCAGAGTTAACAAAATTTTCATATCTAGTCAATGTATGATTTGAGATTTCTTTATGCACGTTTGTACATTAGCATGCAACTTATATTTCCTAATACATTATAAGTTTGCCTTTTTTTACCAATCATTTTGTAATAAAACATTATAGGCCTAATAATAAACAACCAAAGTGTTTTCTTTATTTTGTGTGTACCATATAGTGATGGTTAACTTTTAATTTATTGAAGGGAACATTAAAAATAATAATCGTAAAAATGCCCTCTGGTGGCGTCATGCATTAATTGCATCATCCTTGAATTCCTATTGGTGGATTGGCGAAGAAGAACCTACAAGTGACAGTTAATTTTTCAAACTGAGGAGTACGCCATTTCTGCCCGTTCATACCCTCAGGTAAGTTAAGTTTTTACATTTTTGAAATCATTTTACTGAAATATTTAGTATTGCAGTTAATATTTCTATTGGTTAGAGTATATAGTCCTTGTCTTAAATACTGATACTAGAAGCAAAATGGAATATTTTCACCTCAGTTAAAAACACTGCTGTGTAACTTAGCACCGATGGGCTTCGTCAGCCGTAGGTTCAGAAAGCCCTGTTAAATTGAATTTGCTCCGGTTTTTAAAGTAATAAAGTTACAATCTCCCATTATTTCCTTGTTATAGTTAATGAAATGGTCAATAACAATTAGACAGCTGTGTTATAAGGAGACGAGCTTCGAGACAGAAGCGTGAATTTTAATCTCAATGAAGCGCACGCTCGTTTTTCTTTAATGGTAATTTAACGTTAAGTTAACGATAGGCGCCGATTGAAATAAAAGCGAACCGGGTGGAAGACGGAGGTGTATGATATGTGAATGTTTGTCGCAGTTTCATACACATAACGTTAGCTACTCAGTTTGCGTTGAGTACTTTCCCCAGGCCTATATTAACAGGTGTAGAAGTTCTTAAACTGTTAACTTTGGCCCGCGAGGTCTACTTTCGTGCAGTTTTACTGATGCATGCGCTGGATTAAAGTGATGATAGCACATGGCTAAATGTGTAGGTGTGTTTAATGCATTTGGTTTGTGAAGTGTTATTTATGCTCTGTTTTATTTCCCCCCAGGTAACGACGGTTGACAAAAAGAGCTTAATAAGTTAAAAAAGTAAGTCTGTGTTGTTAAATATTAAACATTGTTGCTAAATAAACAAACTTAAAGCAAGCTTAAAATCCTTATCTTAATTTATATTTTTCTTTTTCTTCAAACAGGCTGGAAACTGAAGTGCATCAAATATCTTTTACTCGGTATGTATCATTGTTATTGTTTTGACGTTTAAACGGACTTGATGCTAAATAAACAATATTAAAGCAAGCTCAAAATCCTTATCTTAATTTTTTTTTTTTCTTCACACAGCCTGGAAACTGAAGTGCCTCAAATTTCTTGTACTCGGTATGTATCATTGTTTTGACGTTTAAACAGACTGTATATTGTGGCAAGTAAAATGAAAATCCTGTATAAAAAGACTTCATCATTGTATTCATGTTAACAGACAAGAACCCTGTGAGAAGGAGGGCTCATTTGTTGCCAAACCTTGGCCAGCAGTGAGACTCAACGCATGTAATAATTTTGATTACTTTGGCCACGCCCAGTTTTTTTCTTATTGAACATTCTCGAAATACATCACTATATGGTAGTCAATTGCAACCTCCAGTTCATGCTAACTTTAAGGAACTTGTTTGGCTGAAAGTGTGTAATTTGGATATAAGCACCTGAAGTAAACAAATGTTTTGTATTTTTTAAAGATGCTGCATGAAATGAAGATGAGGTTTCGAACAGACTTGGTGAAGAACATGGAAACATCTCTAAATGAAATGGCCCAAAACATCATAGGGAGTGCAAAAAAAGGAAGGAAGAGGAAACCACAGAAGGTAACACCATATATTTTTCCCCATCCAACCTATCTGTTCCATGCCCAGTGTAAAGTTGCATTGTCAATGTAAAGGTTGTAGCTTCTATAAATTGTATGAGTGAAAACATGTATTACAATAATGAAAGTATTAAAGGAATAGTTTATCCAAAAATGAAAATTGTCATAATTTATTCACCTCTTGTCATTTCAAATCTTTGACTTTCTTCTTCAGAACACAAAAGATATTTTTAAGGATGGTAACCGAACAATGGCGGTGCCCATTGACTTGCTGCATTGGTTTTGTGTCCATATAATTTTAAGTGAATGGGTAGCAGCATTGTTCGGTTACCAACATTAATTTTAGGTCTATTTGATGACTTCTGTTAATTGGTGAAAGGCACTCAAAAGGTGAAATGTTTGTTTTAACAGGAACCCAAAGGTCCTACATCAACCATGGTGTTTAACGGCTGTCCTGATCCCCTCAAGACTGAAAGTGTCAGCATTATCATGGAGGCAGACATTGACATGACAAAGGCTGTGGAATGCCTGTTTGCAGTCGCACAATGACTTTTATTCAAAAATATATGCATAAACTTAAACAACAGCATGACACAAGAACACCAATACCTGTACTAAAAAATGTACTGTCAACTTGTGTAAGTTGTAGTGCTGTTTATTTAGATGTTTTAATTGTTCATGTATTGTTTTTTATCTGCATTGTCGAATGTCAAAAATATGAAATCAAAGATTTGTTTTTCCTCATTTCAGAGATGCATGTAAAAGTTAAGTACTGTACATGTACATACAGTACATAAACAAGCTAACTATGTTTATTGCAAAGTGAAAATTGCTTAAATTAAATTCAAACTAAATGGTTGAATGTAATTTAACATCTTAAATGTAAAAAATGTTTTGCTGTATAATACAGAGTATACAGATGTGCAATTTTAAATGTGACTAATATTTTTGTATAATCAATTGAATAAATTTAAACTTTTGGAATTTTCTGGATTGGTTATATTTTTGTATTCATAATAATTTAATAATAATTTTTATTAAATATCATATTATGGTTTAATAATAGAACCCTTAAATGGTTCTATAAAGAACCATCTAACTTGGATTCAAAGAACCATTTGGGGTTCTATTTATGGAACCCATTAAAATGGTTCTATATAGAACCATTTTGGAGTTCCATATATGAAGCGGGTGATAGAACCATTTCTGGTTCTAAATAGAACCATTTCTTTTAAGAGTGTAGTCTGACCAACTGGCAATTAGTTAGGGCTAATCAGTCTTACTTTTTGAGTTCAAATTAGAAGCAAAAAAAAGAAAAGTAAGTAATATGACTAACCTTTAAGACTAACTGGTCTTCTAGAAACCTGCATACTTCACATGAAATGTTACAGTGAAACACACAACACCATTTATCAATATAGTGAAAAACCATTTCTCATAGGAAAAATTTTCTATTAATTAATCCAGAATATAAACGTGTATATATATATATAAAGAGAATAAAAATAAAATTCTTATTTATTAATATATATATATATTATTTCAGAATATAAACTGTTCTTATGTATTTTAAAATAAGATTAAAGTGGGATTTTAAATGTATTTATTTTCTATTAATCCAGAATATAAACAATCCTTATTTTTAAAATAAGAAAGATTTACATACAGTAGGATCACCAACTTTTCCTTAAAGGAATGAAAAGTAACTATATACTGTCTGTGTGTATGGAATTTTCTCTCATATCCACCAGATTATTTAAGCAATTAGTTTGTCAGTGTTTCAAGCGTCTCGTTGCCCTGTTTATTCATATCACTGCAAATGTGTGTATTGCTATTATGTATCATGGGGAGGAAGCACATGCCAGAGCTCCATCCCTTCCATGAGGTCACCATAGCAACCGGAGCCTTTTACCAGTCGCTCGGGAATTCCGCTTTTTGCACGGCTCACTTGCCAAGTAAGCAAGTCAACCCTTCGGCGGCTAGCCTTTCGCGTCTCTTTAGCAACCAGTTGCTATGCGGCTACTGTTGCCATGCTCAAGTGGTGGGATTTATGGGAATTCAGGCCCCCTGTAACTCGTCCTGTGACGTCTCTCCTCACCCACCCCCAAAATAACTCAGACATGGTTTGATTGTCGGGGAGAACTGCTCTTGATAACACTGATATTCAAGCGGAGGTTTTTATAGAAGTTGTGTGGGCTTCCACTGGCAGTCAGCTGTGATACAGTGATTTCCTCCATTCATATCTATGAGCCGCTGTCAAAGTCATGTCCACGTCTCTTACTGATGCTCTGTGTGCTGGGGAGAGGGAATCAGTCAGAAATAATGACAGTTCTGCGAAGCACAGCACTAAAGAGACGTGTGTGTGTGTGACGTGCCGTCAGTAATGCTGGAGTCCTGTTTGAGAAACTCTGAAGGATCTTCTGTTTTGCGAGATGACTGTTTTGTAAATTGATCTTTTCTCTGAGATGCTCTTTAGAAGATTAAAGATAGCGTGAGGTTTTCTAAAAGGGTTTGAGAGGCAGTGCTTGGGTTTATTAAGAAGAAAGCTCTCTGGCTCTCTGTACCTTCTTGGCAAAGATCACTATCATTTACACGCACTGTATTATCCAAAAGCTGAATATCCCAAAGCTGAAACATCAGGTGTAAAATGACCAGTTATTTTTGGGTCATTGATATTAGTTAAAGCTACACTGTGTAACTTTTTTAGTTTATTCTTAGCTAAAAACACTTAGTTCTTTCAAAAATATATGTGCTCATTAATGTATATTTACTTTGTTCAAGTAATAAAGTATTCTCGTGAGTGTATAATATGCCATTGAAAATACATACGGGTAAGGGGTTCTAATGTCTGTCGCCATGTTGCCCCTCCATCTTGAAAGTACATTAGCCAAAGAGGGACATACCCGTTAATTCAAGCTTCGCCTTTCGCGTTTTAACACTCGATGGCACCGTGTCGAATGTGGACGAGGTCGAACTAGACTAATCTTGGACTACATTGGCCACCGTAGGAGTTAAACCGAAATCGGAATTGAGAGGAACAGAAACTGATATTCACTGGATGGTCATATACCTTTTCACCGCTAGATGGGGGTAAAAATCACACAGTGTAGCTTTAATATTTTGAATTCAAATAATATATTATATATATATTTTTTTACTTTAAATATAACTCATATTTGAGTTCTTTTGTTATTTTTAGCTTTTTAAAAAAAGTGTAGCCTATAGTTTTTATTTAGAAATAAACGTTGAAACTAGTTAAAATAAAATATGTTTTAATGCTTATTTCATTTAATTAACAATTTTGTATGATATTAGTTTTAGTTAACGAAAATAACCCTGTCATGGACCTTTAAAAAAAAAATGTATATAAAATGTATAAGAACGGAAGCTTGTTTCTGCCACTGAATAACAACGAATAACTGAATAAATATTTTTTTTTGCTAACATTTTTTTTCACAATTGCAAGTTTATATCTCACAATTATACAAAAAGTTCTCACAATTATGACTTATGAAAAAAATCTGAATTGTGAGATAAAAAGTCACAATTACTTTTTTTATTGAGTGGTGGAAACAAGCTTCCATACAAGTGAATCGGTTCACCACTTTAAAAATACTAGAGTGTTACTTTTTTTTTTTTTTTTTTTTTTTTATAAATCATACCCTCATTGAAAAAATTGGGGGGAGGGGGGCATAATTCATAAAGGAATTATGCTTAGGGCACCAAAATGGCTAGCAGCGGCACTGCGAATAACAAACACACAGACAGACGTTTCTGTAGCCTAATTTATAGATAGATGTAGGCCTATGTGTGTCTGTGTATAGGCTATATTATATGTATATATATATATACTGTATATTATACATGTGTGTACTAATATAATTTTTTTAATCGCGATTAATCGATTTGACACTTTGTATGTGCAAAATCAGTTTTTGTGTGTGTTTTTAGTATGTTGGTTAGTTTGTTTGAGTGCTCATTGTTACAATTACACAGCAAAAGTTCAGTGACATTTTTATTTGTGCATGGTAGAAAGCAAATACTGATAGTGATACTGACATAATGACACAATAAATGTGGAAAATTGAACTACATAACTAACTACTGACAACTAACTACTTCTGAAAAACTACAATATTCAGAAGTAAACAGTGTAGCTGACTGAATGTTTATTTTTAAACCACAATTTTTAAACCACAACCCTCTCTAATGTCAGAATGTTTATTTTTAAACCACAACCTTCTGAGTGCTTCTTTTACAGGTATATTTAACGATATCTTTAGCATTTCTCATCCAAACAACGCCAAAATTGGCACTGCACTTACTCGTGCCCGTAGAAAGACACCTGGCAAGTTTGAAATTCATCGGACTAACGGTTCGAGAGATATGTGAATAACAGACACACACACAGACAGACGTTCCTGTAATTTATAGATAGATTTTCACTAATTAACAAATAAGCACATCAGATATTACATGTAGTCTCTCAATTAAGATTTAAAAAAAAAAATGCATGCGTAATAATAAAAATGATAATTAATTTAGTAATTAATTAAATTGTATAGTTTGAGGTTACTTTTACACGACAGATGGTTGTTGTTAGGTTTAGTAACTGACTGTTTTGTGAAATCTGGAGATCATTTTCTACTCAATGACATTCATTCTCATACTCATACTATGTTCTAATGTTATTGTTTTTGTGTATTGTACCAAGTATTGAGGTCGGGCACCACTTTACTTCTACACAACATCTACTGTAGATACTTTGAAAGGATGGCTTAAATTGCCATATTACTCAACAAACTTTAATTGGCCAAGTTAAATTGACTTTTTTTTCTTGAAGTCTTTTTTCCCTCCAGTGGTGCATATCACAAATTTGCGTTTTTGTAGTTTACACTGAGATGATAACGGTATCGTTTTCAAAAACTTGCTCTTTGAAACCCATTTTCAAAAGTTTAAGTTTTCAGGCCCCCAAAACGCAGTTGTTGTATAAACGACCAGACAAAACACATTAAAAAATTCAGTTTTTAGTTGAAACTGTTGTTGTGTAAACCAGGGGCGTCGCACCCGTGGGGGATGTGGGGGTTTTAACACCCACACTTTTCCCGGTGAGAGGGTTCAACACCCGCACTTTTTCTGCAGTTTTGCACAAACGCCTTACTACAGTCGCTCTCGTTCAGTCGTTTCTCTGTGTGTGCGCTCGCTGCGGCTGCCTCCTCTCCCCCTCCCTCTCAAAAATGACAGCGGCTTTGAGTGAGACCGGCTGATGATTGGCTGTTCTGCCTTAAGTCCCGCCTCTCTTGGTGTGTTAGATTTATCTGTCAGCTCGCGCTGAGGAGGCGGGAACTTATGGTTATTTACATCTCCCTTTTCCAGGTACTTTGAATGAGTCTTTATGCTTTCGATGTTTTTAAATAAGCTTGATATGTGTCTGGGAAGATGTTATGTTTATGTTTTGTTGACATGTCGAGTGTTTTCGGTATTATATTTCGTTTTTTAGACTACTAAACAGCACAAGACTTTAATTAAGTAACTTAGGCATTCTGTTTGTGTTGCGTAATTTAAAGAAAAGTGTGCACTTTGCTCACACTTTTCTCCAAAATAAAAGCTCAAGGGTTTAAGTGAAGAAATTAGGACAAAAGTATTGTAATTGTCCTATTCTATAGCGTAATATAAAATATACTTTTGAAATATTCATTTTCATTTATACAGTAGCATACATTTGTAGGCTATATGGATTTTCCATCATAGGAATAATTATATAAATCATTATACTATTATAATAAATGTTTGGCATTCTAAAACACCAGTGATAAAGTAATGTAGACTGAGACTCTATCATAACTAAAAAGATGTTTGAGCCCTCTTTAGGTACAAGTCAATGCTTTTTCTTTGTTCAATGTGCACAGGTCATGGGTCGAACCCGGTTGAAGCTCTTAATTTTGAGCTCTCAAAGTGCATCAGATTGAGCATTTAACCTTAAAATGTACAAAAAAAATTGCGGGGGAGCATGCCCCCGAACCCCCCATACAGGGACAGAGGTCCACACAACATAGTTTTACAAAATCAAGTGGGAAAGAACAATCATTTATAAATTGTGCCCCAGCATATACAACAAAGTTCCTTTTAAGCTTTTAGTCATTAATAGCTGTTAATGACAAAATTTTAATTTCACATCCATCCCCCACACTTTTGAAAAGCTTGCTACGCCCCTGGTGTAAACGACCCCTTAGACCAGTCAACTTCCCAAAACTATTTGGTTAAATACTAAAGGCTAAAATGTGTGCAAATGTTATGATTTTGGGTTTCTACTTTGTTTCAGTCACGTTATGCTTCCAAAAGTAATTTTAATAAACACTTGACTCGACAATTGGTTCTGTGCAGACTCTCTTTGGTCTTCCCTCTGGGGATGAAAATGTGTTTTGGAAAAGTGCTTCTTTTTAAGGCCAGATGACATTAGCATCTGAATATGAAGTCTGCGCTGCTCATTTCATCACCTGAAAACCTGATAGAAGAAATAAAGCATTTTATTCTGATCTTAGAACGATTTGCTGTTCTTATTAAATCAGGAGTTTTAAACATGAGTCTACAGACCCTATGCCAAAATATTAAAAACTTCACTTTATAGTCACTGTCATAAATATATTATATTCGTCCATTTTACATTATACATTACATATACATTAAGTCAGTTTTCAATTTTTGGGGTAACGCATTACAAGTAATGCAAGATATGTAATCAGATTACTTTTTTCAAGTAATTATAAAAAAGAACATTACTTTTAAATATACAACAAAACATCTGATTTACTTTTTCAAAAAATGAATGCAAGTAATTTTGTTTTCTTTTTTGAACATTGTATTTATTGGGTTTTTTCTTCAAAAAAGAAAAACAAAAAAGAAATGTATTGACTGACAGCTGTCCGTCCTCGTGTTGAGGACGAAGACGATAGAAAACAGAAGTTATGCAGAGGTGATGATAATTGTACTAAATGTGAAATTTGCCCATCTCACTTGAACAAAAACATTTTCAGTATTCCCCAAAACGAATAAAACAGTGAAATGCAAACTCAGAATATTACACAAACCTGTAATAATTAAATGTTAAAAAACACAAATAATACTTTATGTATTTAATCTCACTTTATTAACCAATGTCTTTGCTGCTTCAACCTAGTAATAAGCAATAATGATTTTAGATAAACATCACTTTTGTGTTTCATTTTTAGTTTTTATTGCTGAACTTTCTTCTCCTGCGTCTTATTCTTCTGCGATCCAGAATGATTGACAGCACAGATGAAGGGTTTGTTTTAGCTTCGCCCTCTACTGTACATGCATAAATATGCATTTCTTTCAGTCTGAGGCTTAGTTGTTTCACTTTTGGAAAGGGCCTTTACATTTGACAATTTTTTTTGTTGTTATTAAATAAAAACAAGGAAGCCCAGCCCAGGTGAAAAGAAAGTGACACAAAATTACCATAACATTAACAATTGCATTACTTTCCATAAAAAAGCAACAAAGTAACACAGTCACAATCAAATGTTTTTAAATGTGATTAAAAGTGTTTTTGGTTGAAATACAGACGTGTTCTGTATTCTTTCTGATAGCTTTATTCTTTGACAATTAGCTCATTACCTTATTTGCTCCCACCAATGTGAGGATTTAATTTGGAATCCCTGGACAACATGAGTGAAAATTAAACTATAATATTTAATGAGAGAGTTGTAATGATTTGGGCCACAAGGGGGACGGAAAGAACAGATGGACTGAATGATTAATACATTTCATAATATTCATTCAACAATGGATTTCTGTGACAGCTGATGTCATTTAAAGTTTTATCCTCCTGAACTCTGGAAGAATGTGAAGCATCAGGAACAGAGAGAGAAAACAGCAGACAAAAGATTGGTATACATTGGCATTGGCATACATATTTATAGCATAATATTTTAGTATTTATTTGAAGGACAAGCGGTGAAGCAATTTTGTTACCTGAGTCACAACCAGACTACTTTTAAATACTTTCATTCAGCAATGATGCATTAAATTGATCAAAAGTTACACGTTTAAAATGATTTAAAAAACACACATTTTAAACTGTTCAAATTGTTCTTATAAAACTTTTTATTCATCAATGAATCCTACATTTTTTTTATCACAGTTTCCAAAAAAATATGAAGCAGCACAAATGTTCTCACCATTAATAATAATAAGAAATGTTTCTTGAGCAAATCAGAATAATATTTCTGAAGGATCACGTGACACTGAAGACTGGAGTAATGATGCTGAAAATTCAGCTTTATACATCACAGGAACATTGCATTTTAAAATATATGCGAACAGTAAACAGTTATTTTAAATATTAATAATATGTCACAATATTACTGTTTTTACTATATTTTGAAGCCTGACTTTTTTCAAAAAACAAACAAACACAAAAACATCTTACCGACCCCAAACTATTATGTTTATTTACATTGTTTTGTTATATTTTAGTTTTGAATATATGATACTTGATGGCTTGAGACTGGACTCTCATTATCCTACAGCTTCTCTCAGGGTCAGAAACGATCTTTTGATTAACGTCGACCTTGCAGCACCTCTTGCATGAAAACGAGCAGATAGTCCCTCCCATGGTTATGAATAATACATGACATTACAGTTGGTCAAGGCAGAGGTTGTGCTGCTGTCTGCAGCGTGGCGTGTCTCATTCACACACACACACACACACACACACACACACACACACACACCACACACACACACACACTGCAGTGGTGCATCGCTTTCTTCTGATTCTCGACTAGTCCTCTGCGCTCTGCTACCATTACACACACACACACTCACTGGCGTTATTGCTCTGTAGAACGGAGAAACCAGCCAATGTTCAGCACAAGTATCCGCGGAAGAGAAAGGAGAACGCATTTTGTGGCTGGTGGAAAGCTGTCATGAGAAAAAGCACGCGAAGGAAACATATCACTCAGGATACACCGGTGAGGAGTGCGGACGCGAGCGGAGGAAGGTGGGACGGAAAGTGAAAGATAAGCAAGGTAGGCTACGTCTTCGCCTGAGAATGTGTGTGTGTGTCATTAATCACCGTGTGTTGCCAGAAGGTAATGGTAATCCAGGATAAAATCTTTTAATGCACCGATTTCCTCAGTGATGACTGATATTTGATATGAATCCTTTCTTTGCTTGTCAGATATTACAAAAAATCACCATGCTAACCAGTTTATGCAAATACCACAGTTTCTACAGTCGTTGTTAGTTTTAGCCTTCAACATGGATCCTTTTCACACAGTTTTTACACAAATGTTTTATGATAATATCGCGAATGCCAACGATATTGGCGGTTAGACTTCTGGGGCCCTAAGCAAAACTTTAGGTGTTCATAAAAAAAAACAATGACCCCCAACCTTTAATCTGTTGTTTCTGAGCAGTTTCACTGTCAATCAACAATAGTGAGTTGAAAAGTTCAGTGATACAATGGGAAAAAAAAAAAAAACGACAAATTCAACAGAAATAAATTAAACGACCAATTTAACATAGCCTACTACTAGCAGCCTTTTATACAGACATTTAATAAAGTAATCAAATGTAAATATAAATAAAGCATTGCATAGTCTTCACTGTATTAATGAAATATACATTGATTCTTATCAAAGTTACTAGTGTTATTCAGTGAAACTCAGTGAATGATTCTCTCATTTTCTTTTGTTTCGAACATGAATTAACAGACAGCAGCGGGTTTATGAGGCTGCTGTCACTTTAAGACCAAATGCACAGACCTAATACAATGACAAGCATTCGATTACTTTCCCAGCTGTTTATGTTCACTGAAGACAACTGAATGTGTTTAAATTTTTTTACATATTTTTGCGTGTATTTGTTCGTTTAAGTGCACAACTGAAGCCCAAAGTAGTTGTACTTGTCCATGTTTCTCTCCATCTCGGATCGAGTGAACAGAAAGCCTATTGAACAGCTTCTCTTTCCCAGCTCAATATTCTTTTACATGTAATTTTACATGATTCGACTGATTTGGATGTTACGTAAGGTGACTGGTTTAAAGGAAAGCAACGGAAAAGGCATCATGTTTTTATAATCATTGGAAGCCAAAATAAAAAAACAAAACTAAAAAACAGCCTTAAAAATCATTCTTGAGGACCAGGGGGCCCCCTGGTGGTTCAGGGGCCCTACGCAACTTGCGTACTTTGCGTATAAGGGAGGACCGGAACTCGTTAACTGTTATTTTATATATTACCTCACAGGCCTGGCCTGGATATTTTTCAATAACCCGTTGCACTCGGTTGTACATCACAATATGGAAGAAGATACATCCACTACTACTGTCACTACATCCATTTCATTGCAACTTTAAGGTCCATCACAACATGAGTTGAACAGGAACTGGTGTGATGAGATAAAGTGCACAGTAAAGGCCAAGACCTTGTCCTGCATGTCCTGCTCTTTTTCCAGACCAATATTTTCTATGGGACAAGTGACGTGCAACGTCTTTTGGGGGGTTTTATGGGTAGCAGTGTAAACGTTGTGGCTTTTTTTGCCACATTTATCTTAGAACATTTTTATTATTACTATTAATAAGGTTAATTTAAAGTGATGTTTAAGGACCAGTTTAATTCTGTCATGCCTGACCAGTAAAACTAGTTTAATGCATCATAATTCCCCCTCAGATGATGCTGGATTGATCCACGAAGATACTTTATTGGAATTTACATTAATTATTAAGAACTCTGTTAACTTAAATACATCAGCAGTACAAAAACATAACATGTATAGATCTTCAGTAATGTTTGCACTATTCAAACAACCTTCAGATATGTTTAAAAGACTTACAGATGAAACAATAGTCCGATTTCTTGTGTTTAAAACATCAGACTTGTAATGTAAATCAATGAGATTTTTATAACAGTACTGCTTGCATAAATTGCATATAAATCTCAGTTATCGCTATATCTCTAAATTATGTCTTAAGATGATATTTAAATGCCTAGTTTTTATGATCAAACTCTGTAGCTTTAAGAGGGCAGTGATGATTGAGAGATGTACAAACATTCCTGATATATCATATTGATTTTTCTAATAAAGAAAAACAATTGTGGAGATAATGAAATAAACCTCAGTCTAGTAAATGTTTGTTTTTATTGCTAATATAGAAGTTATTGCTACATTTACTTTATAAAGACCAGTAAAGATTTCGACAGTTGTACTGTGACCTGACGGTGGACGTTTTAAAAATTATACTAAAAGGCTTTTTACATGCTAAATCAGATGACCGAAGGCATGTACTAGATTGTGCAACAGCAAATTTCTGCACCTCTGAAGAGCAGTGTGTATTGGTGCATCTCCAGGCCAGTCAGACAGTCTTCAGATATGTTTTATAACCAAGAACTAATAGGCTGAAGGGTTTTGGTATGGTATTGTTACTCCCTGAATAGAAATCAAATAGTGATGCGCACCCCTAGTGACCACAGAAACCTGTCCGCTGCCCTCACTCATTCACACACATCGTTCTTTCTGCTCGGCTCTTTATTATGGTCTATCTGCCTGGTTCTGCTTGCTCTCGCACCCCGTAGATTCTGGCTCATTTGGCAGAAAACAGTCCTAATGTGCTGGAGGTAGAGCCGGGCTTCTGTCCCGTGGGCTTCTGCTGAGTCATTTTCTCTGGATGATGAGGAAAATTGAACTCTGTCAACAGCCAATCAGAAAGCCCGAAGGATAGCATTGTAGTCCGGGAAAGTGTACATGGCCTTGGGATATGAGAAACCTGGTTTCACAGCAGGCATGAGATTGTTCACATGAGAGTGGTAATGTTCAATTTGTAAGAAAGAGAGAGAGAATATACAGTACCTTTTACTCCATTCACATTTCTGAACACGCTTTTAGCATCTCTCACTGGACATTTCTTTAAGTGTTGCTTACTTGTGTTGACTCTTGTTAGTAATGACCAGTCAAACTGCAGGCAATTGATCTGCTTCATTAAGAATGAGTTTCAAAGTCTTAAAGGTGCCCTATAATGTTTTTTTTTATTATTTTATAATGTTTCCTGGGTTGCCCTTATAATGTTAGTATGTTTTTTAGATCAAAAATAGTCATAATTTAGAAATAAAAGGCATTTTTCCTAGCCTGATTTTAGCCTCTGATTTGAACACTCTGTTTGAAGGGGCGTGTCTGCTGTGAGAACCGACCACTGCTGTGATTGGCTGACCTGCTTGCATATGAAATGAGACATGTGAAACTCTCGAATACTTTCACTACAGCTGTTATATACGTTTTAACTATTACAGCTATCGAGATTAACGAATCATGAGATGTTTTTAAAGTATTTAGATCTATTCCCATCACATAAAATGTTGCTGTGATGAGCATTGAGCAAAAGCAGATGACAGTTTGTTGATCGCGAGACAACGCAGTTTCTCTCTCTCATGCTTTCATCAATGCAAACGATGTACATACAGTAAAAAGAGCTTCGTTGTGCAGTGTAACAGCGTCATTGATTTCATAACGAGTTTGGCGAGAGATAAACTCGCGCTGTGTGGATTGTTCTTTGACTGCTTTCTGTATAGTTTATTCACTGAGAATTAGCCTATTTAACGTTAGTTATGTATGCTCGTTACTTGGAGTTTGCTATAAATGTACTATGATCTTGCGCTGGATCTAACACAGTGTAAATTATCTTAAATAAAATCACTACTTACCGGTTGCGGGAATATAGTTGGAATTACCCCCTTCTTCAGTTTGAGACGCTGAGAGAAGCTTGATATTGACCCAGGTTCGAAAATAAGTCCGTGGTGAAATGGGCAGAGCAAACTAACAACTTCGAATTAAACTGTTGCGGTATCCGATTATAGATAAACATCAACCACGCCTGTTGACATTTCTTTTCTGTGGGAAGGGTATGAAAAGTCCTCACATCCCCTGCACAGCCTGGAACATAACATTTATTTCCATGATCTGCCTTTTTTTTCTCTGATCCTCGTTTGTTCCGATGGTTCAGCTGAGCAGTGCTTGTCATTGAGGGCTGGGCTATGCAAATCTTTGGAGGCGTGATCCCCGACTGTTGCGTCACAGTCGGTATTGTGTGGAGATCCGACCGTTTTTTCAGGGGTGTTTTTCATAAACGTGAATTAAATGAGAACACGAAAACAGTCCAGTTTGAGATTCACTCTATGTCATGTCCATGCACTGAACTCCTGTTATTTGACTATACCAAGGTAAATTCAATTATGAATTATAGGTCACCTTTAATTTTACTGCTAGTAACAGTTCATCTGCTAGTTTATTTTATTAGTTTTAGGCATATAATGTTTAAAGTCCCCCTGTGGGGAATTCAAGCTTTTAATGTTGTTTATGTGTCTATGTGGCGTTTTTAATATGCTAAAAACTTGATAAACCATGTGCAAATTCATGTCAACACCATTGCTGAGTATTTAATCACCTTAAAACTGCGGTGAACCAAAGATCAAAAACGCGGTAACAAACTACCTTGTAACCAATCAGATCAACGTGTGATCGTCAACGAGTGGATCTCTGAGCTGAGTGAGTGGAGGCGGGGCTCATTTGCATATTCATAGAACCGCGTATACTTAATGAGACAAGGGTGTTGAGCTACATTCAAGATATTTTAAGGCATGTTTTTTAAGGAAAAAACGTTTAAATATGTAGTTTTGGTGATCAAAGATGAGTTTTAAGGGATAAAATTATTGACTACAGGGGGACTTTAATGCGTAGGTTGTTTTAGGTATAGACTGCCCCCAACTATGAAACCCTGTTTCCCACTCGTAATTAATACACTCTAAAAAATGCTGGGTTGTTTTAACACAATTTTGGGTCAAATATGGACCAACCCAGCCATTGGGTTACATTTTTAAATTTCATTTTTTACCCAATGTTTGAGTTTGTCCATATTTTACCCAAAATTGGGTTAAAACAACCCAGCATTTTTTAGAGTGTATGACTTTGTGGTGACGTTCATGTTCAACTTGTAAGTAGTACGGTCTTTTTGACATGATTTGAACATGAAGGTTCACCCGGCAGTGTAATGACTTTACGGTGTTCGACGAAGGTCAGAATAGATTAGGAGAATCATTATGATGCAAAGGCGTAAAAAAATTATAATGACAGACATTTCCATTCGGACAGGATTCGATTTCTCAGAGGACCCCTGAGTTATTTGACAAAACAATAGGTAATTTTCTACATAATTTTTGCAGAGCCTGTGTGAGAAAAACACAGATGTGTTTGATTGAGGCAGGATTTAAATGAAAAAAGTACAGCTTTGAAACACGAATGTACCTGACCTCCTCTGGGAAAACTGTCTCTGTCTGAATAGACCTGGTGCTGAATAGAATTGTGTGCTCTTTCTTTTCCAGATATTCAGTTTTATGCTTTTGTGTGTTTCTGTGAGGATGTCTTCAGTAAGTACTGAGCAAATCCCTGCAGTGCTTAACCTCTACCATCGCTGCTTCTTAACCAATTAGCCAGCTGCCGTTGTTGTCCCGGAAGATAATTAAGGGTGAATATGTTCATGTGTGTGTGTGTTTGTGATGGACTAGCTCAATGTGTGTGTGAGATTCATCTTTTTGTAAAGTGTATGTTTACTTTTTTGACACACATAGTGGTTTTGAATGTTTAAGTGACGTTAACCACTTGAAATGTTTACCCATGAAAATCAGGAATGTCTACTGATACACACCAAAAACTAAAGGCTCCTAAAGGGATTTTTCACATCAATGCCATAGAAGAGTCATTTTTGGTTCCCCAAAGAACCGTTCCCCCCTGTAGTCAATAATTTTACCACTTAAAACTCATCTTTGATCACCAAAATTACATATTTAAACGTGTATTCCTTGACAAAAAAATTCTTCATGCCTTAAAATATCTTGAATGTAACTCAACACCCTTACCTCACTTAGTATAGGCGGTTCTTTGAATATGCAAATGAGCCCCGCCTCCACTCACTCACTCACTCAGAGATCCACTGGTTTAAGATCATGCGTTGATCTGATTGGTTACAAGGTCGTTTGTGACGTCAGAAACACCAGCGATTTCAAAACGTGTTTTTGAGACTATCTTTGGTTCACTGCAGTTTTAAAGAGAAAATACTCAGCAATGGTGTCGACTTATGAATTTACACATGGTTTGTCTTAAAGCATATTAAAAACACCACATAGACATATAAGAACCACAGTGTGAAGAACATTTTGAAAATCTAATGAACCCTTTTCCACTATAAAGTCCTTTTTCTGCAATGAAAAGGTTCCATGGATGTTAACGGTTCTTCCAAAAATGGCAATAAAGAACCTTTCTTGTTGAGAGTGTGTGATATAATGAGATGTAAGTGTATATAAATGGCAGGTTGTTGCCGTTCTCAAGAACACAGCGCCCCTCTTTCACCTGAGTGCCTTTGCAGGTCTAAAAATACACACACCTGCTCTTAATAATAAAACACTTACGCACATACCTCATCTTTCTGTGCATTATGAATAAATCCTGTAATATTGTCCACTGGAGATTGTTCTGTAATAGCAAATCCTCATAAATGAATTCCCTGTGCGTGTCAAATTCACTATGGTCAGGTTGGTTGTTTAACTCTTTGATATTTCAATGAGAAGTCTTACAGCATTTTCTCA
The DNA here is from genome assembly GCA_036326025.1 of Chrosomus eos. Classification (NCBI taxonomy): domain Eukaryota; kingdom Metazoa; phylum Chordata; class Actinopteri; order Cypriniformes; family Leuciscidae; genus Chrosomus; species Chrosomus eos. Next base: position 3,941,711 of record CM070830.1, on the reverse strand, counting down.
TGCATTGCATTAGTCAGATTTATATTTGATATTTCCCCTGATGTTAGGTTGATGGGAGCCGAAACCTCCCTTCAAAATTCACTTTTATAGTGACATTTGTTGAGATTTTAAATTTACTCTATATCTGTCAGATTGTATTATTGGCCAGTTAATTATTCACAGAAGTTTTGCTGATCATTTCAAACTGTTTACTTTTGCTTTTCATCTCTGTATTATTATAATCATTTTTCATCACTTTGTGATCACATCCAGGAAAGGCCATTTATTTCAGCATTGATAAATCATTATTTATGTGTTTGCTCTGAAATGCCTCAAAATGTTTTGTTTTTATTCATTTCAAATAAACAGCCATTAATGCCAAGCAGATCAGAAATGCTGTTTTAAAGGTCTTGAACATAATCAAGGGATGTTTTCACATTGATTTATACTAACACAAGGAGGAATGATTTTAAAATACATAGTCATGAATGGCAATTGATTGCAGCCGTGCCTGCCTTGGTTCCTTGGTTTTCCATTTATTTCATCCATAGGGATTTTAAAAAAAGTCTTCGTTAAAGCATTATAAGCTGTGAACTAAGCTAACCATCTATGAGGAGAATCATTACATTACAGACTGGTTTGAAGCAAAAAATATTTAAAAATCAGAAAAATAGTACTTAACTGCTTTACGAACTACAATCCAATGCATGAAGCATTGTGAACAGCATAATCAAATAAACGATGGAGAGATATAAAACTTTGAAAAATATTTATAAAAATAATCTATTTTAAGTTTTTTTTGATGGTTTCGACTCTGATTGGTGGAATTTTCTGTACAGCATCATGGGCAATGTAGTTTTTCATCACAAATTTGGCTTTTAAACATTATTTTAAAAGTAAATAATGTGGGCTAACAGCTTAAACAAAAGCAAATGCTATCGAATAACATCCTCTTAGCTCACAATAAGGCTGTCTTTATAGGCATTATAAAAATCTATTTCCCTATGGAGAAAATGAAAGGAGATTTTACTTCCAGAACCCGACTGTTGCACTCGATATGGCTACATGTATATTCAAGTCAAATCAAGTCAAGTGAGTTGTCGTTCTGCTATTTGTAGAGACATAAAGGACCGAATTGTCGTGCCCCCACATGACCATGCATGGTGTTACCAATAAGTACACAGCCTATATGAAAAAGGTACGCTAACTAAACATATTCATATGATTTACAGTCATGTAGAAACACCTGCAGACTGTGCAAAAGACACATTCAGGGCAAACAGTGCAAATGGAAACACTTTGTTGCTGAAATGATTCTGTGGGAAGGAGAAAAGCAAAAAATGTATTTAGCTTCAGTCATATTCCCAGAGTTCAATATGTTTCTTTTGAGTCCATGCAGAAGAGTGTATATTTAGACCCTGTGAATGGATTCAGTGCACTATTACATACGTTTGTGGAGAATACATGCCATGTACAGCCTGTTACAGTTATGTAATGTATAGTTTAATGTTAAAGGGATAGTTTACCTAAAAATGAAAATTCTGTCATCATTTACTCACCCTCATGTTGTACCAAACCTGTATGAGTTTCTTTCTTCTGTCGAACACAAAAGAAGATATTTTAAGAAATGTTGGTAACCAGACAGTTTACCGTCACCATTGAAAAAATAATGAACTCAGTTTTTTTTAAGGATTGACAGCACTATAGGAAACAATAGTAAGTTAATGCCAAACTAAAGGTGATCTTTTTTTTAGCAATATCATTGGGTTATTTGAAACAATCATATTCTTTTGAGATGTTTGTTTTTCAAAAACATTGATGGTGCTTTAAGAAAAAACAATTCTTGTTATTATTAATATCATTTTCATCAACAGTATGTTTTAATTTAAAATAGTTTCATCATCGAAATATATAGGACCCCTAATTTAATAGATTAATCGTTTTACAAAAATGGCCATGCCTAGTCATTTGATGAATTCATCTGTCACAGTGTTTGTTTGTTTCATATTCATATAGATTGAATTTATAATATTTCAAAATATGGAAAACTGTTTAACCCCGTAAAGCCGGACATATATGAAATAATAGTCAGAAAAAAGTTAATTGTTGGAAATTGAACGGTTTAATATGGAAGCTTGTTGCCACTACAGAATAAAAAAGGTAATTACGATTTTGTATCTCACAATTCTGACGTTTTTCTCACAATTGTGAGATATAAAGTAAGAATTGCGTATAGGAAAAAAGTCAAAATTGCGAGATGTATACTCGCAATTGCAAGAAAAAAAGTCATAATTGTAATATAAAAAGTCATAATTAACTTTTTTATTTTTTATTCAGTGGCAGAAACAAGCTGCCATAGTTTAATTAACTTTTAGACAAAAAAAAACAACCTTTACACAAAGTAGGCCCATGTGTTTTATGACTCGTGACATGAGAATATTGGAGCTCAAACTTCAGTGAGTACATTTTATTCATTTTAAGCTGATATTTATATGACCAAAAAGAAAGATGGAATTATGATAGCTTGTAATGTAAATCAATGAGATCTGTATAACAGACTATTTACATAAAAGGTTAAAATAATCGTCGAAACAAAAAGTTAATAACTGGCTGATCAAATCTGACAGGGAAACCCATTTTTCATAGATCAACCTTGATGGATGAAACCATATTTTGAGGCAGTGGGAACTTGGGAAGGAATGGACATTTATGAAGCAGTCTGATATTATATGTGTGATTTCTATCGTTGTTTCTTCTGTGGCGACCGCGATATGTGTCATCACAGCAATTACGGTCCGTAACGTCTCAGTTAGAGTCGTTTATGGAGATAATGAACGTCTCTCCCGGACGCTGTGTTTGCTCCTCCTCCATGGAGCACAGCCAGGCCTCCCTTGGTACCAGGACTGATTCATACATATTTTATGTGTGAATATAGTCATTATCATCACTGCTGACTGTCTGTCGCCACATCCGCTATCTACTTATATGACACCAATTTAAAGGTGCTCGTCATCTTTTGATGGTGAAATTACAGTGCTTGTCCATGTGATGGTGCAATTACAGTATCGACTGTGTTTGTTTGCATAAACAAAATTAGAGTCAGTGGATATGTAAAACAGAGATGTGTCTGAATGTAGTGAAACGCTGCTGTGTGTTGGAGAGCAGAGGTAACAGTCATTTTCAACACCTACAGACATCATGTTGGACAGATGAGCTTCATCACTTCATGAGTCACTCAAGCTTTAAGGAACAAACCCTTTAAAGTAGCTTTAGTCTATGATTAAAAGCCTCATTAGAGTCGATGTGCTCTAGTTTCAGTCTAGGATTGATTGCGGGAATCTTCCATGATGAACAAGACGTTCAAAACCCATTTTACTTCTGTAATATGATGCATTTACGGTGTTTTCTCATGTAAATTCATGTTTCATTTGATGTCTGCACAGCTTTGAGTTAAAGGACGTTTGATAATCTGCTGCTATATCAACACCAGTTATTAAAACATGTTGCTTAGTCAGGGCCGTCCTTTGGGCGGTGCAACCCGGGGCCCCGCGCTTTGGGGCCGATGTCATGTTTTGGTTTGTTTTTTTTAGTTTATTTTAATTTTTCCGATTTGATCCAATGGGGGATTTTGGATGTTTTGATAAAATATGAAACTTAAAAAGAATTAGAATTAATTTTGTTATTGTTAAATTAAACTATTAAAAATATTTTTTGTGAATTGATTTTAAGCTGAAATACAATACAATTTTAGATTTTATTGAATAACACAAATTTTTTAATAATTTTAAAATAAATAAAATTATGCTGAGGTACTAAAATTAACCAAAAACTTAAATTGCAGATGAATAAAAAGTAATAGAAATAAAAAAGCCCATAACAAAATGACTAAAGCTTAAACTGAAATTAAAACTGATTTTTTTTTTTTAATAAATGCTAATTGAAAAAATAACTAATGGTATATAATGAATACTAAAATAACACTGATTGGAATGTACTGATGAATTTATGCATATTATTTGTTTTAATTAAGGACAAGAAACAAAATTACTAAAAAAATTTTTATTTATTTAAATCGATTATGTATGTTTAAGCGGCAACACTTTACAAAAAGGTCTCATTAATATATGTACGTTTACTGTCATTAATTAACAAGTAGCAGTACATTAGAATCTATTCATCTTCAGGAACATCAGGAACAAAATACTTAGTAATGCATTTTTTTTCAATGTTAGTTCATGTTAATTAATATTAACTAATGTTAATAAATGGAACCTTATTTTAAAGTGTTAGCTTTTATTTTAGCTTAACAGTTCTTTCAGTTCATTATAACTAAAACATATAGTATGCCTAAACTCATCAGTACAGTTTGAGTTAAAATTTGTCAACTCAAAACAAGTAAACAGTTCAGGATACTTAAAATGTGTCAGTTTTGTGAACTCAAAAGAAAAAGAAAGTTCTAAATGCTCATAAAAGTTAATTTGATTGATCTTATTTGTTTAATTTGAGTTCGCTCTACTCAAACCAATTAATTATTTTGAGCGTTATATGGTTTGCAGTGCTCAATGTTATCATATGTTGTGCTTATGAATATAAATACACATCTAGGGATATTTAACATATTTCTTTCGGGTCAGAAATCTCTCTGTTGTGAATATTTTCCGGCACTCTTTTGGCAGTCAAACCCTGAGCCGAAACACAAGCTAACCCTGTGAGACTTGCCTGAGATAGATTGAAAATTCACTGAATATTCAGAGGGGATTGGAATATGAAGATACAGAATCTAGCAGAGCCTGTTGTTTTGCTTCTCTTCCTGAAAAAAATGGTCTTTATTTCCCTGGAGTGTGAAAGAAGTGAATAAAGGAAGTGACAGAACAGGACGTGCGATATTGCATTAGTTGGAGAGAGAGAGATTGAGGCAGAGAGAGAGGTCATGTTGAGGTAATTGTGTTTTTTTATGAAGCTGCTTGTCTGGTTGACTGTTCATTTTACTGCGAGGCATTGCTATTGTTCTTGTGCTTGAAAGTGTGGAGTCTAATTTGAAGTGGTGCCGTATAATAGAAATGTGGTTTGCGGCTTATGTTTCACAATGCAACACTTACCAGCAGGCACTTTACGTTCTGGAGGAAAGAGCCCTATTGTTTCCCTGCTCATGGATGCTGGTCCTCATTGTCCTGGACTGACGTTTAAAACTCAGGATAACCTCTGGGAAGAGGGACACGGACTCTACACTAATTGGCTCGGTGATGGAGACGGGTTTATGAGAGGCCACAGCTACACAGAAGAAGCTGCCACCTTTGCACTTTAACTTCTGACCTTCAATGCTCATTTCATTTGTGGTATAATCACTAGTAATAGGATTTACTGCATCTGGTGCTATAAACTTCAGGGGGGTCAAAATGTGAATTTAAAACGGAGACCCCATTGGAGATTTTATGTGGGTTTTTTTAAACCAGAAAATAAACAAAATTTAGGGATTTTTAAAAATTTACAAAAAAACAACAGTTATAAGATTTCATTTGTTAATATAAGATAATGAATTAGGCTAACATGAACTAACAATGAACTTTTGTTAATGTTAGTTAATAAAAATACAACTGTTCATTGTTTATGTTAGTGCATATTCATTAACTTATGTTAACAGATTCAATTTTTGATTTTTGAAATGTATTATGGGCAACGATTAATCGCATCCAAAATAAAAGTTTGTGTTTACATAATATATGTGTGTGTACTGTGTATATTTTTTTATATATATATACACACATATGCATGTATATATTTAAGAAAATATGTTATTTATATATAAAATATGTTATTTATATATAATATTAATTATGTATAAATATACAGTATATACACGCAAATGTTTCTTAAATATATACATGCATATGTGTATATTTATATATATTAAAAAAAATTATACACAGTACACACACATATATTATGTAAACAGAAACTTTTATTTTGGATGCGATTAATCGCGATTAATCGTTGCCCATTAACTAAGATTAATAAATGTTGTAGATGTGTTGTTCCTTGTTTGTTCATTTTCAACTAAAGTTAACAAATAAAACCTTGCTGTAAAATAAAGTTTAAAAATTCAAAAAAGAATTATACTGAATATATAATTTGTAATAAAATAAAATAAAATGAAGGCAAGACGATACATGTGAAAATGTTAGATCTCACATTCTTCCACAAGTAATTCTGCATGTTTAAATATGTAAATGATGCATAATTAAATATACATTAATTTGCATAAATTTTCGAAACAGAAAATTGTGTTTCAATCTGTTGACATATTAGAGTAAATCAGAACCCAAACAAATCACCATGTTTTAGAAATAAAATGTTGTATTAAATCATTCAAATAATGTATTAACAAACCCTTCAGAATAAAACTAAAGTTTGGTGAATGTAAGTGCTAGAGATTTCTGCCTCAGTTCACAAGAAAAACCTCACGGCCTTTTCAAATATGTATTTGAAATATACAGATTCATAAAGTGTAGTAAAATAAACACTTAAATGTATTTCTTGTATGTTTTCTTTCCACTAGATTGAAAGAGACATGTTATGGATGCAAAATAGCCCAAAATCTCAAAATTGACCAGTGTCTGAAAAAACAATGGGTTTCTCTGTTGTATCTCGCATAATTGAATAAAAATGTAAAACAGTTTTGAACCCAACTGTATGCATGTCTGTAAAGATTATTGTTAATATTGCACACATACATTCCCATATTCTACATCTAAAACAATAGACTCTTTTTATCCCAAAATCCTCTAATGTATCATGGCATTGTCAAAAAAAGCTGTAGATTTGCGAGAATCCCCGGAAGCGCTGAGCATTGAGAGGAGAGAGAGAGGGAATGGATCTGAATGTGCTTCACTGTAGTGCTGCTTCAGTATCTGCCCGTATCACTCCAGATAATAACCTGGCTTTAGCATATCTGTCTGCCTGCGGGATATCATATCTCTCACAGCGCCAGGCCAACGATACAGGCTCTCAGCGGGACCTGTCCACGCGGGCTACACATACAGGCAACACAGTTAGCATGTAGCATGACACAAATTCAAAGTCAACATGTCTTGTTTTTTACAGAGATTTTAGCATGTATGTATATATGTAGAAAGCGTATTAGTATGTTTTGAGTAAAATCTGATGCAACCTTACACCAAGAATTCACAATTTTTGGGACCAAAACTATTCAAACTTATTTTGTCCCAGAATTTTCCTCATTCCCTGAAGAACATTTGAGTATTAGAGTGGATTTGAACTTTTTTAAAGTTTGACTTAGAAAATGAAATGGTTTGAGTTCACTTAAAGAAAACGTATGTAAACGATTTTAGTATCAAACGATTAAACTGGTAGTTCACTGGGAATATACTTTAAAGTGTACATTGGTTAACCTAAAAAGTAAACTAGCTAGTAATTTAACAGTTCACTTATTGTATTTCACAGTACAGTTGCAATAGGAACTTATAGATGTAAACTAGTTGTACTCAATGCTTCTACTGTTGCACTTAAAAGCACTCAAAAAAATAACTCTTTGAATGAACATAAAAAAATCATGGAAAGGATTTCCACATGATTAACTTGCTTTATTTCAGCATTATGCAATTATGTTTTTCCAATTTAATGTACTTACGTTGGGTCAACTTAATTTATTAAGGTTGATTCAACTTATTTACTATGGTTGGGCACAGCTTAATTTAATAGTGTCAGCACAACTAATTTGCAAATATTTTGGATCAACTAATTTACATCCAACTTATTTAATAATCCATTAATTTTAGTGACATATAATTAAATTGATAGACTATAGCTAGCTATTTGCTAGCAGTAGCACATATTAACATCTTAGATGCTAAGATTAACATGCTAATTCAACAGAACAGTTTAAATAATATAATTAGTCCACAGCCAAACAAAATGCTCCACTCTTCTCCACAATGGTAACCCACTGTAATTTAAATGGTTCTAATAATTCAAATGTAATTGAACATTAAACACAATTACACACAATCAAGTCTTTCCCTTTTCTCATTTTCTCAAAAAAACATTAAATAACACTTAATTTTAACATTTATTCTCTCTTAATTAGACAGTTAATGCAACACAAGACTTAATTAGACAGTTAATGCAACACAAACCAATCATGTAATCCAACACAAGCGGATTAAGTAAACTTAAATTTGACATATTTAAGCAGATTGAACACAATCAAATTAAGTTCGCGCAAAATGGCAGTTGGCTCACACTATACTGCCACCCTCTGGATGTAAGAATTTTTTACTTAACATAAATGGTTTGTGTTTAGGCAACACGTTAGGATTTTGTACTGTTAAGTTGAGACATAATTACGTAGACCTTAATAGAAAAAAACATTTAAAGTCAAAAAACACAATTATTATAAGTAAACTAAATATAAATATATTATGTAAAGTGCACAACCTTCCTAGTTCATTTTTTTGAGTGAGCATATATGCCATTTAAATACCAGGTGTAAACAGGGCATTAGTTTATAGAAGTATACTTCTATAAACTAATGCCCTGTTTACACCTGGTATTAAGATGTGTTTTGGTCAAATAAATATTTATCCAAATGTAAAAAAATAAATGAATAAATTAAAAATATATTAAAATGAACTATAAAGTAAAATAAATAAACAAATAGATTAAAATAAGTATATAATAAAAATGTTAAAACAAATAAAATGAATTCAAATACAAAGTGCAAGAGGGTCGTTTACAAGTAGACGAGGCAGACACATTCCCGTAAAAACACCTGGTGTTTTATTCCATCTCTTTTATCCACTTCTAACCTGATATTTTCTAGGGAAGGGTCTATGGGCGGGTAAATGTATGGGTTTTTTCAGATCTTTTGATTTATTGGATGAAAAAAGCTTGCGCAATTTACATATGAACACGCCCAGAGACAACGGAAAAACAAAGAGCACAACTTTCGTTTCTGCTCTGACAGCCTCAAGTGTGTGTTAGAAATCAGGAATAGTGAGAGAACATCGTTTTTCATCTTCAAACCAAACTTGGGTCTCCAGCCAAAGATTAAATCATGAAATCATGTAACATACTCTACCTTGTCTGTGGACATCGTTCATTCTAAAGCCGGTGCTGGGTAAACAGCGAGCGTGCGTGCGACGGTAGGCTAAATTATTTACGACAGCGGCAATGGACAATTTCGTTTCCAACCAGTAGGGCGACCGAAGAGGAAAAGTTACTTGGTGTTGCTTTAATGAAGACAAACATACAGGAATTTTCTCATTCTATTATTTTATTAGACAAAACGTTCCGTAGTACAGAATGTTTTTGATGTATTTTGTTGAAAGAGAAAGACTGTAAATGTATCATTGCCAAAAGTTTATTTTCTTCAGGTACATTTAGGGGCACAATAAAAGTCACAAAATATAGATCTCATTAGGTCTGTAAGTCATAACTATTTGTGAAAAATTCAGACCTCAACTATTGACTGCTGTCCGTTTAAAAATGCTAGACGTGTCTCCCTTCCTCAGAGATCTGGCCAATCTTCATTCTCTCTCACTGAGCGCTTTATGAACACTTTGAGCTTGGCGGTAAAACTTTCTTAGCCTCGAGCTAGTGTCACATAAGCCTCATCCACAAAGACAAAAGCATTTTAAATGGGAAAGTCCCATTGGAGGCCATAAACAAAGAAGCGCAGTAAAGTCTGTGTTGCATGACTGAGTAGACATTAATAGTGGCCTTTTTAATGCGAAGGGTTTGAGTCGAGTTTGAAGGATTCTTTTGTGCGGTTGTGGCAATCTGTCATCGTCCTCCTTGCTCGTTTTTTTTTTTTTGGTCAGCGCGCTGGCATTTGGAGTGGGTGTCGGAGTTGACAGCCTAAACATTGAGAGGAAAGTGGGATGGATAGGGCTGCTCAGACACAGAGAGGGGGGGAAGAGTAGAGAAAGAGATGAATGGCATTTCAGATGACTAGAAAGAATGAAGGGCTTTGATACAGATGAGGAATTATAAAGGAGTCATTTGAAACAGACACTATGATGTCAGACATTGATAATTAGATGACAAATGATGTAATTTCTCCACAAGAGTTACGATGAAGAAAGAATCAGAATTATGTATAGTCATTCAAACTGTGTGTCTCATGCTAGAGTTCAAACCATTACAGAATAAACTCCACGAATGTACGTAAATAACATAAACCTAAACAAATTAAATGAATTTCATTTCAGTAATTTCAATACTGTCACTTCTCAAACATTTAGTGTTTAGTGTTCCCACTCCCATTTTAATTATTCAAATTATGGCTCTCACAGTAAAAGTCCAAGAGTATAACTGACTATTGTAAGAAATGAAAACATTATTTTGCTCGCAATTCTGATGATTTTCCTTTTGTTTTTTATTGTTTTCTAGTTGTGTCTTCAAGCGTCTTCGATTTTATGATTCATGCGCATTATTTTTAATGACATTTGATGTCAGATTGACATCATACCAGAGCTTCTTGACCCATTGGATCATGTAGGACAGTGTGCTTTATGTTAAGGCAACCATTACACTGTAAAAAGTTGTTTTTCAAAGTTGTAAATAAAATATTATTGGAGTATGTTTTACAAGAAAATACTAGTCTACAAAATCTTTACGTTTAATTCAATGAGTAACATTCTGTTTCTCTGTAATTAGTAATTTTCTAGCAATTTCACCTACTTTTTTTTTCAGTGTACAGTAAATGTTGTAACTAATAGATATCACCACGCATTTCCCGCTTAATTAATCACAATACATTCTGAATTCATCAATTTTTTAGATGTTATTTTTAAATATGTATATGAGGCATTATCTAATTAAATATGCATCCATTTGCATCCATTTACAGAACAGAAATATGAATATTATAGGCCAGGTTCAACGTTTTGCTGGCATATTAAAGGCTTTAGAGATTTAAGATTTCTCTTTATATTACTCCATAAATCAGAAAATACTGCCATAAATCAGAAAATACTGCCATAAATCAGAAAATACTGCCAACAGCCAGAATATAATACATTTTTTCACCATGTTTTTAGGAATAAAATATCATATAAATCAGTCGAATGATAAATGAACAAACCCCTCTGTAAAAAAAACCCTTTCAGAATATAGATAGAAATAAAAGTGTAAAGTTTAGTGTAAGTGCTGCTGAAGAAGTGAAGATTTCTGACTTCTTTAAAGCTAGTGTAATAGACCTTAGTCAGTTTAGACGCCATATTGGATTTAACGCAGATGAAAACGAGGGATAGACTTACAGCACTGGCAAGCACTGTATAAACGTCCTAAACTCAATTTCATGGAGTTTTTGTCTATACTGAACATTTATTTTTTATTTGTTTTTTTCAGAAAGATGTTATCAACTGAACAATCGGTATGTTTTTAAAGAACAGTGCAATCCATTGACCGCTCTGTACTTCTATCCCTCATCGCCTAATTTCATTCCTGTCAAAAAATGAAGATGGCGCTTTCCTGATTAACGTCTATTGAAATCTGCAGATGCGAATAGATAAAATGTAATGTCATGTAAGTAACACTGATATACGTCTTTCCATTAGGCTGAAAGAAGACAGGTTATGTAAGGAAATATCTCGAAATTGACCATTTCCCTAAAAAAGCAATATTTTGGCGTGTAGTTTGCGTTCTCTGGACCGACACAGATTCACCCTCACACCTCAGACTGATCTGCTTCTGCAGACAGAGCGCTTTAATGTGTCTTTCTAACCTCAATATCTAGGTGAGTCATGTCTTTCCTGCCTCTTTATTGGATCATATAGCAGACACACACACAATCTTCCCGCAGATATCAACAGAAATGTGACGTACCTCATTCACACATCGCGCTCCCCTTGAGTTTATCTGCTACTTTGTCTAATGTGACTCTGCTTTTAGCTGCTAGTAATAGTGTAATGTGTTTTCAACATGCTTGAATCAAATTGGGAGATTCTTCCACAAAAACAGCACAAGAAAAAACACAATGGCCCTCATTTATCATTCTTGCGTAGAAACGGGCGTATATGTTGGCGTAAGATTATGCTTACACTCCTCTCACCGCCTGATGTATGAAGCTGTGCGTACCTTTGAAATCTAGGTGTACGCAATACCTGCCCTTGATAAATGCAGCGGCTGAAAACGATCGTCATTAGAATAACACGCCTCTATATATTCAAGTCTCCGCTTCCCCCACGCCCTCATTTTACGCCATGGACACACGGAAGACGGCAAAGAGGAGAAACTTCTCTGACGTGGAGATCAAATGACCTATCACAATGCATTATTTTACAGCACGTGTTTGAAACAATTAATATCGTATCACGTACAATAGTGATGATGATGTGATGTGGAGTACCATTCATTCACATTAATAATTGCATGTCCATTTGTAATATTCTTATTATTATTCGTGTTCACATTTATGAGGAAAAAACAATGATACGGACGTGAGCGCTCTGAAAGCGGCACTAAAATATATTTTAAAAATTTCACAGAGACATCAAACATAAAGCACAAAACCTTTATTTAAACTGAATTTCGTTTTGTATTAATTGTATCTTAATTTTAATCAATGTTTCATCAACCAATTACCTGGATTTAACACATAAGAAGTAAATAGCAGATGATAGATAATATGAAACGGAGGACGCGTGAACTGAGCTCATCTCATAAATGAACCGAAACTCGGCGTATAAGGTACCCTACTTGCCTCAGACATATGTCTACTTTTAAACAGAACAATTCAAAACGAAAGAAAACAGACTCAGACTGCTCTCTGCTTATGTAATCTGAAATGTGCATTTCTCTCTGGCGCGTTCACTACTGCAAAGATCGCGGATCAGCATCTCAACTTCATCTTTGCAGCCGACACAAAGAAAACACTTCTTTATTAATAAACAATTAAAATATCTCCTTGCTATATTTTACATATTCATAATCATTACTTTTGCCGGTTCTTTGTGACAGATTTTTACACTGAAGTTTATAATTAGCCTACTGTGTTGTTTTTGTCATATGTTTTAGTTTGTCAGTGCGTTTTGTGGTGTTAGGAATTGTTTTTCTGCGCATTTCCACACTAACTCAAACGTGCGTACACCACCTCCTGAGCTGGCGTGGGATTTGAGCGTGCCGTACGCCAACGTCCATATTGATAAATCTCAAAGTCACCGTGGTTTTGGGTGTACGCTCGAAATTTGGTGTACGCACTTTTGATAAATGAGGGCCATTGTCTATAGATTTGCCTGAGCCAGGGTTCACTTGCCTCTTTTTTGTGATTAAGTGTGATTGCAATGTGATATTGTTACATGTGGTCATTTATTAAAATATCATTGATTACATAAAACTTTATTTCGGTAGCTACACACTGTCATATGAACAACCAGTAAGATTTTCTCACACAATCTTTGCATCATTGCAAGATGGACATAATAACATTCTAGTGAGTCAGATAACCATTGATTCAGTTGATTCAGTTACCGCTCTGACTCATTTAGTGTGTTTATTCAGTGATGGATATGTCTATGTGTATGATCCATACTGGTAACTCGTGAGTCTCTTTGAACGATTCTTTAAAAGAACCAACTGAAAGAGTAATTTGCTCATGAATTGGACTGCGCTGGTTTGTTTTTGTGTACAGCTAGCAAGGAAAACCAATGAAAATGCATGTTTTCTCGACATTTGTTTGCATACTTGTTCTGTCATATTCAATTTAAACTGTATGCGCATAAACTGTATATCAAATTGGATTTCTTTTGCCATGGTGCAGGAGATTGGGCAGCAGCGTTCAGTGTTGGACTTGTGATGGCCGACAACGTGACCACACAGCAAGGCGGAAACTAACACATGCAAAACCATACATCTCTTTTTTGTTTGTTTATATTATTTTTGGTTACCTTTTAGTACACTGCATTATTCAATATTTTGTTACAGACACCTTATATACATTCATAATAACGACAGACACAGATTTGGTTCATTACATTCACTTTATTTATCATTGACACTTGTATCATATATGACTAGGTTGGGTGCACACTTTCCAGTTGTCCTTGGTATATTGTGTTAATGTTTATTTCTTTTGAGTTTAAGTTACCTGCATGTGGAAAGTGGAGGTTTGGTGCTGCCTGGGACGCAGAGCTCCGGTGGAGGTCCATTCCATTAGGGGAAGGGCTGGCGTCAGTGGCGGCCATTTTATGCTGTTGGGTTAAACCATTCTGCTAATTATCAGGGGGGGGGATATGATTGATTATGTTAGTTTTGTTCATCATTCTATTTATATTTTGTTTATTATAATTATTTGAGTAAGTTATTTTATGACCTCTTTATTCATAATTTTGGAGTCAATTACTTTATTTTATTGTAATTGTGTTAAGTGATTGTGGTGTCCCCTGTGTGTGTTTAATGGACTAGTCCTTTGTATATATAAGTTCCCCATGTGTGTCATTAGGTAGGTCATGTTGGTTTGGTTGGTTTTGATTTCATTTCTGTTAAGTCTGGTTCTGTTCAGTTGACCCTTTTTTCTTTATGGGCCCAAGACCTGACTTTATTTTCATTCAGCTTCAATTATTTTGATTTTGTAAACTTTATTTTTTGTATTTAATAAATAATTTTGGTTGGAAATCCTGTGTCCTTTGCCCTTGACTGCTTGGTCCCTCACAGGACTCAATATAAGCACTCTTTAAACATCAGCCAGCCAATCAAATGAAAGGACTGGAACTAACCGACTCAATGATACATTTTAGCCCATCATTTTTTATTTTGTTTTGTTTAAAGCATAAATCTAACTAAATCAAATGAGGTAACATAAAACGAATGCAAGATACTGTATATTCTCTGACAACAAGTCTTGGTACAGTAACACAATGTCTTTTCTCGTCACATTCAGTTAAATCATGAAATGATCAGTGTTAGGGTAATGCATTTCAAGTAATGCGAGTCACGTAATCCAATTACTTTTTTCAAGTAACTAAAGTAATGCATTACTTTTAAGTTTAGAACAAAATATTTGAGTTACTTTTTCAAATAAGTAATGCAAGTTACTTTGTTTTGGCCATGTATTACATACCCTCATGTCATGATTCGATAAATTTCACGATACTGAGCTCACAATATAATATTATTGCGATACTCAAAGACATATGATAAAAGGTTAACAAAACGTACTGTTGATTAACATGTTAAATTTGGTATTACATTGTGGGTGTAAATGCAGAGCCTTGGACTCAGTCTAGGTAACCCAATGCACAGGACAATAGTGACACCAGAATACAAATATTCCTGAAGCTGAAAACACATAATTATTTTAGACGAATATGCTTGCACACTGTCACTAACTAGATATAAAAATAATACTTTTTACTGGAAACACAAGACATTTGGCATTATCAGGACCCACAAATATTCCCAGATTGCATTATTATACATTATATTATAGCAGTTTAATGTAGTACTGAGACTAAAACTCTGAAATCTTGAATGTTTTTCTCACACAGCGATTTTTATTTTGGGTGAACTATATACGATACACGTTGCATTTTTGTATTGCGATATATTTTGACATGATATATTGTTATCCTCTACCAGTTACTCATCTCAAAAACCAGCAATAATTAAACATGTTAAATAACACAAATATACTTTATGTATTTAATCTCATATTCTTAAGCAGTATCTTTGCTTCTGACCTTCAATGATCCAATTCATTGTTAAACTTTATGTCGTCTTAACAACCTGTCTGGTAAACCGACACAAATAGTCATTAAGAGAAGGATATTTTGCAGAGTAGTGTCCTGATGAATGTCTCTCAAAATCAGTTTTCCGCTCCAAATGTATTCTTTTTTCCCTGATTTGACTGAGATGTGGCGGTGTGCCGAGCCGGTGGCGGGAGTTTGGGCTGAACTGGCGGTGAATGACTCAGTGTGTTATATCACACAACAGATACGGTCTCACCACACGCCTCTAGCCATCATTTTGTGAACAGTAGCGTCTGACTGTGTCACTGTGCCACTCCCATTATCAAACACACACACCATAACACACACACATTCGGCCCAATCTGCTTTATATGGCTGTAGTTATTCACTGTCATTGTTGGCTTATTAGTGACATTGGCAGTCTGCTGTCTGGAACGAGATGTGTTTGTGTGAGCGTGTGCTTTCTGTGAGATCGTGAGCAATGAGATTAATCGCAGACAATCTATTACCAGCATTAACATGAGGACCCTATCTAATTGTCTAGAAAGCTTCGGGCCAAATCTAATGATCTAATGATGGGAAGCTTTCTGTTACTTCATTGTCGCATCTCTCTGACTGTGACTCTTATGCAACTCACAAAGGGATGTTTTGGCGTGACTCACTGATACCTTTTTATTTAACTAACGATTAATAATTATACACACACACACACACACACACACACACACACACACACACACACACACACACACACACACACACACACACACACACACACACACACACACACACACAACCAACCGGCCAAAAGTTTGGAATACATATTCTTATGCTATACATATATTTCACTCTCAATTCCACACTGTTTTATAGAGCATTTTGATGGCTCTGAGAATTTGTATTGACGAGTTGTTTTTAAGCCCATTAACATTAGAGCGGCCGTTGAGTGAATGCCACATTTCTGTGAGCATTTTGTCCATTCTGAAAGGGATTTTTTTCAAAGAGTAAATACCCTTTGGAGTGGGAGGAGTGATGCATGTGGAACCGAGGCCGGAGGACAGGATTAAATAAGAGATCGAGGGAGTGAAAGAAAAAAATAGATGTAGCAGAGACATATTTAACTCTGCAGGGGTGGAAACAGATGATGTCGAGTGATTAATATGAGTATTGACACATAATTTATGAAGGATGTGAGGAATTGCAGGGAGTGGGCAGAGGATGTGAGGGATTGCTAACAGGAGGAATTTAGTTGAGAAATATGAATGTGCCGGCCGTTTTTACTGGAAAATAAAAAAACATTTAGAGCATATTTTATTGCAGCTTTACTGCTTGATGATTATTATGATGATTTTTGTGGGCAAAAACAAAACAAAAATACGGCACGACGCATGCGCAAGAACTGAGAAGATGGGATCATTTGATGGGAAAGTGTGAAAGGTTAGCCGTTCATTTTACAGCATTGGTAAGGCACTTTTACGTTTTCTCGTTGGTTTCTCACGATTCGGACATCCAGGAAATACACTTTAGAACCATTTTATACACGACATCTAGACACATAGTTCTCGCGCATGCGTCGCGGCGCACGTGAACTCACTCAGAGGGCCACACTGAAGAAAATGAATAGTTGAATAGTTTGTTTATTTTGCGCACAAAAAGTACTCTCGTCACTCGATAAACTTAAGATTGAGCCACTGTAGTCACTTGGACTATTTTAACGATGTCTTTACTAACTTTTCTGGGCCGGCAGATGCTATTACCTAGCACTACCTCAGATTTCATCAAACACTCATGAGGGGGAGTAATTACTGACAGAATTTTAATTTTTGGGTGAACTAACCCTTTAAATACTGTATATTCTATATAAAACAATAGTGGATTTAACATCGAAATTATATTTTAAAATGTATGTTTTTGATGTAACCTTCTCCCTTTACACAATTTGGTCGGTTCAATAATAATTTATGAAATTGTATATTGTTTATTTGAAAGAATCAACAGTGCAGTTTTGTTTCTGTCCTTGTGTTGTTCAGTTGGTCGAGGTTAATATGGGATTTAGAAAGTAATTAGTAATAGTAATCCTATACTTGTAGAAAGAGTAATTAGTACAGTGATCTAATTATACTGTTGAAAGTATAATTATTAGCTAAATAATTACTTTTTATAGTAACCAGCACTGCTTATGATATTTTAAATTCTTATAATTTAAAGACAGGATTTAAATAATTGAAAGATTTAAGTATATTCAAATGGAATCGTTTAAATGCAGATATATTGATTATTTTGATAGTCTATATTATTAACCTCATGAAAGTGACCACTCTTTAGAAAGCAGAATGAAATGGTAATATCATCAAATTTTTGTTACAGTATTAAAAAATGTTAAACATTCTTATAAAGTTTAAAAGTTAGCTTGGGCTGTATTAAAAGCATTTTTATTATTACATTTAATTATTATTTTAATTAATATATTTTAAAGAAAATATTTAATTATTTAAACAAATATTTTTTGTAATAATGTTGTGAAACACCATATTCCCGGTTTCATAGACAAACAATAACTTTATTTATTTGTATTTTTTATATATATATATATATATATATATATATATATATATATATATATTAATATTTCATTATTTTTTATGTTTTTTTTGTATTAATGTTGTGAATTACCCTATTCCAGGTCTTGTGAAGACATACAAGACATATAATAATACAATAACTTTATGTAAATCAGTGGTTACCTCAGACTTTCTTGCTGTCTGTCGTTTTCACGGACAGGGTTGTAAAAATTCAGTTTGCATATTTTAATGATAATAAGACATTTAATAGATTTTGTTTTCATTTACATTTTCATTCTAAATCATGAATTTATAGGATGAGCATATAAGGCTAGATTATGCTTTTTTTATGAAGAGAAACTGCTTCACTTTTCATATTCAACACCACAGTATTATTTCATATTCAACACAACAGTATTATTTCATATTCAACACAACAGTATTATTTCATATTCAACACAACACTAAACAGATGAATGTTTAATTCAATGACAGCGGAGGCCACTAAAACACGACCTTTGTGTCTGAACACGCAAACACGAACAATGCAATGTTACAAAATACAATAACAATTAAAATATGAACAAAAGACATTCAAAAAAATTAACTAAACTAAACTCAAACCTTCCTCCTGGTCTCTGCTTGGACTTAAACTGATGCTTGCCTATGCAGAAACGCTGTCTGTTGTTTGTCCTTCTTCCTCCACCGCATCCGCATCAGTCCTTCTTTTTTCTCTTTTATCATCATCAGTCCTTTTTTTTCATCTCTTTTATCAACATCACAACTATTTGGCCGTTTGAAGAAACTTTTCACACTCAGTGACTAAAGCCACAGGCTGAACAGAGACGTCATGCACTGAGATCAAAGATACTAATAATAGATTATTAATAAGTGCACTCGCCAACGACTGGACAGGGGTGGAATTACAGAGACGGGATCAATAGATCACCGTCCGTCTGTCAAAATGATGGAAGACCTTCAGCTAAAAAAAAATCAGTCAATGACAAAAAATATTCGGTAAACTCGACAACTGATTTAAAGGTCCTATATTGTACAACTTTCTGAAGTTTTAGTTTAGGTTTTGATGTCCTTTATATATTTGTGGTATAAGTACCAAAAACCATCTCAATATATGTTTACAGCTCTTTCTCAGGAGCTCTGCCAAGAACAGCTCGATTTTGGCCTGTCTACTTAATATTCAAGAGCCTCTCTTCTGATTGGCCTGTTGATTTCTGAGTGACCCACCATTGGTCGGGGTAGAGACTGAGGCGGGGACTGAGTAGTTCTGACATCACAAATATAAGGAAATCACAACAGCTCGTGAAAAGGCACAGCTACTTTATGCAGGCTGTGTGCATATGTGTGTGGATCCACTGTTTTGAAACTTATATGGTTTATAGACCCTAGACCTCTGTTATCATGAAAAAAGCCAGGAAATTTCAGTTTTGACAATATGGGACCTTTAAATATTTCCTTTTTGAATTATTAACTGAAATCAAGATTTTTCTGCAAACACCCTTAGTGATATACACAGACCTCGTCTCTCTCTCCCTCTCCTCCTCTCACCTCCACACACACCCACCACCACTCACCACCACACACACACACACACCACACTCACACACACACACCACACACACACACACACACACACACACACCACACACCACACACACACACACACACACACACACACACACACCACACTGTTCATGGCCTCAGACAGTGTTTGGCCAATGGAGTGGAATTACAATGCCATTAAACTCTTTCCTACCAGAGAGAAAGAGACAGAAAGACACTTCAGGAATGTGTGAAAGAAAAAAACTGAAGAGGGGATTTTATTGACAGGCTCTTTTAGCGTTGCTGATATTTGTCCTTCTGCGCACACACACATGCTCAGTTTTGACACAATGACTTGTGACAATGTGTTGAGAGAGCCAGGGAACATTGACTGTGCTTTTTTGGCTTAAAGTGCTGGCCTGCCTCCCTTATGCTCTGGAAAGGGAATGTGGAATAAGACCTGACAGCATCTGTAGGCCGACTGAGCTTCACTACACAGGTGGTGTATCGCGCGCATCATTAGTACATCATAGAGCCGGGTGATGCAGCGGCTGTGCAAGGCTTTAAGAGGAGTCACACACACACACCCACACTCTGACACATCACAGGGAAGGATGTGAGTTAAGCGTGGAGGCAGCTGTGGAAGCGCTTTGTTGGGGATAATTTACTCAGGGCATATGATGATCAAAGGTTCACATGATAGAAACCCCAGTGGATTTCCTCGTCTAGAACAAACCCGACCGCTCTCCATTTAATTCTTCATCTCACATACAGGACAGACTTCTACAGTGGTTAAGCTTTCAGAACCTGAACCTGTTCTCTCCGTTCGCATGAGTATTAATAAGTTGTTTTATCCACTCTTCCAAACAGATTTGCTTCATATTGTTTCGTATTCTGCGGTTTGCAACCTTGATTCTTGATCATCATCTTGTTAGTTTGGTCATTTGTATTAAAACACACCCAAACCATAAGGGAATTCCACACAACATGTAGTCACTCTCAGCAAACACATGACTCTCTCTAATAACACAATCTCACCTTATGCACTAGTGTGCCATCCACAAAATCAGTTCTCTGTTTTCTGGAACTTTTATGATGCATAATTTTGCAAAATTTGCATCCTTTTTTGAGCTTGTCAGCCCTTGTGGTTAAACACATCTTAAAATAATCCTTTTGTAAAGTCAACGCTGAGTCCCCTTTGCTCTGGTAATTGACTGTAAGCAGCTGTTCTGAGGGTTCAGGTGGAATAATCCTCTGTGTTTCTGATTTATGTGGATGTGTATATTTAGACTCAGTCTGAAGGGGGCAGTACAGGCAAATCTGAGTCTTTTTTCCCCCTCACTCGCTCCTCCAGCCTATCAGTGCTTTCCCATCAAACTTGGTCACCCAGGCTTATGCGAATGCAAGGCTTTCTACTATTTAAAAGATGTAGAACCTCAAAATCAATCTGCAGAAGCAGAAACTAAACATTTAGAACAAGCGACCGTGAAATTGTCTCCCACCCCAGAATTCCTCAGGGTGTTTAAAGACATTACTTACACTGTCACAGTGATGAGTGGTGAACACCCAGCCCTTAGTCAAGGTTAAAGGTAGCGGGATATTTCTGCACCGCCGGCGACATAGAAATGAGTTGTAGTGTTTGTTTGAGTGGTGCAATTTGATCGACACACTGGCTCAACCAATGGCCTGGGTTTGAGGAGGAACTATGTTTGACAGACAGGGGAACATCATTCGTTTTCAGTTCAGTTTGTTTCAGAAACTACCCACTTCACTTCATGCACTAGACGGGCGTTACTATTCAGATAAGCTATGATGATTGAATAGTTTAGTGATTAGTGAGTTCAACTATATTTGCTCATCCCTGGTTGTAATCGACTGTTGTGATCAGTGCTGGGTAGAAACTGTAACCAGGATTACATACTTGTGTTGTAATTAGGTTAAATTTCATTTTAAAATACTCCTCATCAAACAGTTATTTTGATATTGATTGCATATTATTTACCCAATGGCAGTACATTATCATTTATTGCGTCTCTGATGTCAGTTATTGGTCACATGACATGCTGCTTAACAAATAGTGTTTAATTTTGTTGATTTTGATTTTTTAAAATTTACATTTCTTTTATATTAGCTTTTCGTAAACTCACAAACCTTCAGCTTTAGGGTCCTTCATGTTGTTGATAAAATTTGACTATATTTTCTTTCTTTATAATGTCATATATTTTCGATTTTATACATTACATTTAAATGTATAGTTTATAGTTGTTGTTTTTTGAAAATGTATGTTTAAAAAAGTTCTATTCAAATCTATGTGATAACCAATCAAGGTCGTAAGTAATCAAAAAGTAGTCAGATTTTATTACCTAAAATGATAGATTACATTACTAACTACAATTTTCTTCATGTAATTTATAATCGGTAATGGACTACGATTACTGTAATCTACTCAGCACTGGTTGTGATTGGTTTGATCTGTAGTCCTATCAGAGGAGAACACAACAAAGTGTGCGAGTGAGCGATTGAGTTTTCAGAACCTTTTTCCCCTCTCTTGTTAATTGTCTTGATCTTTCTCTCCGTCTGTCAATTTTGATGTTCCTGAGATATTGCTGTGCTGGACTAGGTACCAGCAGCATCTTCAGCTCTGCCCTTTCCCCCGCATCTTCATGTTACGTAAGGAAGGAAAGATGAAAGAAAGTGCTGGGAGACTCAGAATGACAAGCAGCTTCACACCAGCACTAAACTCACTGATTCATCAGCCGTCAACATGCTGTTCGTCACACTCCTGACAGACGTCCACAAGCAGAGCACTCACATCCGCTGGACATACACATGGCAACTGTGGTAACTTTAAAATACATCTTTGAATCATAAATATATCCATTATTAATAATTTCCCTATATATTTCATTCAACCTTTATAATTTCCAAAAATATCTTTCTAATAATAGTAGTTGAAATATGAATAAGAAATAATCAACAATAAAAAATCTTTATATAAGAACTTTAATACATAAGAATACCGAATAACGGTTTGTTTGTTATAATGTTCAGCATGTAACTTGTAATTTTCAGCATCATTTCTCCATTCTTAAAGGGGCTATGTGTAGTTTTTAGCAGCCTCTAGCGGTGATGTTTCAGATTGCAACCAATTTTTACAAGAGCGCTCGTGCGCGTGCTCGAACTCAAGAGAGCACTCATGATACCGGCCACACGAGACTTTCAACACACCGGAGAAAGCATCACAATAGGGATGAAAGCCAACTCCGGGTCTGTTTTTATACCTAAATATATACCTATACCTAAAACAAAGCGGAGGTCTCTCCATAATGCAAACGCTCTGCCGATGTTGATCCGTGTTTTCGTCCGAAGTTGATCCGATTCACGTTTGGCCTGACGAAGTTGATCCGATTTGGTGTTATCAGACACATGTAGTTCGCTGCAGTGCCGTCGCATAGACTGTATATAAAAAGGACACATCCGATGGATTTCGCGGTAAATCCGACCCGGAGACTTCACATAGAAATAGAAATACTGGCCTTCAGAGGTAATAGCAAAACTCGACAAGTGGATCATTGTAATGTGTGATTACAACCCCTTCACACACCGGCAATAAAAAAAGGATTCATTTTAGAAGAAAAGCTACATATAGCACCTTTAAGTCACATGATCCTTCAGAAATCATTCTAATATGATGATTTGCTGCTCAACAAACATTTATAATGTTTTATCAATGTTGAAAACAGTTGTGCTCCTATATGTTTTTCTGAAAAGCGTTCTTTTTTTTAAAGGATGAAATGAAAGTTCAAATGAACAGCATTTATTTGAAATATAATTTTTGTAACATTAAAACTGTCTTTACTGTCACTTTTGAACAATTTGATGCATCCTTGCTTAAAGGGTACCTATTATGGCATTTAAAATGTTCCTAATAATGTTCTGGGAGTCCCCAACAACAGTTTTACAAGCATGCAATGACAAAAAACACTTTTGTTGTCTTATAATATGCATTTATTTTTACCTGATTTGCTCACCGACTCCCATATGAATCGTTTAGCGAGTCATTTTTCCAAACCCCGCCTTTGCGTGACGCTAATCTGTGGTGATATGTTAGACACCCAGCCGACGGGGTGTCATTGGTTGTTGCGCTAGATCTTACCCAGATACAACAGTGCTATTTTCTGATTGGCTAACAACACCAGACGAACAACACTCGAGGAGACCAGGGTTGCCAGGTCTGCACAACAAAACCAGCCCAATTGCTCATCAAACTAACCCAATCACGGCCAAAAATATTCAAATAGCGTTCCCGGGTGTTTCCTCAATAACAATCATGTTCCAGTGGATAAAACAATCGCGTCAACCAGCGTGCACTACACAAACAACCCGCGGAAACAGTGCAGGCATACGGACCTGGCAACACTGGAGGAGACGCGCTTGAATCCTGCCGGTTCCACAGTGAGTGAGTTTTGGGCACTGCGGCATATTAAATATATTACAAATAGTTTATCAGCGTGAGAAATACAATGTGTGGCCGGAGAGCGTGACAAAAGACCGAAATGAGTGACTGTCACGCTCAATGCGTGATGCGTGACACTCGAGAGCCCTGTGACAACTCCATTAACAACGACAAACACTTAACATATTTCAATACAATTGACATTGAAGACCTAAGTTAGCTGCTAGAAGCTGCGCTGTGCCTGTGCGTACACAACACACAAAATAATTATAGAACATGATACAAACATAAAAGCAACAGCCTACTTACAGATTGTGATTCGGAGAAGGAAGCTGATCCAAATAAACTCGGTACTGAACCTCCCTCCTTCAGTATCAGCCGCCTCGCAAATTCATACTTTATAGCATTTAGGTTTGTGAAGCAATCATCTTCAAAATGACGCGAACACAGAACAAGTTCGGGCTATAATACTTCTGTGGTATAGTTATGAACTGTAGCCACTGTCTTCAAATGCTCCTCACTGGGCAGATGAAAAAAGTTTGCTTTTGCGTCGCACTTCAAAACACAGCAGCGTCTCGTCGACATGATGTTTTCCCTGGTGTCTCCTAATGCAATGAGTGGGCGTATCTTATTCAAATAACTTGTACAAGTGACGTACGAAAGTTAGAGAAAATGCATCGTTCGTCTATCGATTCATATCAACGACTCAGAGTCGACTCTTACTTTTGAGAGATAATAACTTTGTATACGGTGAACTTTCATATTTAAAACTTTGCAGTATGTTTTCGTTCACTTAGATCTATGTTACACACTACATGAAAGGTACTTTTCAAAATTCCATGATAGGTACCCTTTAATAAAAAATAATAGTAATAAAAAAATTATAAAAAGTTGTTCTGACCCCATCATTTTAATCCTATTGGCTTGCATTGAAGCAGGGACTTAAAACAAAATCACTGTTTTGACTATTTTGACCATTCCAGCAACTGCATAGCAATGCACTAAATACCAGTAAGAACACCCTAGCAACCACATAGCAACACCCTAGCATCTTGAGAGAACATTTATCCTCCATTCACATGTAAGCAAGATTTCTCCATGTAAATAAAGCTGCTCATAACCTCATAAACTATTGTTTTAAAAAAGTGTCAAATTGCCTTTGCATGGACATGTTTACTTCTACTGCCAATGTGAAGGAGGATCCACGGCAAGCACAGATTTTCAAAATGCATTCTCTTTGCTTTTGCACCTGAGATCATAGAATAAAGATCATTAGCTTGTATATAAACCACAATTATCATAACATAATGCACTTACATTGAACGCTCAGCGGGATATGCATTACATAACGTTCACCTCATTTGACTCACGATTATAGAAATTGAGGACAACAATTTATAGACGTTGAAGAATGTCTAAAGACACTTAGCGTTAGCTTAGGTAGAGGCAAGCGCTGGTTTATTCTGTGTTTCCCTGTGTGAGACAGAGGTGAGGTCTGTCATCTGGGGGTGTCTTTTAATGAGAGAACTTACATAAGTAACCCAGTGAAACACTCGGGCTGCTGGAATAATCTTTCATCTCAAACCATCTGGGAAATGTATAAGCGGAGAAGCAAAAATGAAGCTGTTTTAGAATATGGAGGGGAGAGCAATGAATTTGATAAGCTAGTCGTTCAAGTCGACGAGGCCTTGAAATGATGTTGCGTTATTGTAGTGCAGCTCCAGATTGTTGTCCTTGTCGTCTTGAATCATTGCTTCGAGTTTACTGGCATAACGGTTTATTAATATGCTGATTTACCTTGCTGTTCAAGGTTAGCGGCTCAGCTGTTGTTGTGTTGATCTCCTGATGTCTAAAGCCACTGCTGCGCTGTATTGATCTGTCTGATCCCACATCCTCAACACCAGAACAAACACACTCCGGGGCGCGGGGCAGGCCAGGTCTTTGCTAGAACATTTTCATCAGTTCTCTCTTCTTTTTATCTTTATTATGACAGCAGAATAAGGAGGCCTAAGACAATGTCTATATTAATCAGTCCCTCCAGGATTTCGCGATGTCGCGATCGCAACTATTAACGCAACTTCAACAAATCCACGTGAATTCAGTGCGCCTTGCATTTTTGACCAATCACCGCAACTTTTCTGCAACTTTGACCAATCATCGCGCCGCGGTCCCCCGCAAAGCGTCGTCATACGTCAGCAAACTCGCTTGTTTTGTTCAGAAGACGCGCAGCAGATGTGGGCTGCCAAGTGCCAACGTCTCACATTTAGGCTACCTACAAAAATAACAGCCAGTGTTGCCAACTTAGTGCCTTTAGTGACAAAAAAGCGACTAGAGACAAATCTAGCGACTTTTTGGACAGAACCTCAGTAACCAAATGTTGCCAGCACAATCCTGCGAGCGCGAGGTTTGCTTTCTCCCTGCCGTCACATCTCTCTCTGCGTCCCTGTTCAGTGAACGGCTGATCGGAGCAGCGGCACGGCCGCTGACAGACGTGAATGAGTAGTGTTGTTTCCACGGTGACGGACTTATCACTTATCTGCTTCTCCTTTGTTTTATATTTAAAGAATTTTCCATTTTATTTTACTTTTTTTTCTTGTGTTTATCACTTGTAATACTCACTATCACAGTGCATTAGTTCACCCAGTTCCCGAACTCTCTCAATTCAGATAATTTTTTTACACATAAAAAAATAGCTATAGGCTACTCGTTATATTGCCTGACAAAAAATAAATAAGGAAACGAGAACGGCTTTATTGGATATTCGGCTATATTATATTATATTATATTATATTATATTATATTATATTATATTAATTATATTATATTATATTATAGTATTAAACTTTAGATTTTTCCACCATTTAACTTTTGTGGCTATTCCTAAGAAAACTGTATTTTCCACTTTATTAGTATTGGCATCTTTCAACATAAATGCTGCTTAATGTTTGTGAGGTTCTGCACATTTACATTTTTGCAGGTGCAGATCTTGTTTAAAAAAAGTTTAGTTTGTTAGATTTTGCTGTCTTTAAATCGTTTGTTTTGCCTTTTTATAAGGTTACTAAAGGTTAGTTAGTGGGTTTGTTCTCATTAACGTGTTACAAAGTGAGCACGTTTGTCTCTGAAGTAAATTCTGGACTACAATAGACCAGATGGTGAACAGTGTTTTCTGTGGGACATAAGTCCCTTCGGGGTGGAATTTGGGCTTTTTCACTTAGTAAACCTGCACAAAAAAAAAAGATATATAATACAATAAAGGAAAGGGAAAAAGCCAAAAAGCATAATATAAGCACTTTAAGTAAAAATCTATCTACATTTGCAGTTTTAACCTAAAAACAAATGCAGAAGAACATCGCAACTTTCATCGCAACTTTTTGGAAAAGCGGCCGCAACATCAGGCATTTTAGGCCGCAACAATCACAAAAAAGGCTCGCGAAATCCTGGAGGGACTGATTAATCCTTTTTATTAAAGGTCCCCTGACATGGGGTTATTTTATTATTTTATAATGTTTCCTGGGTTGCCCTTATATGTTAGTATGTTTTTTAGATCAAAAATAGTCATAATTTAGAAATAAAAGGCATTTTTCCTAGCCTGATTTTAGCCTCTGATTTGAACACTCTGTTTGAAGGGGCGTGTCTGCTGTGATAACCGGCCACTGCTGTGATTGGCTGCTGTGGGATTCAGTGTAACCGGCCACTGCTGTGATTGGCTGCTGTGGGATTCAGTGTAACCGCCCACTGCTGTGATTGGCTGCTGTGGGATTCAGTGTAACCGCTGGCTGATATGCGTGCATATGAAATAGCTACGTATTACATGTGAATCTCTCTCGAATACTTTTACTACAGCTATTATACGTTTTTACTAATACTGCTATCGAGATTAACAAATCGTGAGAAGTTTTTAAAGTATTTAGATTTATTCCAATCACATAAAATGTTGCCGTGATGAGCATTGAGCAGATGACAGTCTGAGATCTTATCATTGCAACGCAGTTTCTGCACTCTCTCTAATGCTTTCACCAATGCAAACACGATGATGTACATACAGTAAGAGCTTCGTTGTGCAGTGTAACGTCATTGATTTCATAACGAGTTGTCCAGATAAACTCGCACTGTGTGGAAAGATTGTTCGTTGATCGCTTTCTGTATATAATTTGTTCACAATTTAAATAAGATTATTTTCATCCTACTAAAAGAAACGATGTGAAGGTGATATTTTAGTCACTGGTTTGACTTACTGATTCATAAACAGTATTGAACGATTTTGAGAGAAAGATTACCTGTCTGAACTTGAACTTGAATTGATGCTTGGTATCTCAATCATTTATTTTCAGACGTTCATCGAGGCCAGCTCTGTATTGGCTCAAGTTGAGGAAACAGTCGTCGGTGAAATGTTTGGACCATCCAAAACTTTGGGAAGTTGTGTCGGCGCATTTCCAGAGAAAATAAAATTAACCCATTGTTTCTTCAGAGGCTCGGATGAAGGAACTAAAAAATACTTTTGTTTCATTTATACATCTGAACACTGATTTTGGCCTTACGTCCACACTGACAGTGTTTTTGTCCTGCACTCTTTTTAAAGACTTTCATTTTCATGTTGTAGTGTGGACTGAAAACAGAGGTATTTAAAAAAAAAATGACATTTAGTCATGTGATGCATATTGTCCATGTTTATTCCGGTATTTTCCTGCTGTGTGCTAAAGATACATTTTACTTTACTTTTACAATCTTCATTTTACATTCCTGCAAAGATTACATAATTTTGATTTGCAATTGCTGTCCTGCTGCACAACATGAGGGTAATTGCGTTTTAGTCTGTTCATGGAAAAGCGATTGAGTCTATCAACAGCTTTTGAAATTTATTAAAAAAAAAAAAAAAAAAAATTGGAATGGGAATGACTGACAAAGGTTTACACAAAGCTTTTACACAAAAGCAGTGCATTACTGGTGTGCGTCTGTGAATTTCCTGTCTGTGTGACACACACACACACACACACACACACACACACACACACTCGTGTGCACAGAAAGACTCTTCGAACATTGCTTGAATGGACAAAAACGCACAAAATGATGCCAAAATGCCCATTTTTGTTGAGTATCCTCGCAAGCAGAAAGTGTTTGTAAATGTACGTCAAGACTTGTGAGAAAATGTGATTTGCCTCAGGTCTTAAAGTGACAGCAGTCTAATAAACCTGCGTCAGGTCTTAAAGTGACAGCAATCTAATAAACCTGCGTCAGGTCTTAAAGTGACAGCAGTCTAATAAACCTGCGTCAGGTCTTAAAGTGACAGCAATCTAATAAACCTGCG